>VWZW01003935.1:706293-835744 GCA_013397115.1 Edolisoma coerulescens | reverse complement strand
CGCCGGCGGCGCTGGAACACCTGGAGGGGCGGCGGTGCCTGCGGCTTGGCCCTTCCCTCCCCTCCGCAAGGTGAGTGCGGGAAGGGGGGACTCGCTTGCCTCCGTGCCGGGGCCGGGCGGGGAGAGACAGTGCCATTGGTGCCGGGCAGCCCCGGGTGGGCGCCGCCTCCCCCGCGGGCAGCCCGCTCGGGGCGAGGGAGGTGGTGCGGCCGCCGGGCCTGCGGAGCTGGTGCCCGTCAGCGCTGTAGCCACGGGCGGATCTGTTCAGGGCGAAATTTCCGAGGCACAAGATGGCATCTGTCCCTCCTTTTGCCTTGTGTTCCCCCTCCCGCCGTGCGGTTGTCTCGCCATGATTATTGCATTTATCCGTTTGTGCCTCCCGTACATCCTCCCTGGCTCTGTTCCCGCTGGAAGCGGGGAGGGAAACGGCCGCTTCTCCTCGGCGGTTTCCGGCTTGGCTGCCGGGCTGAGGCGCAGGTTGCCCGGCTGCGCTCCCAGCCCTCCTGGGGCCGGCCGGGCGGAGAGGGGTGGCAGGGCATCCTCTGGTCAGGTAATGTCAGATCGCGAACCGGCACCGAGGCAGTGACAGCTGGTGAAATAGCAATTCAAGACATTTACGATTTAAAGCTTATAATTTGTGAAAGGTTCATCTTGGTAATCAGATTTATTTTGCGTCCATCCACCTGACCGATGAAAGCTGCTCTAGTCCTTTAGAAGAAAAAAGGAAAATCGGATATTACTTGAAACATCGGGTCAGTTTTTAGTAGTAGAAAGAGGTGAAGGTCACTGTGGTCTTTTTTTTGTTGATATCATTATGTGTATGTTCAGTGCCATATGTAAATAAGTCTCCTGTTCCACACTGTTTTGCATAAAGCTGATAGCCTCAAGGATCTGCATGACCCTTCTTAAAGCAATAATTCAGGGGTGCCTTAGTTCAAAGGTGTAAATGTGGAACTGAATCTGGTAATCTCAGGGTTGCATCCTTTAACTCCCTACCCCCAAGTTACATTGTGGTAGTATTTTGGAAGCCTGGCATTGGAGTTATTCTTCTGTGTGGTTGTTTGTAATACTTTCCTCCTGCCTACAAGCCTTTCTTTAAACCAAAATGATCTTTTATTTCCATGAAGCACCTGTTTGTTGGCTTTGGTTCTCCCCATGTTTGATTGTGTTATCCTCTTTCAGTTTCGGGGTAGATTTTATTTAATTTGTGTCTCAGAAAGCAGCTGTGACTTGTGTTTCAAAGTAAACTTCTTGGAAATAAACTGTTCTTGTGTTTTGCTCTAGCAAGACTCTTGTAAGGACAGAACTGTTTGGTCACTTTTCCAAAGTGTTGGACAGAGAAAATGGTGGGCTGGATTTTGGTGTCTGCAGTGCAGGCGGCATTTGGTTATGGTCTTTTATCTGATTTTTCTGATAATCCACTCCTTGTCCAATTTGTCTGTCCAGGGTTCTCAAAGAGGGAGTGGAAGAACCCCTTGACAGTGCTATCTGTCTGGCATAGATCTAGGAGTTGCAGTTCTTGCTGGTACTTAGCAGGAAGATCAGCAACACCTCATTTAGACTTCAGCAGTTTTTTAAACTGCTGTTTAAACAACCTATTGGTTTAAACTGAGTAATGTAATGGTTTAAGATGAATGTTAATACCACTGAAGGAGGAATTTAGTGTCAAGCCACAGAGATCTTTTGAGTAGTGAACTGCCATAACTGGTATAACCAGTCACATTTTGCTCATGACAAACTATACTGGAAGATAATGTGGCAGTTAAATGCTGCCAAACCTCAGTCTAAATGAGTTTCTAAAGTTTCTTTATTGTCAAAACTTCATGGGTGAAATATCGTTGTTTCCAGAAAGGTTCCAGCACTTTACTCAAGAATTTAGATGCTGGTCATTGGAATTTGCTTTATTTTCAGTTGAGAAAAAAAATTAAGTGCCTTTTAGAGAATGGTGCTTTCTTCTATTGCGTTTGTTGGAGTTGAGATTCAAGTATAAATGTTGCTGCAGATTTGCAGATTCAAGAAGAGCAATTACGACTTTATGGAAGGGGAAGGTTTCTTTAACATTTTTCTTTCAGAAGTTTGTATTATTGGGCGGTGAAAGGGATTACATAGTGCAAAGTAAAAATTCCAGTTGAACCCTTCTACAGAGTTAGGAGGGTTTTTCCCACCTTAGTAGAGTTTCAGGCCCAACCATCTTGCCAGTTCTTCTCTGTTATCCGTACTTTACATGGTTGTTAAATTGTTCTGATGATTTCCCACGTAACCTTTTCTTGAAGAAATGAATAATAACAGCTCTTTTCAGTCTTCAACTAGTGTTGAAAGCTGTTGGTACGAGTTGGCGGAAAAAAAATGTGCTAGTATCTCATCTGAACTAGAAGACAAAAAATGCTCTAAAAGACTTTTTAATACTTTTTATTCAAAATCTCCTCCAAGAGTGTTCCTCTGTAGTTTATTCTTCAAGGTGTTTTGCTGCTTCTCAACCATAAAATCACTCTAGAGACAAAATTACGCCACGTAATGCAGAAGCATTAAAAATACAAAAGCCCAGAGAGTGAAGTTTGTTAGAGAAAGAACCAAGCAGTCAAGAACAGTAGAAACATTTGACCTTTAAGTGTTGCTAGCAATAACAGTCTCACAGTAGTTTTTCCTGTGGCTATTGTTAGCCACGGCAAACTGAGGGGCATTTTGACCGGTTATGCAATTGCTTACGTCAACCTGGAGAACTGTCTGTACCAAGTCACTGAAACAGTACTTGTGTCCATCTTGCAAGTAGCTTCATAGCAATCACCACTGCTCTAGGAACAGTCAGCTGGTGTGCCAGGATATAACTGAGAGCAGTAATAGAAAAGTTGAGTGGACTGTGCATCTGTTGAGAATGTATAGCCTGTACTGATTGTGTTTACTCAAAGGGTGGTACAAGGAGATCACCCTGTATTGTTGTTGCTGTGCATGCTAAGGCTGTTTTGTTAATTGAATCTCTTATGCACAGATGTGAAATAATCTCCAAGGGAATCTGGAGAAAATTATTTTCTCGTGTTCCCTCCCCCAGCATTGTTTCCCCTTGGGTGTAAATGGCATTGCTTCCTGGCTTCTGAATGGATGAAAAGGCAGGAGGGAGGCAGAAACATGAGAGGGTTGACTGTGCCAACAAATAGGCTATCTAAAATAGAGAGCCATTAGTTTGAAGTTCTAAAACCTTATATGTTTGTATGTAATATACTATTCATGCAAAAAGAGTTCCATGATTTTTTCTGTTATTCATTCACGACTTTTCCCATAGTTTCTACAAAGGGTAAGTTTCCCAATATTAACACTCTAGACTGATTACGGGTAGAGTGTGTCAGAAAAACAATCTTGTCTCTTATAATCTATGTACAGTGCATGTTCCATATGGTATTTTCTTTAATAATATTCAGCTATTAAGTTTACAAGTACTGGTTCTTAAACTAAGAGGTGAAATGTGTATTCCAAAACAATTTGATGGTCATTTTAAGGAAACAAAGCAAGTCTGCATTTAGAAAAAAATTAAATCCTTGATAGTTCATATCACCAGTTTTGCTCATTTGCAGTGAGCTTAGACCTGCCACTCAATGACTTATACTCAAATTATTCTTCCATAAAATGCACGTAGTACTTGCAATGCTTAGCTGGTTGTCTTGCTGTTCTCCACAAATGTAAGGAATACTTTACTAGTGAAGTGAAAGATGTTACTTGAGGGCAAACTGATACTATGTACTGTCCCTACATTATTTCACAATAAGCAGATGAAAAATCAGTATTATCTGAAAAAGGAATTGAAAATTAATTTTTTGTGTGATTATATATGTCTGTGCAAATGATAAAGTTCTGCGTGCAGATGAGCTTACCTAGAAAGTGCTATTGTTGGCTCATCAATCTTGGAACTGTGAGTCTACCAGCATTTATTTTAAATATTTTGTTCTGAGACTGCATGTACTGTGTCGTGACTTCATGTGCCATTCTTATCAGTGTTTTTCGAGATAATCCACTGGGTTTAGGAATTTTTCATTCAACTGTTTAAAAAACAACCAAAAAAAACCCCAACCCAGCTCCAAGTATCATTTCAATGCATTTTATACTCTAGAAAGGAGATCACTTATTCCTACAAGTTTGACCTGATAGCTTTTGGAATAATATGACAGATATATAGTACCAAATAGACACAAAATGTCTTTTTAGGGAGGAATGCTAGCTCTTGAGTGGGTCCTTGCACTTTGTGGGGCAAAACCAGGTTTTAAAAAACATGGTGACACAGTGCCAATTTTCTGCTTTTTCATGTTGGTTAAAACTTACCTGTAACCCACTCAGGTACTGAAAACCAGAGTGGTTCGGATGGATTGACACTCTTTAGTTCTTGGTATAAATGAGAAATAAACTCTCAAAGTTTAAATGTGCAGTTTGTCTGCTAGTTCTATTAAGTTGTATACATCAGAGTTTGGAACAGAAAAATAAAGACTAAATGATAGCATAAGAAACGTGGCCCCAGATATCATCCTTTTTTAGACTTCACCAGGAAATTAAGTAGAATAATTTCCTACATTAATTGTGTGTTCTGAAATTAGAAGTATGACAATTGTGTTTTGGAAGAACGTAACTGTTGACAGTACTCTCTGCAATAGATGTGACCCATATATACCCTACACAGAGTATTAAAGAGTCAGTGTAAAATTCATTAAAAGACGGGTGTCAATAGTACCGCTACTCATTTGGTTGGATGCACTGTTTGCAGACAGGTGCCTAGGTAGTGCTATAAAATGACAGAAAGAAGACCCAAAACATTCAGATTTCTTCATACCTTGTTCACGGTTTCTTATAGTGCAAGTCTCTAATCACACAATCTTAGACATTTAAGATACCTGCTGATATTACTGTGTTTTGTTCTCCACACAGTTTACTAGCTTGAAAAAGAAGGGTGTGTTGTGCTGGGTCAAACTACCTCCTTAGAGAACAGACTCCAGTTTCTCTGATACNCTTTGGGGTTTTTTTAATTCTTTGAAGGATCAAGACAAATGAATAAATGGAATGGAATAAATGAATAGTTTGGTGGGATTCTCATAGGCCTTGGTAGAGAGGAGAAGGAAATGGCAAAAACTGTGTGTAGAAATGGTAAAGAGGAACAGAGCAGTGCTCTCTCAGCAGAATTTAGCTGTGTAGTTCAGGTGCTTAATGCAAAAAGCATAATTTCTTTATGCCCAGAGCACAGTGGTGAGGTTGAAGTGCTCAGTGTTCTCTTTGGAGGTTCTTTTCACTATCTGTACAGGGACTTAGTCTTGAGAGGCATGTATGGTAATTTAGGCACTACAGTTAGATAATTGCAGTCAAACAGGACGATTTTTTTCCCCTCTCAGCACCTCCCAGGTGTATGAATATAGCAGGAGCCTTCTCTGTGTAACAGATGCCATTTATCCTGTGCTTCTTTTAAGAATGTATGAAATTTCTTTCTAGGTGTCAACTCCTGAAATAGATTGAAAGAGTAATTCTGTTGATACTGCAATCTTATATTTCTTCTCCTGAGAACTTGTGGGTAATCTCCAAGATAGACACTTTCCAATATAAGTAGCAAAGCTCTGGATCAGTCTGAGACAAAGAATTAGACAAAAAGTTGTAATGGATGGAAGGAACTGCTAATGTAGCGCTTACAGGCCAATTTGCAAACTTTTTGAATTAATAAACAAGTGCATCAGTGAGTAGTCTAACAGAATGAAAAGACTCCTGGATTTAAAGCTAAGCATGGATGATTCTGCAGGATTAGAGCATCAACACTGAGAATTAAGAGCTTTAGAGGAAAAATTAAATCTTGTCATTTGTCATTGATACAGCTTGAACTCTAGATTCATTTTAGCAGAATTAGAGTGGTAGCTATTCTTGTAGTTAAGAGTAGGAATGCGTCTAAGTCTGCATATAATCTTGAAGCTGAAAGACCCAGACTTCAGCATTCACTATTTTCCTGCATTGACAACATGGATAATTCATATCTACTGTTATATTCTCTTTTGCTTGGGAAAGGCAAAGTCAAACACCATTTGAAGCTCCTGGTCTGTGTGTTTGTAGACACACCAGAGAAGATAAAACTGTACCCTGTCTAGTCTTCATCTTGCAGTGAAACTGCTTCTTGTTTTGCAGACCCATTTACTTGGTTCGGTTTGATCGCAGCTTCCAGGGAGCAGAGGGGAGGAGATAGGTTGTCAGCCAAGAGCTGTTGGAGGCACAGATGGCCTTGATTCCCTCACCTAAGCACATTTTCTTCCCTTTAAAGTGTTTTACATAAATGAAACTATCACTCTTAACTTTTTAATATAGAATTCCTTAATTTTTTTTTTGTTACTTAGTACCACTGTACTATTACTGTATTAAAAGTTTCTTGGAAGATTATTCTCTTTAATAAAACTGTTGACATAAGTAAGTCAACTGCAGTGCATGATTCTGCCATATTTGAAGTTACAAGTTGCAAGGGTTTTAGGGTGTGAAGAGTCTGTTGGGATTTGAGGAGCCACAGAACATATTATCTGCTTTGAAAGAACAGTAGACTCAGAGGACAGGTCTGTCAGTGAGAGTGCAGACTCTTCGGTGTGTTTTGATGAACATACTGCTTTCACGTAAGGGTTGCTGAATTTTGCCATGCTGCTTGTTCAGTTCCCTTTCATAATTTCTGGATGTATCTCAAAAGAATGTGTTGTTCAATCTACTGCCTCCTACGTAACTGCTAGGTCATCTTTGGATGTTAGATTTGCTCTGTACATCAGCATTTATAACATTTTTGCAAGGATTTCAGCTCATCTCTTTGTTCTGAGAAGCTGTGATTAGATCAATAGTTTATTTTCTATATGGTCTAAAGAGTTGAAAAGATTCCTGTTTGATGTCTCTGGTTGCATTGTGGTGTTTTTTCTATGTGTTGTGTTGTCTGAGCTAAGAGCACAGTAAGAGCCATGTAACCAATGCTCAGAAAAGAAGAGATACTTGAATTAGGGGTAAAGCTTTTGTTTGTTGGTTTCGTTTTTAAACTGATTTCCTCATAACCTAGGAGAGTATTAAGATCTGAACGTTACCCTGTCACGTGGCACTTCTTACATTTAGGCTCACTGAAAAAGAGAAGGAATCTGAGTGACACTGATATACAGACTTGTTTATTATCAGTGTAGCTGTTGGAGAGAAGGCACTCATACCATCTTTTTCTTATACAAGTAGAATCTAAAGATGTTGCATGAAGTTGTTCAGCTCTTGGGAAACCAGGCAACTTATGCTGCAACAAAATATAAAGCTAAAAAAGAGAAGCAAGCTTGTACAAGTGTTGTACAGAGCACAAGCTGGAGGGTAAGCCTAGGGTATACTGCTACTGAAATCACGCAAAACACCATGAAAGCGTTTTCCTATTTGCACAGAAAAAGTTACATGTTTATTCGAGTGGTCTTGGAGAATATAGAGAATCAGAGGATTTTCCATAGGAATAGAAATGCCACCTGCTAATGACAAGTGTCCTCCGTCAAGTTTTGTTCCAGCGTCATAGGTAATAAAATTTCTCAGTAGGATGATGAGTGTGGGAGAAATAACATGAAGTTCTGTGTGCATTCCAGCTGTTTTGGCTTCCTGTGGAAATAATTTGTGGGTAAATATTCTACCACCCAGAGGAACTCTGCCATAGTTGGCTGTTTGCAGGACCATTTTGGTTTCAGCATTTCTTGTTATCTGTGGCAGAGCGCTGCCTGAATTCAGCTATATTACTCCTGAAGGCAGGCTGAGTCCAGAAGCAGTTTCAATGTATTTCGGTGTCCAGGCTGTGCCTGTCTTCGCTGGCATCAGTCTGCAAACAGGATGGGTTGTGGAAAGGGATGCTGAGACTTCTTGGTGGCTCCTCAAAAAAACCTGTTAGGGATTTTCCAGGTTTTGGCAGGGCTTGTGACCCCAGCTGGTTCTGTACTGGAATAAGTCTTCCAGCACTGTGGTCGCTTGTGCTCCAAGCAGACTTGTTATGGATAGGGCCAGCTTAGGTTTAGTTTGTAAAGTGAGGTAGCATTAGTCTTTCTCAAAACACTGAGAAGCACTTGCAAAATTACTGGAACCATGAGTGGACTTCTTCAGGAAGCCTCAGATCCATTGTTGTGCAGTATTAAATGTGGGTTTGTGTACAGTCATGGGTAATGTGGCAGTGCTTTCTTTGGCATGATAAAAACAGCTATGCTTGTTTCTGACACCCACCCCCTCATCTAGAGTATCCCTCCCTTTTGTTTGTCCAGATAAAGTCTGTCATGGAGATCACAAGTGTTGTGCATCTCTGTATTGTCAAAGATCACGGAAACTTCCCAATACAAATGCTTTCCTATAGGGTAGTGATTTTTTTTTTCTTTTGTTAATCATTGTCAATATAATGCTATTTATTGAAACTTTTCTCTTTTTTTCGTTTTAATACACTGAGAAGAAAACAAACAAAAAACAGTCCCTTACATCAACTCCTTGTGGCAAATTAAGCTTGTTTTTTATATCTAAAACTGTATAATAAATAGGTTACTTTTAAATTTGACTGACTCTCTTTTGGGGAGAGTATTGGTGGATTCAAGTTGGTGTCATGTGCTTCTATTGTAGTCAGCTTTGGCAAAGACCAGCTGGCTTGTTACTTCTGTTCAGGACATTTGTCTTGTTCTTTGAAAGCATAACAGAGTTCAAAACCTAAAGTAGTGAGAGGTTATGTGCTCATTCTTGGTCTCTCTCTGTAGCCTCAGGGCCAGCATTTTGTGACTGTAGGGATTCTTCATTTCATGGCTGTGAAATGTTCCTTTTAATTCGTTGATATGTCCCTGGGCTGTTTCCTGTCCCCTCTTATTAGTATCTCTCACTTTTTGAGACTAGACTTAAATTTTGGTATTTCTTTTAAAAACTCTCACTGCTTTCAGCTAAGCCATATGCTTTTAATAATGCCCTTTGTTAGAGCTGAACCAGGGTCTTAACCCTCTTTGGTTCCTGGACTTGGAGCAGACAGTAGCAACACATGAAGTTAGAGATTATAAAAATAAATCAGGGCCCTGTTAAATTACTGCAGAGACAATTTACACTGTACATTATTTTTAGCAACTACATTTCTGTTTTCTCAATGCTAGTGCTTACTAAGCTGTCTTTGCAAACTGAATTCTCATTCAGGACCAAAAGTTAGCTCCATCCTGGAAATAAAATGGGCCCAGGGATTGAACTTGTATCCTGGGCTGCTGCTGGTTCCCACTGCTTAATTACAGCAATCTCTGGTTGTTTTTATCTATACTACCTAGAACTCTCTGGGACCTTTTTCCCTCCTGGCATGTTTTGGGTGATATCACATGCCAGGAGCCATTTCCAGCAGGCAGTGTAGGTAAGACTCCACTTCTGTTTCCTTCCACCCTGATTGACCATAGGACACCATCCCAGCAGGTCTTGTGGCCTTGAACACCTCAAATGCCATCTCGTCACACAGCAGAACAGAGAATACATGCCCTCATTTTCATACCATGAAAATATTGTCCACTTTGAAGTAAAAATTCCCACAAAGAATACCTTCAGGGCGTGAGGGTGCTATGTAGGACCTGGAAGAGTGCAACTAAGAAGATCTCAGAGTCAAAAGGTAAGGTCAGATGTTTAGGAAGAAAGAGCATGAGCTGTACTTGCAAATGAGAGCTGTTTCACCACGACCCTATTTGTTTCTTTGTAGGGACATTGGTTTCCAGGAGAAGCTGGTGGATGTGTACAGTGAGTAAGGTCAGTGCCTTTCCCCAATATTGGTCGATTATACTTTGTTCCAGGTAATATCCATGTTATTCCACCTAGATAGGTTTTTCTTTGCTTCCTGTCAAGACAAGTGTGCTGCTGAATAACTGAGTCATGGATGTGTCTACAAGCTAAATCCTGTGGTCTTATCTCACTCACACACCCCCACAGTTGACTTAAGGAGGACCAGTGTGAAAACAGTGAAGTCAAGAATAAAAAGGTATTAGAAAATGAGTTCATAGCACCTGTGCCTGTGGCTCTAGAAACAACAGCAAAGCAGTCCATTCTGTATCTTGTCTGACTCAATGGTTCTGTAACACAAACAACAATCTAAAACATTCTTTCTTTAGCTGTTGACCCTTACATTTAAACTCTGGTCTGAAGACAGAGTTACAAATTTTCTCATGGTCTCTTCTGCAGTGGTTAAGAGCATTTTACAAAAATTCCAATTCAGGCAAAATTCCTGCTCTGATATAATCTTGCAGTATCTCATGGAACTTTGCTGGGAAGTTTCACAGGTACTGACAGCAGAGAGGTTAGACTCATAAATCTGGGATTTGGCTCCATTCAGCTCCAAATGGAAGTGCATGTGCTTCACGCTTGAAGGAAGCATTCAGGTTGTTTGCATTCCCTTGTTTGGGTTCCTGCAATCTGTTCCAGTCCCTTTGCCTCTCCAGTGCCTACCACGCTATCTGTATGCAGTACTGTGCTAGATATGTTTCCAACATCATGGCTGCCCTTTGTAGCCCCTTCTCTTTCTCACTTGGATTAGTGCCAAAGTTCAGTTTCAGTACCATTACCTCCCTAGCTGCTTTTTCCATTACTGGTTTCTTAGTCAGTCAGCTTCATACCTTAGTGGAGCCTGTTGATGTGTTCATTCTGTGCCTCTTCTTGCCAAAGGCCATTCCCCAGCAGCACCATCCATCTCACGGGTTTCGTTTTGGTCTCATCCAGACCTTGCTGCAGTGCCTCCATTCCCATGTTAACCATATGCTGAAGAACAGTCCTCTCTGAAAGCAGCAGAGAAGAAGCCTCTGGCTTGGCTGCTAAATTTGGCCTAGGAGGAGTGTGCTTAGGTACTGGTGGGAAGTGATGTGCATGCCATCTGGCCAGCTCAAAGTATCCTGGGAGACTTGAGTATCCAAGCTGGAGATAGTAACTTACAAAATCTGAATTCCTAATGCATACAAATCATATTCTGTCCTCAGGAACTGAGGTGTCCCTCATAGAAAAACCATCTAGTCATTAAATTTCGCATCTGTGACTCAAGACATGATGTAACTAGTGTTTTAAAAAAACAGATGAGTGGGGTATAGCAAAAAAAAAGGTAAAAAGTAGTTGAATTTTGTTGTGGCTAAAACTTGGAGGAAAAACTTGACTGAGGGTGATGCCTAGCATGGACAGTTTTGGCATGCCTCCTCAAAAGTCACTGAATTTATGCCTGGTAAATTTGCTTTTTGCTTGAAAAACTTGCTAGCACAGAAGGATTGGCATCACTGATGGCAGCACTTAAATCCGTTTGTAATGGATTTTCGCAAGAATTGTGTGTTACACAAGGAAGGCATTTGGCTTACAGATTGAAAAGTTTTCTTTTGTAACATGATAAACAAGATAGCAGATACTGCAGCATAGTAATTTTCTGAGAGAAAAGATACAGGATTTCTAGTGTTTAATTTAAAAATTGAAGATACTTGCATTAACTGATAATTTCTTATTTAGGTGTCTGAAGAAAACAAGAATCATGGAAGGTCATAAGTAGTAAGTATCTTGATAATTTTTTTTTTTGTTCTAAAGAGCTAATAGAGTGTGGTATGTTGATTTGTTCAGTTGGTTTATCAGTCTCATAATTCAGGAATCTGTATTAATCCCAGCACTTTTAAAAATGTTTTTGTGACCTTATATTAGTAGCTCATTTTTATTTCTTGCACCATGCCCCAAGAATTTATGGTGACCTCAGTTGAGGTAGCTCTCAATGCTGGTTAACATGAGATGAATTATGGTGTTTGCTTCACTTGATTACTAAAATGAGATACCAGTTATTTGCACAGCTGTAGCAGAAGTGAAAGCACACAACTAGCCAGGCAGCTAGGGCCTTTATAATACTTCGTGAGAAGTTTGATGGGGTTTTTTAATTATTAATAATTTAATGCTATTTTTATTGAACTCTCATATTCTGTTTTCTCATAATGCAGGAGGATTTTTTTTATATTAGAAGCTGTAAATTTTGTATTTTAAAGGTGCAGCATGTATCTGGTCAATATAGTCTTCACCTAACTTGATAGGCTGTGTGTTGTCAGTGTGTGTAATGGCTTGTTTGTACAGAATTCCAAATAAAATGTGGTATGTTTTGTACATGTTTTTTATTTTCTGCTGTAGCACCAAAAGACCTTTACGTTAATTTTAATTCATAAATTAAACTCTTGGAACTAGTGTTTGTATAGAATTAAATGGGTAAATATCTTTGCTTTTCAAGTTTGGTGAAGAAGCTAAGAAATGCTGTGTATAAGTGCTTTTTAAAATTATGTCCCTGCTCACTTCCAGTTTAATTTCTTACCATCACTTTGGTGATTGAGGCACTGTCACCTAACTCGCTGATTAAAAGTAACTAAAGCAAGAAATATACCCCTTTTTCAGGTTAAACCGTGTCACTAGTAACTGTGTAGGGTAGATGTGCTACCCTTTTGGGGAACGTGTGTACCAATGGCTTGTTTTTTTTCAGAATGGCTGTCTTACTTCACAGCAAATATGTAGATATAGATACATATAATCAGAGGATTATAGAATGATTGAATGACCTGGGTGGGAAGGGACCTTACAGATGATCTGGTTCTAACCCCCCTGCCCTGGGGAGGAGCAAGTGTCTCAGTACGTGACTTGATGTGTATGTTGGGTCTGAAGACCTCTTGGGGTAGCATCTCTGAGCAGTCTGTGTGTTGTGAGCAGAGCTAGGGGTTAATATCTCACTAATGAACCACAGTTTGTCGCTCCACTGGTGGAAGGTATCTTTTTAAAATAAACTCAACCTATTTAAGTTTCATGGAGTATTCAATACAGCAATTTTTAGCAACCATGTACTTCTAAAAAGGTGCAAGAGCACTGCAACTTTATACATGTGCACATAGGGAAAATGCATGTACTTCTGCACAAATTAATAATGGAATAACACTTCCTGAAAGACACCAAGATTCATTGTAAGGCTATATTTTCTATTAAACTGTCTCGGTATGGTTTGAATATTGTGGAAAATGGAATTTATATATTGCACTTTTTATTAGGTCTGCTACAGGAATGCAGAATTATTGGTCAGTGAAAACTAATCCTTCAAAGAAAAAATTACCTGTTACACACCCACAGTTGTCATGTAGTCAGTTGTATAAAGAGAAATGTGAGATAACAGTCTTTCGCATAGCATGCTCAAAAGAGATGAGTGTTCTTCTAATTCTTTTTTTATTCAATTACAAAAAAAGGAGAGCAAGAACTAGTCTAATCCCATTCATAAAATGAGCTTTGTGAAATCCCAGCAGTGCTGAAGTGGCATGAAAATTGCTCCCTGCTTAAGCAACTCTGCTAGTTCACTTGAAACTCTCCTCTTAATTATACAAAATAAAAAGTTAGTTCCATGGGCTGTAAATCATTTCATGATGCGTTGGGAAGAATTCTCTGCAGCTGTTTAGTAGACAGTACTGCATGGTTGAGACATTCAAATTTAAATCAGTGTATTATTTCTCAGAGTAGAGTGGGAAACATAGTACTAATTTAATTGCTTTGTTTTAGTGCATAATGAGGAACTTCATGTTAGAATACATGTGTTGGCATGCAAATGCAATATTCTTAAAAGAAATGTATTAATTTTGTTTGTTAGACTTATTTTTAAAGCATCCAATTGAAGTTTTTAATTTTGTTTGTTAATATTATAGCAACTATCCAAGAGAATTTTATGATCAATATGCTCAAAGCCAAGAAAAATCTGTGGTCAATAAAATGCAACAGAAATACTGGAAAACAAAACAAACCCTTATAAAAGTTACAGGAAAAAAGGAAGATGAACATGTTGTGGCTTCAGATGCAGATCTGGATGCAAAACTAGAGGTTTGTAATGTTTACATAATGGGTGTTCTGTGTTTGTTAAAGTGTTTTCATTTCCACTGAGCCTTTATATGTGTGCACATAGCATATAATAACATACATACATTTTTATAATTTTCATGTAGTATCTCTTCCAAATTCTGACAAAAGTATATATGTAAATTCAGGGAATATAGTGGAATTTTGTAACACAAAACCCATGTCCCTCTAACTTTATTTGGAACCTAACATATCTCAGATTTATTTTCATGTTTTAGGGACAGATTTTCTCCTTTTGTTAGCAGGGGGATCAGGAGATCATTTAGATCAGGAGATCAGGAGCTTTGTTAGCTCAGGTGGGATTGGAAATAGGGAAACTTATGTTCACACCAGTGAAATAAGCATGTTTTGGACAACTTCTCACCTGCAAGTCATACTCCCAGTTTAAAAGACAAGACCTGTGTAAATTTGCAGTCAAGCAGCGCTGAAAGAAGGCACTTCCTGTGCCAGTGGTCCATTTTACTTCTAGCTCTGTAATGCCTGATACGGTAGAGTTTAGGTTGCAGTTGCAGGCTGGAGGCTGTAGATGGCCAGACAAAAAGAGTAGTAATTTTTCTATTTCCTAGAAACAATCTCCAAATGTAGTCATGAATGACTTTTTTTACCTCTGCTTCCTTTGGAAGCTGCTGCTTTTGAAATTTGTTTATGCCAATAAAACTTTCAGTTTAAATCAACAGTTTTCTGTGTTGGCCGTACCTATGCAAGTTTGTTCCACTAGACTTCACAGTGTCTATGAAAAATTCGGTATGCGTATTTCCACACGTGAGAATGATTGATTGATAGATATTTTGCTAACTCTGCTCTACTGTGAGGTTTTTAGAAACAGATATGTACATCTTCATGTCTATACAAAGATATCACCTAAAAAAAGCCCCAACACAAATAGTTTGGTTAACTATCAATTGTTTATTATAGATCTGTTTCCAAAGTTACTTTTTTCTTTATTTTCTTTTTGTGAAGTTATGATTGATCAGTAAGTTCAATCAGTAAGTTCAATCAAGATCAGTAAGATTGAAGTCTGTAATTTCAGTGAATAACTTAATTGGAATAAGAGCACCATTGATAAGAAAAATACCGGAAATATTGCTCATTGTTCAAGAAGAAAATAATGATCCCTAATAATTTCTACAAAAAATGAAGTTCTTTCTTCTATTTTATTCCTCAGTGTTTCTTGCATACACTTGACATATTTTTGTTTCAATATCAGCTGTTCCACTCTATTCAGAGAACGTGTATGGAGTTGCTGAAAGCAATTGAACTGTATCAAAAAAGGATTTGTTGTAAGTATGATCAAACACAGTAGTTAAAATGATAAGAAGGTCTGCATTATGGAATCATTGAACAAATGAAAAGGTAAAAATGAAAGTGAGGAACTAGTAGTTTCATCCTATTCAAAAGTAAAGATTAATGTTCCTTGCAGACAGCTGAATGCAGATTTGCTTATTTGTTTGAAGATTTCCCAGTTCTGAAGTTTTATATATTGATGTAATGCAGTGATAGCAATAATGGCTGGAGAAAGCTTTATTTTTTTTTTTCCCCTATTGCTTGGTTGGCTTGTGTAAATTCAGAAATATCTTTTCTAGAAATCATAGCTCCTTTCTAAACTGTTTTAGTGGTTTGTTTTTTTTTGTTAATCAGGATTGCTGATTAAGACTTTTTGGCTTATTACTGATTTTATAATTAAGTAATGCATGCTATTATGGTGAATTTGATAATGCTGACTTGATTGTTACAAGCGTACAGTAATTAGTGACAGTCATTAGTGAGAGATGGGGGGACCTAATTTGGCAGGTTTCAAACAGCAAGTTGTATTAAATGTCCTCTAAAGGTTGTCTGCAGTCAATATTGTTTGATTTCTGGCCTGAAGAAGAGACTCCAGCTCTGAAGTCATCTTCCAATTTGCTGTCTTTTGTTGAATGTTACCCATATTTTCTTAAGCTTTTCTTTTTTCTTTATCCAAAGAAAGTCAGAGATAATGTTTCAGAATCAGGAGGTAAAACTGAAATACAGAATAGTATTGTATGGAGTTCAAGAAGCAGCAGGTGAAATCTATGATGCAAAGATTTGCATCAGATGCAGATGTGCATCTTCTACCAAAGTGTGCTGAGTCTGCATTGGAGTTGACTGTCAACATTTTGAAAGATGGCAAGAGGACTTCAAGAGATCTTCTTTCATTGTTTTAGGCCATTCTCCCTCTTGATAGTGGGTTGAAATTGATGCTATAGGAGATAGCCACTTTAGAAGACAAAGAGATGAGGGCATCATGAAATGTTTTTGTAAGGTTCTTCGAGATCCAGGGTCCCAGCTTAGAAGTAGTCGACAATTCAGTGTAAAACCACTTCATCTTCCTTTTTAAAAAATGACCAGTTACTTTGAGGTAGATGTATTTCAGATAGTTGAAATACAGTCTTTGAATTGTATAGAATGTTAAAGTTTGCCAAGTAATCTTGCCAAGTAATTTGAAAGTAAATGTTCTTTAAAATGAAGTACTAGATTTTTCATGTGAAATTTTATGTAGTCAAGCATGAAAAATGGTGAACAAGAAAAAAGCAAGTGAATTAGTTTTGGTTAGTACAACTTGGAATTAGCTTCAATAAAAGTATGCTACGAAAGATCAGCTGAGGCAGTCCAAGTGGTAAAACAGAAATAAAAACCAACTTACCAAACCAGACAGATCCCAAAAAACCCAGCACTGAAAGATACTGCAATCAAGACAGCCCTTTTTGTAATATAACCAACCTAATTTTTTTTTTTTTTTTAAGAAAGAAGTAGCACATTTTTCCTGTTGTCTTCTGGTGCTGATGGAATTTTGTGATTCTTGTTAAGTGTATCAGCAAATATCTCAAATGAATCAGATCTTCTGTTTACTAGATGCAGGAATTCTGTGAAATTATTTATTTTTGCTTTGCTCCTTGGACTTAAAGTGACTTAAACTGTTTGATGTTAGGCCAGTTTTAAAGCTGTTAGGAACCAATTAAATAACATATTTGACAACTCATTTATTTTTTGTTAGTTTTGTCTCAGGAAGAAAATGAATTGGGGAAATTTCTTCGATCACAGGGTTCTCAGGATAAAACAAGAGCAGGAAAAATGATGCAAGCTACAGGAAAGGCCCTCTGCTTTTCTTCTCAGCAAAGGTATATGGGTCAACATTGCTGTCTGATTTACAAAGTACTCGTGATAATGGTAGTTGATTCACCATTGGCATAATTCATTTGGCCATTTGAAATGGTTCAGGAGCCAATTGATAGGAGAATTATTGACAAAATCTTCTGTAGTATTGGCAATATTAGTGGCTTCTTGAATTTTTCCCGATGCTGCTTTTTGTCTTATGGACCTGCTATGTCAGTATCTCCAGATGCTCTGCCTGTGCCTTTTCAGCTCAGTAGTTCTAAAGCTGTACTGGAGCACCTCCATGGCCTCTCCAGCAGTAGGGTTGTAAAGGAGCTGATGTCAGGTCCCTCTCCTGCTTGGTGGCAGTTCTTATCTGCAGAGAAATGCCACAGCAGGCTCACTGTGGAGGTGTCTGGGTCCTGCAAGGGAGGAAATGAGTAAGGGAATACTTTTTTCTGGGCCATTGAGTCTCATACCTTGGCTAGACAGATGAGAAAGGAGGAGTCTGAATGCCATCTCCTTCTTGAACTTTACACTAAAGTCCCCCTGAGAGAAGATCCTAGATCCCTACAGAGCTCATGTAGGTTGTGTAGGAGCAAGTAAAAGGTAAGGAATCCAGAGGGACACACAAGCACACGAAGACCTGCTGTTAACCAGAGCCCTTGGTGTCTCTCTGACCCAGCGTTTGCTCTAGGAGTTTAAAAGTAACAGTACCTGATGGCATTATAAGTATTGTGATGCTCTTTTTGACAGCATTAGGACTATGAAAGTATGAAATTCACCATCACTCACAAAAGAAGATTCTATTCCATTATGTTTTACAGGATTTGGGGGGAGTCTTAACTACTGTGATATTTTCTGGCTTTAGCTTAACAGTGCAGTTGTTTGGCTCAAAATAAAGCATAGCATACAGAGCACTGAGAATTTCATATATTTACTTTGGGCTAGAGTTTGGTCATTAGCACCTCCAGTAACAGCCATGACTGGGATCTTTAAGACACATGTAATGCACCTTTGAGCAAAAGTGCTGATGACTTGCTTCTTTATGAAGCTTAAATGTTAAAAGAAATCTCAGTGCATATCTACATGAATTAAATTTTCGTTTGGATATCCAGGTAAGAATTTGTGGAATGAGAAAAAATGTAGTGGAAAAGGACAAGCCACAATAAATTCACGTATTAATATAGCTCTTGTTCAATGCATTTTTAAGGCATCTTTTACAATAAGTTCACATAAAAATAAAGCTGTTTGTCTTTCTTCTCTTGAGCTATGCTCAAACTCTTGTTGAAGTTGGGACTGCTTTTATTTATATTTCATGCTCATAGCTAGCTCCGCAGCTGGAGATCAAGAAGACATTTCTTGGGTTACTGGAGCTGAAATTAGAACTTCTCTTATGCCAAGGGACTTCCTAGCACATTAAACTGACTCTTGTGCTGGTGTGGAACTGATTGAACCCATTCCAGTGAGGTGCTGCTAGAAACCAAGAGGAAAGCAGAAGCAGCAGGAGGAAGCAAAGCAAAAAGAGTAATCCTGTCTAGTTTTGAGAGCCCATTAGGAGCTGAAGTGATGGCATAGGGAGGACAACGGTGTCCCCTACTGCCTTTCTAAAGTGTGGTTGCCAGAAGAAACATTTAGGAAAATGTCTGAATCCTTCCAAAAGGATTCAGATTCCCTTGTGCTTCAAAGGAATTGTTCTAATTCCTAAAAAAAAAAACAAGGAAAAAACTCAGATACCTGGAAGATGACTTACTTGTTTACATTTACATTTGAAGACTAAAAGGCTAGTGGAGGTGCTTTTTGTGATGTTTAGCATGACAATCCTGATACATCTGTGATATTTTTCCTGTAATAAATTATCTTGGGTATATTTTTATAGTTGTTCAGTGAAACTTGTGAAGAGGAATGGTAGTGACATACAAGTGGCTTGTCAAACTAAAATACCTAGGCACACTAGAAGAGGTTTCTTTTCCACTCACACATGTAATTGAAAAGTCGCTATTTGAACAGAATGGTTGCAAACAAAATATTCATGCAAAATTATTCTGTTTCATGTGTACCTCGAACCATGTTGTAGAATCATCTGAACATACACTAGCACTTAAGTGAACTGTGTTGGCTGTGTGTGTTTTTTTGAGTGCTAGTAAACTGTCAGGGGTTGTATCAATCCTTTGTGGAACAGTATGTTTAACGTGTTCCTCTCCTTCCTCTCTTTCCTTCGTGCCTTCCCCCAGATTAGCACTCCGTACTCCTCTCAGTAGATTGTATCAAGAAGTGGAGACTTTCAGATACAGGGCCATCTCAGACACGTGGCTGACAGTGAACAGAATGGAACAGTATCGGACTGAATACAGAGGAGCTCTACTCTGGATGAAAGATGTGTCTCAGGAGCTGGATCCAGATCTTTATAAGCAGATGGAAAAGTTCAGGAAGGTATGAAGTTTCCTCTAGTTTCCTAGAAGGGGTTGCCTAGTGTATGACAATGAAGCATGGTTTTGATTCTTCCAAGGAGGGCATAATTGAGAAGCAGTAAGGATGCCATTTGTCCTAACTAATCTCTTCTGTGTGGGCTGTAAGGAAAGGCATTTTTAGTAGTATATTCAACTTCAGCATACATTTTTATAATTTAAAATAATACATATTTTTGAAGAAGGTTATCTAATTTTGAATAGCAGTGATGCCTGAATGACTAATCCTGTCTGCTGTCAGAGGGGGAAGGGAACATTGATTTTTGCAACTAAAAAAAGAATAACAGAAGTGCTCTACTATCTGCTGCTAAATTTTGAGGGCCGTTAAAGACCAACATTTTCAAAATTCGCTATTGTTGGGTTTTGGGGGGGAGTTGCAAATCTGGAATTTATTTTTAGGTTCCCTATGCAGTTCAGCTTGATTCTTGGGCAACTGCTGAGCACTGAAACTGCTAAGGAGGCACTCTCCATAAATAGTCTTCATTCAGTGTCACTCAAGTGTGTTAAACTCCTCCCCTCCCAAAAGACTTGCAAAATCACAAGTCCTAGGTAGTAGTCTGCAGTTTTCCCACCAGGTGAGAGTATAGAATTTATCTGGGCTGATCCTGTCACAGTCAGTTCAGGAATGCTCATGAGACTTGTGTCACATTTTCTAGTGGGGCCCTAGAGCTGAGTTTGTTAAAAGTCTGTAATGTTCACAGTTGGCTGTTTGTACATGCTGGCTATCAGGAAGACTTAGGATTATAGGTATAACCTAGTGGCTCGTGCTTTGAGTAAAGGCAGTAAAAAAATTTACAGGAATTGTGTCATAATTGAAAGCAAGGGTCTAATAACAGAAATTGTATTAGAGTGTACATGTATATATGCATATGGCTTAGAGATGGGTAATGTATAAAAGAGAAAACCCCATTAATTGGTGGCTTAAGCAGTCTGTAACTGAAAGTGTCTGAAGATGAAAGATATATAATTGGGGATTTTAAAAGCTTGAATAAACCGTCCTAACAGGAAAAGACTGGCATGCATCTAACTGTACCATTTTTTGTAAACCGAAGTGGTGACAATAGCAATTAAGAAAGGGGTGGAACAAATAGTACCCCAGTTGGTCATCTAATCTTTATTTAATGCCTCAGTACAGGGTATTCCTGTAAGTCTTGTGGCACCAGACATATATTTTATTATGCCCTATGGGAAATGTTTTTAATGGCAAGTTCTTGCAGGTAAAATAATTGGTATGGTCTTGGCCTCAGCTGATTGCTTATGTATAATGTTTGATTTATTAGGAGAACACTTAAAAATGGAATGTTAGAATGAATAAAGCCATACTGGTAATGGTCATAGAAAACTGATTTATGGCTTTCTTGCAAAACACATGCTATGGAAAGCATAAATTATATAAATGGCAAAGTAATTAAAATAACATATGTTTTGTGCAGTGAGCTGCTGTAGGTAAAAACTTAGATGTGAAATTTCAGCCATCTTGGGTTGCTGTGCTTCAAGGTCAGCAAAAAAAGATTTTTTTTTTTAAGTTCTTAGAAAATTTAGTAGCAAAAATATGGAAATAGTAAGTATTTTTATGAAATGAATTACATTCTAACATAAAAAAATAAAAGTAGATTCTAAAGTTCTGTAGCATGACCTCAAATAGTTAAAAAAACCAAACTTGAAAGTCTTTTGAGCATTTCTCTTCTCCAACTGGCTGTCAACTGAAAACCTTTCAGTTCACATTGTAATGCAGAGAACAAAAAGCTCTACATTTTGTAGCCAACAAAGTAAAGAAATGCCCCTGGTATCCACTTCCCCACATATCCCATCTGTGCAACAGGCATATCAAACTAGTCTTTGAAGATTTAATACTTGCAGAAAATAAACTTTTCCTTTTTGAATCTGGGAAAAAAAATACTGAAATAAAATCCTGAAGCATAATGTTCCTAGGTAGCTGTTGCTGAGCAAGATCTAAGTTTATTTTTTAGTGCTTTACAAAAATCAATGGTGGATACTGTGGTCCTAAATAATTAAAGTAGACAAGGTTTTTTTGTCTTTTTTTTTTCTATTTTTGCTTGCAGATCTTAATTGTGCCATAGTGTGGCAGTGTAATGCTGAGGTTTTAGGGCTTATTTTTGAACTGTAACAACAATTTAAGAAGTCATGCTAGTTTTGTGTTGAGAAAGATGTTATAATGACTTGTGTAAGGTTTTTGGTTCTTAAATATGCCATTGCTGGAGAGAAGTGTTTTGAGATGGAGCTGCATATTGAGTGATACACCACCAAGTAGTTATTGAAACTGATCCTGTCAGAGCACTTGAAAGAAAGTTTTCTTCAGACTTCTGATTGTAAAAATCCAAAGTATTACTTCAGTAAACGGTTTTTTTTATTTCAAGTAAACAGTGCTGGTTTAACGATCTTTAATGCACCTAGTGCATCAGCAGTATTTATATCATTTAGTTAAAGGACTGCTTTTCAAGTCTGTAGCCTTTTATAATGTAATCCTTAATGTATCATTATGTATACAGATATGGTACTTGTTTTTGGAGACCAAAGTTAAATCAATCCAGATGGGTTTTCATACCTTCCCTCAGAATAGCTCAGGCTAAAAGATCAATAGTTGAGTCAGTATTTTCTGAGCTGATAAAATCTGAGTTAAAACATTGACATTTTTGTAGCTCTCTTTCAAAACAATGAGGTACTTGAAAGAATTTTCTAATGCTGTTCTTAAGGCGTCAGTCTAAGTATGCAAGATCCAGCAACACTACCCCTTTCAGAGTGTCTCAGAACACTGCAGAGCAGCCTTTTTACATTGTTGTTTGAAGATATCTATGTAATTGTAGCTACTTGAGTCAAACTAAGGAAATAGGTATTTACTTTTCCCTGCAGAGTTCTATAAATGCTATGTAACTTTTTTTTTCCTATTAGCGGTTTTTATGAACAGTCCAGTGCTGTTCTGGTTACAGAGGTCCTCCATCCCGAGTTCAGAGTTCGAAGTGTTCCTTTAGAGTATCTAAACAGTGTTGTGATATTTAGAAGAATTTTAATGAGCTAATATCCTTTTACCAGATTCTCCACACTGATCAGGTTTTTAAGGTTCTTAAATCTGGTCTCTTTTATCTATCTGGAGACTGTACACTATAACATGAACTGTGCTGTGATGTTGTAAAAATGTAGACCAACTGGCCCAAGTGCTGGTGTCCTTCTTGCAGCTCTGAAAATGTTAAGCTTTTCCATGCATTTTCTGAGCAGGAATGCCACAGTGTGTAGTGATAGGCTATGATACCGGGCAGCAGCCTTCCTTGTGCAGCCTACAGGAGCACGGGAGGGACTGGTGGTCAATTTTACTTGCCTGTGCTATCTCAGATGCATGTACAATTCAATATAGACTTTCTTACCAAACCTATACATTTCAGTGCCATCCCTAACAAGTAAAAAGTGAGAGCTGAAAAAAATTGTCATGCTGACCTTTAGGCTAACTATAAGAAAATTACATCTGTGGCATGATAGGTTATCATGCTACATTGATAAAGCAGGTTAATCCTTTCTATATTTGTTTTTTCTTCCATTGTTCTTTTACTCCTCTGCTTCCCCTTCATTCTGAGGCTTGAACCAGAGCTGGAGTATCTTTGTAAATACCCAGTGGTATGCTGGGCTCCCTGAGAGCATCTTAGTGCCCAGTCACCTTAGTCACCTGTTGTTTTGCATGCAGCTGTTGAGAAACTTGCAAGCTTGCAGCTGAGTTGTTTGGATGCAGTTTATCTCCAGTTCTTTTTAGCTGTAGCCCTTTATATACTTGAAACAAAATGAATGCCCTTAAATGGCACTTAAAGATAAATCTGGCAAGAGAAGAAGGAAGGTTCAACAAGAAGACCTCATAATGACATAATGATAACTTAAACTGTTGCTGTTATAAATGTATATAACATATAGGGAGTGGCTGATCTGTGCAAGCTTTCTGTGCATATTTTTTATTTCTTAAAAGTTAAAGCTTGCGTGGACAGCTGGGAAATAATGAAGATATAAGTAAATCTGTTGATTAAAAGGTCAGAAGGGAAACACTGAAGTATATGTATTCATTGTAAAGGTTACAGCAAGTATGGGTAGGATACCTCTGCTGCAGCCTTTCAGGAAGGCTCAGGACCTACATCTCTGTTCCCCTGCTGTCCCCTTGCCTGTTATCCCTGCCTGGCATGAGGGCATTTTGGCTTGTGTAATGATGAAGGTGTGCTGTATGTTACAGCATCATCTGCTACTCCCCTATCCATTCACATCAGCTGCAAACAGCCCAGCAAGCCTGAAGGCACTTTGGAAATGTGCTGGAGTATTGTTTTAATTTTTTTTAAATTCTCTGTTACTTTTGAAAATTCTTCGAGAGATGAGAAAATGCAAACAGTCTTGGAAAGGAGAAAAACAAGTATGATGCTGATCTTTGAAATAAGAACAGACTTGGCAGTTGCCATCCTTGGAAACTAAATTTCAGTTTCTGGTAAAAATAAAGTGAAAAGGAAATCTGTAGGCATTTAGAAGCTTGCAAACTAAAGAGCAAGTAAAAGCACAGGTTTATAAATAACATTACATGTTGGGGTTTTTTATGTTTTTGCATTTTTAGTCAAACTGTTCATTTAATGGAAAACAAATTGCAAATCTGGATTGTTGCAGTTCCCTATGAGTGATTACTGGAAAAGTGAATTTAACTTTACTAGAAAAATAAGAGCTCTCAGGAGCTGAGAGTTGAGAATATTGGCCAAGGAACACTAAACAAAGCTTCCGAGGATCATAGAATTTAAAGGTGGAAAGTAACTTAAAGATCAACTAAACTGTCATCCTGCCAAGACAAAATCATGCATCTGTAATATATTTTCAAAGTATTTTTCTATATCTAATAGAAATAATTCATTTGAGAGTGACCCTCTTAGAAGTTTTGTGGTGATGTTTGTTAGTCATGTTCTAGTTCAATTATTAAAAGCCAACCAAGAGAAAATGTGCAAATGCTATTTACATCTGCAGATGATATTGAGCTGGAAAGTCTTTTGGTTTTCCAAGCAGCCAAGTACACCAGCATCTTAAAGAAAAATGTCTTTGGCCATGGCAGTCACAATGATGTAAATAATAGACTCTAAGTTGTCCTAGTTACAGATAGCAGTGTAACTGATGGATGTTCAGAGCCAGCTGGGGTAGTCACTGTTGACAAACCTTGGGTTTTAAAAACTAACAAAAATAATTTTAAAAAAAAGTTTTAGACAGCTGTCATCTCTGTTTCATTTTAGGTGATACTTCCCCATTAAGTTTCAACTTCATACTTAGAGCACGTTTATCTTGAGGTGATGATAATGTGGGCCCCTGCATGTGAGAGAGCACATGTTGATGTTTGTGCCCTGGAGGTGTCAGAAAGATCTGAGTTGCTTTAGTAGACTGTACGCTGGATATGAGATGGGTGGCACTGTAATGTGAAAAAAGAATGGTGGCTTTCATAATACATGGTAGGATTCTGAGACAGTAGAACCTATCACATTGATAGATATGATTTTTATCACTCTTGNCCCCCCCCCCCCCCATTCTCTTTGCTGATTTAGATTGCTGCTTCTGCTTTCTAGAAGAATAGGTGAGCTTCCAGGAGATGCAGTAATACTCTCTGCGAGGTAGCTGTGTCCTCTAAAATTAGTAAGATGGTGTCAAACTGCACTCTGAATCCACATCTTAGTGTAGCAATGTGATAGCAGGGATAGAGATAACAGCTTGCTCTTACGGCATGATGATAAGCAACACCTACACATATCACTTCTTGTGACATGCCTGTGCCATCAAGAGTAGGTTTGGTTTCATTCTGGTAGGGAATAGCAGTTAGACTGTGGGTTTTGAAGCCATTTTTTGTTATAGTATGAAAGTGTATGGTGTTGGAAAAGCTACATTTAGTGATTTACCTAGAAATTAGGGTAGTGAAAAACAAAGCACATTAAAAAGTGCTCTTCAATCAAAATTGTAGTTGTTGCTTTGTCATTATTTTCTCTCCTTGTAAAAGCAGATGGAGTTCCAGTGCTGAGCATGTTTTCTTTGAGGAGTTTCTGCTATAATGTTCTTTCCAGATTCTCCAATATCATGTTTAGTAACATTAAGTGGAGAAACCAAAACGTTGCAAGATATTTCACATACAAAATGCTCAAGCATTTTAAGGCAGTTAGGAAAGATGTACCTCTTTTGAAAACGTGACCTTTAGCAGAAATGTTCTTCACAGTAAAAGCATTTTATAGTCTTATAACTTCAAATTACCATTTCATGTACCATTTGTAAGACTCAGAGTACATAATGATATAAAATCAATTATTTTCTGAAGCCATTTCATGTATATTAAATATCACTGGTTATTGTTACTGGGTTAAAAGCAAAGTAACAATGTGTGATGGAGATGCCCTTTTAAAAGCATAATAAGAGTATGCCACTTAAAAATAGAAACAGGCTTCTTGGAACAGATTACATCATCTTTAGAGGTATTGCTTGTAGAATATGGTTGCTTACAGACATTAATGCTTGCCCTTGAGAAATGGTTCATCATCTGTTCAGTTATTTTTAAGAAAAGAGAGTTTGAGGTGAGAGTCAAAAAACTAGCTGTAAAGTAAAATAAAATTAAGTGCTAGACTACAGAGACACTGTAGTTTTTTAACAACTTTGTTTCATGTAACCTTGCTGAAATCCAAAAAGGTAGATTTGGGTTATTTGTACGTTTTCAGACTTGTATTGTTTTTGAGAAAAGGTAGGCAGACACATCCTAAAAATTTCTGTTCACTTAAATAGCAGAATATAAAATGTTTCAACAGAGCACAAGGAATATTCTAAAAAAAAAATTGGTGATTTGAATCAATAGTCTTAACTTCTATGTAATAATTGGTTTTGGTCCCAGTATTAAAAAGACTCTCTCAAACATGGTGTGATAAAAATTAAGTTCCAAGAACTTTCTCATGTCTAATAATTATAGAAATGTGTAAATATTAAATTCAATATTGGTTTAGAAAAAAAAGAGAAACAACTGAACATTATTTTCTGAAATATTATTCTGAAAATGGGAAAGAAAAGATGATTGCCTAGACAATTTCTACTACTCACATGAAAACTCAAACCCTGCAAGCTGGTCTATGTGGGCAAGGCCTGTTACCCATGTGGATCATTTTTACACTTAAATGAAGTGTAAAAAATATGACCAGAGTAGGTTGTGAAAAGAGAAATGAAATTTGGAAAATTCCCTCAGCCTTAATAATCTGAAAAGTCTAGGAGGATAGCTAAAAGAATATTTTTTAAAAATAAATGAAATACAGATGTGACTGAACTGAGAGAATTCTGCAGAAGTGAAGAATAAACAGGAAGGGGAATACAGCTGTTGGGGAAAACATTGTTTACACAAGAGAACCAAGTTTTTCTATGGTCGCCACTGCCCAGGAATTCTTCTTATACTTTCCTAAAGTGCTTGGGCACATGCATAATGTAGTCCATCTGCTTTTGCTTCTTAAGGCCTTCGCTGTTCAGTTGTATGTCGCATAGGCTCTGAATGATTAAAAAGATGCTATGTTTGATTTTTCTCCTTCATATAATGAAACCAAATCAGACAGGATTAAAAAAACCCCAACAAACAGAAGGTACTGTTCTAACCAAAAAAATGGCAAATACACTACCATCTCTGATTCAGGGTTCTGCCTGAACCCTGCTTAGATTTCAAACGTTGTTTTGTCCGTAATAGCACACTGTGATGTCTGAAGAGCACCACTAAAAGATTTGGGTCTTTTTTATAAATTTGTACTCTTTCAGAGTTTGTATCTTGACAAAATATAATTAAATTGTTTTGAGGGAAGCAAGCCATGCTTATTGATATATTAAATGCCAACCAGGAATAGCAATAACAATGCATGGGATTATGTACAACAGACTTTGTGTTACAAATGAATCATGATTATTAGTGGGTGCCGTTTTGTATTCCGTGCTGAAAGGTTAAATAGAAAATGAAACACCACACCTCAACTTACAGGACTTCTACTCCTGCATTAGCCCCATAAAGAGAGTGGCTTTGCACTCAGGACAGTGAGAGCATCTGGGGACTAAATATTAAAGGAACTTGGTAATCATGTTGATTTTGTTAAAGGTATCTTTCTTAAAGTGTTGGTGTCACATCTAGCTAGGATTTGCAGCATGTGTCAGTGCCATTCCCAGGCAGTTTGTACATCTGTTCATCCCACTGCCCTTTGCAATGGCTAAGGGGATCATGCAGGCCAGCTCACTGTTTTATGGTGCTTTCAATGGAGATATTGTTACTGCATCTGAATTTGAGCTTTTCAAGTCCCTTTACCTGATTCCAGCTTATTCACTCATTCCATCTGCCTGCTCAGAGAGGACCCAGATTCAGATAACAATCTCGCTCAGGCCTTGAAGAATTTAATTTGGATGCAAAGAAATTAAAAATATAAATTATATTTTTTCACTGTGAGGACACTGTACCTAAAGGAATTTGGAGGTCTTCTTGACTATCTGCACTATCTGAGATAAAGTGGACTGTATAATTACTAGATGAATACAATCGTGGGCGTAGTAGACATGATAGTTTTATGCTGTATTACGATTTTCTTTACATCACCTCTCTGGGCTTTCAGTGTTCAAAAGCAGTAATTACCTGTCTCAGTTTCCTGCAGGGGCTGACTATTTAATTGCTCCCCACTTGCCAGCATTCCCCCCTGTACCATGTGTGGCAACCATCCTTTGCTCTCAGGTTGTCTAATATGATTAACACAATTGAGTTATGGTAACCGAGCAGTTCTCAGCACTTATAACACTAAATCCAGGTTATGCCTGCTATAGAGCTGTATGTGATCTTTCAAACCTGAAAGATCATATTATTTCTGGTTTTGCCATTTATCTTGGTTGGCCTGCTTCTTGCTACAAATCTTTGCAATAACTTTTAGCAACTCATAGACTTTGATCATACTAACAAAATGTGACTCTTTGTTTTCAGACTACGTATAGTTATTTGCATCTATGCAAAGAACTGTTGGATTTTTAGTCATTTCAGGAGAGGAGACTTCAGGAGTTCTAAGTTTTCAGGACCAGATTCTCCCCTAAAGAGGATGGGTGTCCATGCATGAAAATATGCACCTGTTTGCAGCTTGGAAGGGTGTGTCCAAGCATGCTGTGGTGGTAACGACTCATGTCTGCAGACTGGCAGGTACTTGGTCCCCACTGGAACTACATTTGGGGCTCATAATGTAAAAGTCTGTCCCCAAACTCTGAAATAATGCTGTTTAGATGAATGTCATTCTGTATTCAATTTAAGAGTCTGCTGATCATGAATATTTTCTTTGTATGTCCTTGCTTCAAGGTCCCTGTTAGTGTCAACAAGTGGTTTTTGGTCTTTTTTTTCCTTTCAGCTTAGTAAACCACTCATTCTGGGTTGGACTAATACTGAAACTTGTTACCAACAGAAAGCTGAGGCATGTATTTAAAAGCCTTCTTAAAGTAGAAAAAAGCAGATGTTTTAACAAGACTAGCAGCTATATATTTTTTGCCTTCCTTTCATTTAAATTGTCATTTCATGTTTGTTCCCTTTCAAAAATAATTTGCATATTGATCCAAGCTGTAAAAATGAATACAATGGCTGTGAGGAAGCCATCCATATTAATAGCTTCAGGAGCTATGATGTGTTCTCTGCTCAGTGATGATCTGAGAGTAGCCAGGAGGTGTAAGCTCTGAGACGTGGAACTGCTTTCATACACAGTTTATCCCTGTAATGACCCTGTGTGAATGAGCTGGGAGGAGAGGCTGTGTGCACTCCAGCTCTCAGCTTACGTATCTCCCTGCATTAAAACTCCCTCCTTTGACACAGCTTGAAGTTAAACGTATTGACCATAAGTAGTTTGTCTTTATACTGGATAAAATAGGAGGAGAGGCCTCATGCAGCCAGCAGTAGTGTCAGCTGGGATGCTGCTGCTGACTGTACCCCTTCATTTCCCCCTGAACCTTTCTTGGGAACACCAGCTACAGCTTTTTGGTTCAAAGCTGCTGAGGCCAGGTTCTATCCTGCATAAAGTGTGGACACATTCATTTGGAGTTGATTTATATCTGCACAGGCAGGAGATGGAGAAGTTTCCTTGGCAACATATAAGTAGTTTGGGGCTATGTATTTGAAGAGTGGGGGAAGATTTTTGGACATGAAAAGCCAGGAGTAAGTATGACCTGTTTTCTGGGACAGATATATGGCCATGCAGAGATGCTGGTTTTCTGAAAGGGGATGCCTAGATGAAGCTGAACTGGTGCAGAACTCTGTGTAAACACTCACTGCTTTTTGAGCATAGCATCTACCTATTTAGCTTAAAAATGTATTTTCCCAAACTTAAATTCAAGTAAACCACTCTGAAATAAGTCGTGTGTAAACATGCTTAGAATCTGTTTAATTCAAAATTGTTGTTAAAACAGCTTAGTTAACCTGCAGAAAAGTAACATATCTTCTCAATTTCTTGGGCTGTGGGCTCAAAAGCTCTTGAATTTTTTAAATGGGGTGACTCAGTAATGGTTTATAGCTTTGCCTGAATTTTTGTGTTGTGATGTGATCATAACTTCAGTAATGACTCTGAGTGTGGCTCTGAAAATTTGAAGACTGTTGTTGCTTTCATCTTCTTAAATTTAACAGACTTTCCTTCATTTTACAGTAAATAGTGGTTGGAATTACAGAAGTAGTCCATATAATGTATTTGAGAATCAGTTGCATGCTATATTTGAAAGAAGTTTTTATTAAGCTGATGTACTGTATTTTCTGTGAATATTTCTTTTTATATTTTGTTGTAATTGTTTTATTTTAAGCAATTGAATTCATATTGTGGGTCTGCACTGTGTGTTCTGTTTGTGAAAGCTGTTGTGAGGCTTTAAGCTAAAGACTTTGTTGTCTGGTTTTTGGCTGGATGAACTTGCTGGGTTGTGGATGTTATTTTGATCAGGGCTGTATCCAGCTGCTGGATAAGTGGAAAGGATTCTGCAGAGGCGTTGCTCTCCCCAAATGACACACTGTGTCTGCCTCCACTTGGCCATGCTAGAGGGGCGAAAATCAGGAAGGAGGAGGAAAATACCACCTTAATTCCTGGTAATTCCTTAGAAAAAAACTTCAGAGGTTTTCCGTTGCTGTTGGGCTGTATCTTTCAATCTGTGATGTGTGGGGTTTTTTTTCCTATGAGGGGACTAAATTACTTTTTAATAATGGAGAAGGAAGTATATTTCTATTGCTTCAGGGCAGCGGTTGAGAATGTTGTTATTTAGTACAAAGCACTGTATTACTTGCCACAAATAGTTTTCATGTCTCAGAGAAATTTAATTTGGATGTAACAAAACTTTGCTGCTGCAAAGAGGTGTTTGGATCCATGTCTTTGCACTACTATGGTATTGACAGTAGGGAAGAAAATATGTCAAATTTGCATCAAAAAAGGTTAAAACAGGCAAGGAATAAAACACGTTCTCTTGAGACATCTAAAATTAGAACATCCTGTTGATTGAATAGCAGGACAACTTTTTTCATGTGAATTTAGAGTACATATAGTTGGGCTTGTTCTGATTAAATGCCTAACCTAGAAGCACAGCTATTTCAACAATATTAATTTTTAGCACACTACCCTCTAAAAAAATAGAGGGAAAAAAATTAGTTAGATATTCATTTTCCCACAGGTTTCATGTAGACAATAGCACTGTTTAGTATTCCAGCCTGCACCTAAGTACCATGAGTAGACGTTTCACTTGGCAGACAACCCTTTGGGACTTGAATGAAAAAGGAGATTTGTGGTGGATGATGAAAGAAAAGCTCGGACTGTCCAGGTAAATCCTGGTATATGCGGACTTTTACAAGGGGGTACAAAATTTTTTGAAAGGAGTGAGATCTGATCTTCTCTCTGTACTGCAGTTGTAATTGTAGAAATGTTGGAACATCTCAAAATTGCCCCCACCCCTTCTCGAGGTGAATCTGTGTGAATGTAAAGCTTACATTCTCTCATACAGTTATAATATGTGAAGCATTTCCATGTGATTTCTGTTACTTAAGCATGTTTGGGCATAGGCAGTGCTTGAACGCACTCTGGCACCTCTAACAGTTATAAAATTATGTAACTCATGATTCTGAATTTTTGTAGTAGAAAATCTGCAGTTACACAGGTGTTACGTTGGAAAAGCTCATTTGAAATATCTGTGCTGCCTTAGACCACAGAGCAGAGAGTTCATCTGGCATAAGAAGGTGCTGCGCTGGTCTGAATCCAGCAGAACAAACTCTGAAACGTCCCTTAACCTGCAAATGTGCCTCAGGGTTACTTTATTCTTCAGGCAAAAATCCACTGTCTGTGCATCATCTTTCTTCGTTGGTGTCCAGTGGTAGCAACTAGAGAGCTGCACAGAGCAAATACACAGTGGTGTTTTCTCCTAGTACTGTGACCAGTGGAGACATCAGGGGACATAGGGTTTTTTCTCCTGTAAAACTGTCCAGTTGCCTCTTGAACCAATATCAATTCTGGCCATCCCCAGTGCATGGCTGTGATCAAAGACCTGCCCTGCAGACACAGATGTTGTGTAAAGATGCCCTAGCCTTGTGTTGTGTTCAAATGGCTGGTTCAGTATAATGCCCCCTGGTTCCCGTGTTGGCTGAAGTCTCATTTTTTACGAGTTTTGTATGTATGCTATGATGGCCTTCCATCATACTCCTCCTTACTCATTTGTTTTTCTGGCCTGGCAAACTCTAATCTATCATTCTTTTTACAGAAACTAATTTACGTATTTGGTCAGATATTTTTGTTGTTGCCTGCCTTTTTTTCCCCTGTTGCTAAGCCTGAACTGACTGTGTGCAGATACAGCTTGGCTTCGGCTTGAGGAAAAATACAGAGTGAAAAGTCATATCCCTGTATAATATTTATGGAATCACATGCATAAGATGTGAGGAGGTTCTCATTTTTCCCCATCCTTGAAGAGACACAAGAGAGTTGAAAAAGGTACATTATAAAACAGCAGGAATAAACACAAGACTGGAAAGGAAGTGAGACAGTAGGAAAAAAATGAGAGAAAGGAGTAGGATAAATGTCTATGTGTTTGCATAAAGGAGAGAGGGAGAGCTATTCAATTTCTGTGATAGCCATCATTGAATGTATCAGAAGATGGTACAACCAACCTTTGTTTTTTGGAGGGGAAAAAGGAAGAATATTCAAGCCAGCCATAACCTTATATCCTCACAGGGTTCAGAGAATTGCTCACATCTGCTGACTGTCAGTGGTTGTGAAGTAAGCAGTTCTGGCCATGGCTTACTCATTACTGCCAGGCTGGAGTTGTGTGGTGTGTGAGACAACAGGCTGAGGGCAGTAAAATTTTTACAGGCCAAATACTGAAAAACTGAAGAGGCAAATGTGGCATAAATGTGACACAATGACCAAATTTCATTTAGTACTGAAAAAAAAAAATCCACAGAGAAGTCCTGGTGCGTATCCATGGCCTAGCACTTTGGTAGGTGTTTGTATATCTTTTAGAAAAAAATCCTTTGTTGGGATTTAAAAATAATAGTAGTTAATTCAGTGTACCCAACAACATATTTTCTTACCTTAGGTTTTTCTATTGCTGTTAAAGAAAAAAAATGCAGCAAAGCTCATTAAGCACATTGCTCTTTAACATGGCATTCTCCTTGACCCAGACCATAGACATGGATTTCAAGCAGGAAGAAAAACACATGCCTCTGACCCAAAGCAATGAGAGGATAATAACAGAGCTAGAAATCGGGGCAAAGTTACATAGGCAGGAGAAAATAAAAGCACGAGGCTCTGTGGTCGAAGAAGAGAACAGAGAATGGTAGTTGTACTTCATCTGTAATACATTTGTATCCTGAGCACAGTGGTCTCACCTTCAGTGACTGGAGATACAAACAACAAAACAGTGTATATTTGAAGTTCTAGATTAAAGAGTTCTTTTGTGTATTTAATCACAATTTCATCTCGTTTGTATATTTAATTCTTGTCTCCCAGCAGCAAACTGCTAATTGCAGCTTTACAGCTACAGTTGAAAGCTTTTTGCTGCAAGAGTTTTTGTGAAGATCTTATGTAAAGATGTAGCTTAGCTGTAAGCCAGTGGTGTCTCTTGGTGCAGTGTGAGCAAGCACAGATGACAGTCCACATCTCTGGATTGAAAACCTAGAGAGGAGAGTATAAAAAGTGTAAGATGTAATACAGGGACTAGGGGAAGCTACTTAGATGAGGTGTGTCTAAGTCAATCTGTCTCATTTAACAAAGACGAGATGAAAAGTTGGTTAGACCACAGTACATACATAAGCTGCTGAGACTCCTCAGTCTATTCATCAGGAGTTTATCAAGAATCATGGCTTGGAAGCTTATACTGGATGAATTAAAAGGGTAAATAAGGCATGCATTCAAACACTTAGAGTTATTATTAGCAGTAAAGGAAATTTTTTCTGGATGTCATTTAGGTTAGGATTTATCAAACATAACTTCAGACATGTGCTATGTAGATGTCTATACCTAAACTGATCAACAAGAGTTCCCTTTATAGTCAGTGCAGAGAAACGGGGTAATATGAAGTGAACTCTAGTGTCAGTTGTTTGTGTTTGCTAGATCTCTGTCCACTTACACAGGCCACAAGGTAACAAGGTGAATGTCAAGGCCTGGGCTAGGCACACAGAGCATACCTTTGCGGGTGGAAGGCGTGCCTGAGGGTAAGTGCAGGAGTAGTGTTTTGTGATGTTCATCTGCTGATTTGTACTGCCTTTAACCTCTCTGATGAAATACATAGCAACTGTCTGGCAAGGCTTTTCTAGAAAACCTATGGAGGTTCCCAAAGCTGGATTAGGTATGAATGACCAAGGGGATAGGTGTGTGCACAGGGACAAATTCTTGTAAAAACTGAGCCAAAATAGTAATAACAATTTTGAAGAGTCATAATGGCTCTCCTCAAGAACTGCCATGGACCATGTCCTGTTAGGACATTTGAAAATCACAAAATTGGAGAAAATATGATACACTTTTTGGTGCTTCCTGGAATTTAAAATTTTATCATCCACAGATACCAAATTTCTCTAATAAAATGTTTTTAACATACTGAAAAAAAGTAAATTAAGTAAATTGTAGCAGGTTTGAATGACAAAGTTTGCATGAAAGCTTCTGGGTTTGGGGGAATAACATTTTGGTTATAATGTGACTTTTTTACTGGTTTTTTTCTCTATTTTTCTTCATTGTAGTATAAGGAGAGCAAAATACATGTTTAAGTAATGGAGATTTGATGGTTCTGACTAGAATCAAAAATGTCAGTATTAAATGAAAAAAACCTGTTAATCAACTTATACTGACTTTATGGTTGTTCTGTTTGTAGGCAGTTGATGTTTCATACTGAGTTGCCGGGCAGAGAAACATGATCTGGTCCCAGTAAACACGGTGAAATGCAGCTACTGTTACACTCATCCATGTTCAGCTGCATTTGTCTATATTCTGTTATGGAGCAATATAGCATTGCTTCTCCCTTTTTTCTTTTTTTTCTTAATTTTCATTAGCACTTTCTTCTATTCTTTACACTGAGTTCCAGGACTGTCATGAACAATTAAATCTAAAATCTCTGAGTAATTATGGCAGGTAATTTTCTAGTAGGTATTTGCAATTATTTCCGTTGGCATTGATTTAATTTGATTATGTTGGATATCACTCTGTTTTAGTGGAATATTTTAGTTTCTCACCATGAATGTTTCAGCCTTTAGAAAAAATGGTCTTGGGTGGCTTAAGAGTCTTTGTGTTGTCTTTTATCTTGCCTTGTTCAAGTCTGTATATAATGAGAGATTTCTACCACTTCAGGACATCAGAAAGTTGTATCATCTTCCTTTCCAGAATTTTTCTCTCTTGCAGTGCGACTCACTTAATACATCTTTAATTCAGCTTTCACTTACCTGCTGTCTCTCCACATGAATTTGCCAATATATTTAAGCTACCTCAAAACAGGACATAACATTTTTGACAGCTGTTTCAGTGTTACTTGCTTGTACTGCTGTAGCAACTGGGTATCTGAGTCATAGGCAGCGGCTCCACTCTGCTAGTTTTGCGTAGGAAAAGAAGGCAGGAGTCTGTACAGCAGGTGTGCCTGCAGTTTTTCCTTTCCTCTCCTCACGCAGGCATAACTGCTTTTTCAAAGCTGACATACCAGTTCTTTTATGGCAGAAAGGCAGACAGTACTTTTCTTAGAATCATAGAATGGTTTGGGTTGGAAGGGACCTTAAAGATCATCTAGTTCCAACCCCTTTGTCATGGGCAGGGACATCTTCCATTGAAGGTGTTTGGGTATTTCCAGATTGAGACTGGTAGACATGCAATGGTAATTAAGTCCTTTATATGAATTGCAACGTGACTGCAAATTTGCTTAATCAAGCTTAATAGAGTGAGGAGCATAGGGCTTTTGCACGAGCACAGAAAATCATCATTAAGTCCAAAAAGGCAAATTTAAGAAATGTATTATTGGAATTTGTTCTGCACTAAAATTATCTTAATTCAAATTTCAAGAATAGTTTCATTTCTTGAACAAATGTGATGTACATCTGCTCAGCTTCAGACTTAAAGATGTGATTTGGATCTGTTTATACTGTCCAAGTAGTTTTTCCTTTTAGCTAGACATGGCTCACTTAAAAAATTTCATCTCCTAAAATCCATTTCTACCAATGTTTCTCATCAGATCATAAATGAAGTTTTTAATAACCAGGGTTGAAGCAGACAAACAGAAGTATGCCCACTCTTCCTTAACCATTGTTTTTATGGGTTATTCCTAAAAAATGATAGAGCAGAGATTAATGAACGCAGTAAATACTACTCCAACCCAAGGGAACAGTTGAGTCAAAGTATAGCCTGCAAAATGTAGAATATACCAAAGCACATGGAAATCAGGTTTCATACTGCACAAGGCATTGGAAGTCCTTACACTGCACAAGGAAAAGTTTAGTTACAGGCATTATTTTGTATAAAACATTACCTTTTCTGTTCACTGACTGCACATTACCAATCTTGAATTAAAAAGAAAGGAAAAATAAACCGGTAAGTACTTAGTTACGCTCATGTGAAAGTGTAATGGGTACTCCTTATCAAAACACCACTCAAGCTATGAAATTACTAGAGTTTGTGGGAACTGAGAATCTAGTTCCTTATGTTTTCTGTGCCATATGCAGAAATGCTGTTTGTGCTCCATGGTAAATACTTGGTCCTCAAACTACAGTTTGATTTCATTTTCATGTAGTCTTTACAACGATCAGGTATGCCAGAAGGTGCTGTACTTATTTAATGCAAAGATTTGCACTGATTCCATCTGCTGATAGAGTTTACCCAGAGCCCCGAAGAGGAAGGTTTGCTATATTCCAGGCATTTTTCCCTCTTGATTTACTTACCCCCCTCCTTCCAGCCTATACACAGACTGTGCATGCTTTTCAGATCGAGTAAGTGAGAGGTTGGGTGACAAATTAGACTAAAAGCATCTGTTTCTCCTTCTATGCTGGAAATGCTGAGACAAAAATATACTCTATGTAAAGAGAGTTAGTGCATTTATCCGGCATAATTTTGGAGATGATGCTTCACTAGCTGAATTGTCCCTGAAATTAGGCTACTACTGAAAATAAATTTTGCATTTTGTAGGAGTCTAAAAGAAAGTAGTAACACAGATGTACTGTAGACAACATAAAGACTCCTTGAAAGTACATGACAAATCCGTAGTTTAGTAACTGAACATATTGAATAGAGTTTTTTGACTGGGTCTGAGCACTATTTTTTTTTTTTTAATGTTAGCATGCTTGAAGATTAGAATTTTCCTGTTCAAATAAAGATTTCCAGCATACCTGCTGGAAAGCAGCTCTATGGAGAAGGACCTGGGGGTACTGGTGGACAACAAGCTGTCCAGTAGTGCCCTTGTGGCCAAGAAGGCCAGTGGTGTCCTGGTGTTCACTGGGAAAAGCATTGCCAGCAGGTAATGAGGGAGATGGTCCTGCCCCTCTATTCTGCCCTGGTGAGGCCACACCTGGAGTGCTGTGTCCAGTTCTGGGCTCTTCAGTGAAAAAGAGACAAGGAGCTTCTGGACTGGGTCTAGTGGAGGGTGACAAAGATGATTTAGGGACTGGAGCATCTCTCTTACGGGGAAAGGCTGAAGGTCTGGGCCTGTTCAGACTCTGGAAGAGACGACTGAGAAGGGACCTTGTCAATGTCTCTAAGTATCTGAAGGGAGAGTGCTAAAAGGATGGACCAGGCTCTTCTCAGTGGTGCCAGGCAACAGGACCAACGGCATCAGGCAGAAACTGATGCACAGGAAGTTCCACCTGAACGTGAGGAAGAACTTCTTTACCGTGCAGGTGACCACGCTACGGAACAGATTGTCCAGAGAGGGTGTGGAGTCTCCATCACTGGAAATATTCAAGAACTGTCTGGACACACTCCTGTGCCATGTGCTCTGGGATGACCCTGCTTGAGCAGGGAGGTTGAACCAGAGGACCCACTGTGGTCCCTTCCAACCTGATCCATTTTGTGATACTGTTTAAGAAACTGTGTTAGCAAATATTTGCCCTTACAGTCAAGCATTCTAGAATCTGATTTTTGAGCCCCCAGGATTTAGGATTGTAGCATTTCTTAATTTACTTATATATTTCAGTCCTTTGAAATTATTTCAGGTTTATCTGGCATCTTATAGTTTATCAAGCTGTTGATTGAATAAGATACTGCTTTCCACATTTATGTTTTCTTGTGTGCTCTCTATGAATATTGTACTTAGGTGTTTGCATTGGGAAATTAAAAACAGGTTGCTCCAGGTTGCTGCTTAGAAAAAGACAAAGAGTAATAATCTTTTTTATGTCAAGAGTACCATAAGATTTTCTTGTATAGTGTAAATCTCACATCTAGCACCTTTAGTTTGAGATGCTTAGAAGCTCGTTCATCATAAAGTGTTCAAGTTGTGTTTGGATCAGGGCAGTTCTCCTAGGGTCAGGAAAATCCTGACAGTTTTCAGACCAGGATTTTCAAGAAATTTTGTATTTTCCCCTTTAATAAACTTAAATATATGAATAAAAATTTGCAGGAATGAGACCACAATGAGGTCCTGTTTCTCATGTCTTAAAGAGTAATTGCAGAGAAAGGAGAAGAAGATTAGTATGTATTATATCAGCTTTCCCTTGAGTAGAAAACCAAAGGTTCATTCTGATAACTTGTGTGGTATTAAGTAGATTATGCTTTGTAAGCACTAAGCTTTTATACCTAATTCCTGAAGCCAACAAGTAGTCTTAAAAGATGTCTAATAATAATTTCAATTGAAAATGCATTTATTGGCACAGATAAAAAGCAAAAGGTCATGCGGATGTAGTGTATGGTGTTCTTTCTTGGTTATCCTGCACTGCTGCTGAAAAAAGGAGAATACTTCTGCTCAATAAACTTTCAATGTATCAAAAAACCTAAAAGCATCCTTAATTTAACAGTTTTCATAGTATCACATCTTTCCTGGCTGGCAAGAGAAATGTGTAGCATTTGGTAATTCAGCATAAGTATCTTGAATCATCTATGTGAGCGTGATAAACATAAGGGTTTGTGTTCCACATTGTGTTGTGGATCACCTCTTTCTCTGTATGAATGCTTTAGCTTTTAAAAGAGACACTAATTACATGTTCAGTGAAGATAAGTGCCGACCTTGTTCTTTGCTAAATGTCCCTGAAGAATGTATGCAGGAAGACTGCAACTCAAACTTTACAGGTGCTTTTGTTTTATGGATTTTTTTTCTCCTTTGTTAAGGACTTGGAGTAGGAATTCATAATTACATTTAGTAGTACTTCTTTTTTTTTAACTTGTGGCTCACCATCTCTGCCAGAGTATTTATATTCCCCAGAACTAACATTCTTTGCTTACTTGGACTTGCAGTCTACAAAGCCACAGCTGTTCTTACTGTGCTTTCACCAGTGCTGTGATATACAGAGTAGGAAAGGGATTCTGATCTCAGCTGTACCTTTGTAAAATATATATGTGACGCATTTCCATTTACATCAGTTGAGTTTCTCTGGATTTTCATGGCTATAACTGAGATTAGTTTTTTCAAAGCCCTACAACTTACTTAAATCCCTACCTATTGCAGCAATTCTTTATGGCAAAAGATGTGCGTAATTCCGTGTTTGGATTTCAGTTAGAAGTTCCTTTTTGCACAGGCCTGTGATTTTCTTCACCACTCTCCTTTTCACACTGAAGTTGTAACTGTGCTCTCAGGCACTTGCAGCTAAAGCAAATAAAAGATTTGAGGACCTAACACAGGACAAATGTCTTTATCCAGCTCTGGATAAAGCTTCTACACTCCTCCTGCCACTGCTCCTATCCTCCTCCATTGCTGCTCAGTTTTGGAGGTCCATAGGCTCTTTACCCACATGCTGTTTCGACTTGACAGCCGTGCCTGGGATGGCACTCCTGGCATGGATAGCATGGTGCCTTGCCCAGGCTTCTATCAGGCACAAGCTAAAAGAAATATAGCGATCCTTGGGGATCTCAAACTAAGAGGCAGCCTCAGCTCATGCCGTTGTAGCTCTGACTAGATAGGACTTTTCACAAAATACTGTACTTTATAGTAGGTATCTTGGCAGTAGCTGTTCTTGCTTTCTGTGTCATAGCTTAGCATTTGTCATGCTTGCCTAAGAAGTGGAAGCCATTGGAGCAATTTCCTCTTTCCTGAGGAAATTCAAATCTGTCTCTGCCTCACTAAAACATCTCCTAACTACCTAAGAAATCTTCCATCTTCTGGAGACCCCTCTTTTTTTTGGACTCTTCAACATGCAAAGACAACAAGCAAGACAACATCAGTAAGATGTTTTACTCATGTGGTTAGAGCACTGGATCCAGTCAGAATTTTCAGTTGTAGTTATTATTGCCAGAACTCAAGATTTTTTCATTGATTGCTTGGTGTAATATGTGGAGTTGTCCTGGAAGATTTCCTCTTCTGGATGAATGCAGTAACCACAGAGCTATTTGTAAAGGTAGAGTAGCACTGCTCTTTACTACAACAAGAAAAAGTGTTCGGGTTTCTTTCTTTGGCTTCATCCTTTTCTATGATGAAAATCTCACGTGTAAGATTCTGCATTTATGAGAGATTTTGAATTGTGGTAGTTTCTTCCTTATGAACAGATTAGGCTGATGTGCAGTTATTGCTTATGCAGAGCTGATCTCGTCAGTGAAATAAAGTTGCCATGTGTCCAGCAATCCAGGAGTCTCACAATTTGTATGAGGGGGTCATCTGGTGAATTTGTGATGCAGATCTTTAGCTGGTTTTCTGCTTGGTTGGAGGTCTTGTATACTCTGAGTTTGGGAAAATAGGATTAGAAGTACAGTAACCATAACGTTTCAGATTGCATTATGAGATGTACGTATTTGTTCTTACTGCGCAAGGAACTTGCTGCAAAGTTCCAGATTCACTTCTGAAGATCAGGAGCATACAAGTTTGTCAAATCTCTGATGGAGTTTGCGTATTCTGGACAAAATGAGTTTACTCTTGGAGTTAGGCCACCAAAGGAAAGAAATGTATAATTTACTACAGTAGTTTGTTTTCATCGTGAAACATTTTCTTTTTTGGGTAAGTATTTTATTTTAACTGTGAAAGAGTTATAGGACATTCGTGATGTTTTGTGGTTTGAGTATTTCCCATTTCATTGGAATAAAACTTGTTTACAGAATTTAGACAAATTTCTTTCATTAATATAGTATTTGGGTAGCGTGCAAAGCTGTCACAAAAATGGGAAATCCTGGGTACAAAATGCCCACATCAACCTTCTACCCTGATACAAAATCATGTCAATGTTGTTGTCAAGCATGTGCAGTTTGTGGAACAGGGTGTTATACATGTACTTAATGTATATTTTAATGTACTTAACAGGTGGTAGAAAAATAGTTTGAAGAACTAAAACCTTTTGAAACTGAAATAGTTAATTCCTAGGAAAAGGGGACTTGATATTTTTCTGATAGCAATAAACAGGAAAGGCGCTCCCATTTTAGAAGGAAAACCTTAATGAGTGAAATTTTTGTAGCTGTTCAAAGATAGTGAAGTGCTGTATCATTGCAGATAGAGTTTAAAGTCTGTCGGCATGATTTGTCTCTTACTATAGGTACGTGGAAATGTCTCTGACTGTGCACCTGTATATTATCTAGTAAACTTTTAGCTCCAGATTTGTTGTTTGGGTTTTGAATTTGTCTTTCTTGGAAGAGATACCAATATAAGTATGTTTTCCAATTGTTCTCAGTGTGTATTTTATACTAATATCCATCATACAAACAGGGGTTAGAAAACGAAAATTCTTCACTGAATATATTACAAAAAGCAGCAACAGAGAAGATAGTAAGAGTACCATTTATCAGCCTGTTTTATCTTAAAGTGGGATTGATGAAAATATAGATTGTAATTGAGTCTGTTCAGTTGTCCAGTTTTCCTAGATGTTGTATTAGTTTGCTCTTTCATTAAAAATGGAGAAAAAAACCACTGCATAAACAATTGTCCCTTTGTTTGAAGGTTCAAGCACAAGTGCGACATGCAAAACTCAACTTTGACAAACTGAAGACTGATGTCTGTCAAAAAGTGGATCTTTTGGGAGCAAGCAGATGCAACCTCCTTTCTCATGTGTTAACAACATATCAGGTATCCAAGGAAAATGTTGACCTCTGAAAGAAATGTTTTCCTGTTAATGTAGTTTTTTAAGAGGTTACCATGGTAATATTCAACTGTAAGAATATGTAACTAGTATTGGAGGGAAGATGTGAAATTTGCACTGAAAACAGATTTGTGTTAACATTGGCACTGAAATTTTACCCTGCCTTACAGACAACACTGCTTCATTTTTGGGAAAAAACTTCACACACGATGGCAGCCATCCATGAAAGTTTCAAAGGTTATCAGCCATATGAATTCACTATGTTAAAGGTAAGGAATATATAGATGTGTATGTTTGCCCAGTGATAACCAGTAAGAGATCATACAAGGATGTAGAAAGCACATGTTGATATTTTTCCCATATATTTTCTGACACTTTTAAATTTTCTGTTTAATGTCCTTCTGACTAGTAGGATCAAAAACTGTATGTGTAGTGCAGTGACTAAGGAATATTTCAAAGGAAGACATTATTGAGGGCTGTGGGATTGTGTTTGATTATTCATCTAGCAGAATTAGGGATTTACATTGCTCTCCAAAATCTCAGAAGTGAATTAATACTATGCTGCCTTTGCATCTGTTTTTCACACTCTTTAAGAACACCTTTTTTGGACTGAATATGAGTAAGTGGATGCTCAGGGTTCCTCCATCTGTACTCACTTTTTAACCCTTTACTGGGAATTACTGTTTTGTGGGACTGTTTTGTAGACTAGTGGTATTTGCTGAGCCTTTGTAAACTTTCAGTATGGCATATGTGCAATATCTGACTGAAGTCCGAGTTCAGAGTTTTGCCAAGTATCTAAAAATAATCACTAAGCATTGTGTGTTTCCTGGTCATGTTTTCCCTGCATATGAAGCTGCTCTGTGCGTTGCAATTTGAGACTCAGAAGAGGAATGGGAAAACAGTGAAAAACTTCATGAACCTACTAGTTATCCTCATAGACGTCTTTGTCCTGTAGTTATTTTGGGCAATGCAGTAACTACTTGGTTGGCTACTGTTTGCATGGGAGAAAAATAACGTGTGTGACGGAGGTCTGATGGAAGGGTTGCCGTGGGTAGGACAGTGAGGAATGAACAGCATGCAGCAAAGCCACTCTTTGCTTGGAGAGACAACCCAGTTTGAAAATGGTTACAAGTCATAGGCTCAATCCATGAAATCCTTGTGCATATCTCAAGTGGAAGTTGGGCTGCGTTATGCCGCATAACCTATGGCTACCCCAGAGCTCCTGGAAAAGAACCACCTGAAGATATAAGGTGTAATTCACCCCAGACTACCGAACTTGTCTGTACATGACTATGCCTATTTAAAGATGTTTTCTAGAATGCGGGATGGGGGAGAGCAGTTTCTAAATTTTGCACAAAGAGCTTGTGGAGACTGTTACTTCTGCAGCTTGAAACATCACAGGAGACCAAACAAACAAATTTCAGGCTCAATCTTTTCCTGATTGAGGAGGTTTATAAACTGTTTCATCTTACCCAGCCTCTGAAGAATCCTGTCTTGCAGGAGAAGTCCTCTTTTGCTATGAAGTTAACGTAACTTTAAGCCTCTTTTTTTCATAGTCTGCGTCACGGAAGATGGGATTTAGTCAGAGTTTACAGTCAGATTTCAGCAGGAGACAGTTGGGCATAGCTGTCTTGACATTGCTAGTAATTGTCTTCAGACTCACCAGTTAAACTCCAAACCAGGGAAGAAACTCCCCTTTACTCTCCCCCTCCCTGGGTTTAGCTTGGCCAGAGTTCTGCTCAGGAGCCTGGGCACCGTGCTGGTGGGCTCTTCACTTACCTTCCTGATGTTAAAAGGTTTCTGAGGATGTTTTTATCTTTGCTTTGATCCAAAACAGTTTTGGTCTAATTTGTGTAGGTAGCCTGTATTGTTGCTGGGTATTTATTCTTCATGCTCTTTTGTATCTAAAAATTTGTTTATTTGAGCAACACATGGAATGTTTCAAGACATATAGTAATATTTGGACACCTTGGAGAGAAACTTGGAGAGAAGATGCACCTGTTCTGGTGTACCCTTGTGATGGAGGATGAGAGATATTTGGGGATGCTTTGTACTTTTTGAACTTCCTTCTGTGAAACATTTCACTATGATTTAAATTTGAAATTAGATTGGGAATCTATGATAAAGAAATACCATATATAGAACCGACACATGTAACAAGCACTCCCTTGAAGCAAAAAGTAACTGTAAAAATGGTTGTGAATATTGTTGTGTGTTTAGGATGCAGCCTGACTTTGTTATGAGAATCTTAACCAATTATATGGCTCACCTCCTACACTGAAAAGATGTGATTTCCTGTTTTTGCACTGATATGTATACTGATAAATGATGCTAATCAGGAGATCATTTAAAACTATAGGATTTCATGTAATTCTGTGCTTTCAGAAAACAGCTGCTTGCGAGTAAGACTGTGTTACTGGCTTTTAGTGTCAGGTGTTTTTTCTTTCAGTCTCTAGAGTGTGGGATTATTTTCTATACCAAAGTCTTCTCCATGATCTCTTGTCCCCCAACTATTAGTTTCTGATTGTTTACATTAAATGGTTGCTAAGATGATTAAATCAAAATCTGGTGATTGCATCAGGGGAGACTGTGTTGCCTAAGAGAATAGATGTCTGCTGCTACTTCAGATGCATTACCAGGGTAAGTGAGCTCTGCTTGTCACTTCTGAAGGGTGTGGTGAGTCTCATCTCACCTCTGCTAAACCTGGGTGTGGAATAGCAATGGATGATTATGGTTAGGGAGCTCATCCCAGTCATATCGTATGTTCATGCCAGAGTAACTATATATTAAAAAGGAGCTGCAAACTAATTTTACATTGAGATTATGTGGTATTATTTTTTAATGAAGTATAGTAAATAGCTATGGCTGATCTAAGGTAGTGTAGTTTCTGATGGAGAAACTTTTGGTCTAAAACTGTACCAAATGAAGATACCACATCTGTTGTTGACTTTATGCATTAAAATATACAATCAGAATATATGATGGCTTAAAATACACATAAAATATTTCAGTGTGCCCATTTCTACATTTAATTGGAAGTTACTTCTTTTAGACTATTTTTCCCTGCCTTATACCATAAAAGGGGTCTTTCTTAAAAGAAAATTTTGAATTTGATGCTTGTAAATCATTTTGGTCTTTTATGATTCTATAAAAGACAAAATCTTGCTCATACAAATTAAACTGAGTTAAACTAAGCATATGCGAATGTAGGATTAGTGTTTTGCTTTAAAACAAGAAATTAATACAAGTTAATATTTGACTTAGATGTAGATTGTCTTACTGAAAAATTAAGAGGTGCTATATACTCGAAAATTGCTATTTGTATTTTGTAGTATAAATATATATTCATGTACCAGGTTTACCTCAGGAAAGAGACTCTGAAACGCCTCTCCAGATTGTTTCTGGAAAGAAAACATTGTCTTTAGAGATGTTTGCCAAACTCCCTAAATGAAAAGCAGCCCATTTGTTTTCTTTGCTTCAGGCTATATGCAGAGAGCAGTATAATTGTGCTATTGCAGCTGTATTTCCTAACTGAGTTTTATGCTTGATGAAAGATGATTATTAATGTGCTAACAACTCTATGTATAGTGATGTAAAAGTATCTGTTACTGTATCTATCACTTTAGTATTACAGATGATGGGGTGCTGTTTTGGTAAAGCCTTTAAGGTTTCATTGTATTGAAATTAACATATATCAAATTAATTTGAGTTTATTTCAGGGGCTACTTTTCACGAATAATACCTCTTTCTAGTTTCTGTTACAATTTATTTGCCATAGTTACTTAAAGAATAATTAGTTGCATTTTTTACATTTAAATGCTAGAATATCAAACTTCCTGAGGAGTTTGTATTAGCCTAGAAATAATAATAGCGTTGGTAAGGGAGTCAAAAGGCATAAATCTCAGTGCATCTATTTATTTCTGTAAAGTGGAATACTGTTTTTTTATTTATTGTGTAAAGTGGAATACTGCTGCCTGAGCTCCTTACATGGGGTGCTCCTTTGGAGTACTCTGTCCAAACAGATACTACAACACTGTTGACCTCTGCTATAGTCTGGTATCCTCTCTTGTTTCTGTTTGTCACACCATGACTTTACTCATGGACAAGATTGCCTATGATTTTGTATCTCTAAGGGCAGTGGGGAGGTGTGGTATTTCTTTTCTTGATGAATGTCTGGGAGGAAATTCTGAGACAACCTGCTTTTCCTCTTCCTCTTCAGCTCTCCCCCCAAATGAAATACATTTGAATTTTTGTCTCCTCAGTGATGTTGCACTTCTTCATAAATGTTGTGACATCTTGGGATGTGTGCCTGGCTCCTGAAACTGCCCTTAGCTGTGTTGATTTGATTCTTTCTCAGTCAAGAAGTGCATTAGTTGTCCAAGGCACTTGGGAGGAGCTGTGGGTGAGCTGAGTGCAATGTCAACACTGGTGATTTAACTGTGGAGGGCAGGTTTTATGTGTAGTCCAGATGATCTTGGCTTGACATGAAAGCAGCCCAGATGCAGGTGAAGGAATTTAGTGAGTGAGTAGCAGTCAGAAATGGAGCCTGAGCTGGAGCCAGAGTTAACTCTACAGTGGAGGAATCCCTTGTTGGCTTGGATACTTAGTCTGAGTGCTGGGAGCAGGTGAAATATGCCTGGATGACTTTTGGTGTTAGAGATGGACACATCAGGCAGAATGAATGACTCTGAGCTTGCTCTGCTAGTGTGTATGGTCTTACTCTGATTTTTGTAGTAAAAGAGAGATTAAAGAAGCTAGGAAGATGGGTTTCTAAATATGCAAGGATCCTACTTTAAGCCACATACCTGGTGTAGCTCACAACAAAATCCATGCTAGTCCACGTGAGCAGCCAGAAGAGTGCTGTGAAGTTACGCATCTGTGTGCTCTGAGCAGCCAAGACAGGGGTACATCCAACTGAAATGTGCTTGCTTTGCTCTGAACTCAGTCTGTGTTGTCATAACTCTATTAATTCATTACACTTTCTAGATGATGGGACTTCCTCCCTTTTTTCTAATGTAACCTGAAACAATTAAGAGAATATCATGGTTTCATTTCTATGCCTGCTGACAGTAGTGATCACATTACTGTGGGTTCGTGTTTAGAAAATGGTTGACATTGGCTTTTTAACATTCAGTTTCATTTCATACCCATTCTCTAGCTTTTTAAAATCTTTTTGAAAACATACCTCAGTTTCTAGTGCACCTCAGGATGTGGAGTAGAGGGAGGCAGGGGTGAGGAAAATAATTTCACTATTTGCTATCTGATTTTGAGGGAATATTGTCTGAATAAAATTGTTACGTGGAATTATTGCATCAAAATACAGCTGATGATTTTTAACAATTTTTGTCATAATCGCCATTGAAACTGAAGCTGTATTTCAGAGCTGTGTTTATTTTTCTAATACAGGAAATAGTAACTGCCATTATTATCATGCTGCTTCCTTCCCAAGGTACTTGTGAACTCCATTTCTATATGCTGTTTCCGTGGTTTGATCACAGTCCTTTAAATATGGATTTCCTGAAACACTGTTGAAGGAAACTTCATAAAATATAGGTCCTTAAAGAAGGATGCTTATTTCCCTATATATTTTTGGTGAATATGCAGAAGACCTTACTTCTAATAATTTCCTTTAACTTGTATAATTAGGCAGTGGTTAAAGTAGTTCTGGTTTTTGTCCAAAACCTTTACAACCCTTTTGGAGCAGGCTCTGAGGTGCTATACTTGGTAGCAGGCAGAGCACCACAACTGTTTCACCATCACCTCCTGATTCAGTGGACTGTGTGTCCTGTTGGGAAGATGTCCAGGGTGGTTCAAGTGCCCAAAGCAGCACAGTCCCCATAATGCAAAGCTGCTTGCTTTCTCTGCCCTGCACTTTTGTGCAAGTATAGTGGATATTTGTGTGTTCTTGAGCTCTAGTCCAGGTCTTCGTAGAGTCAATAGAATAATTCCCATCAATTTTAATAGCGTGAGAAGTGCAGTCTAATCAATACCCAGTACAAATGCAGGTAAAGGGTGACATTCATACATAGGTTACCTAGCCAAGCTGGTGTCATTATTCAGCATCCAAGAAGTACCTTTACATGGGGTTCTGGTTAACACTGTTACAGTGTCAAAAAAAAAGTGGCAACCACAGAATAAGGTTAATTTCTTTAAGGCCTTTTTTTATTATTGCTGCTTTTGTGGCCTTCATCTTCTGACCATGTCAATAGTGCTGAGGGTGCTTATGAAAAATTAATTAGCAGTTCTATGTAGAATTAACTTATTGAGAGGGGAAAAAAAAGCAACTGCAATACATGAGAGATCTATAAGTTTAGTTTCTAAAATACTGAAGTGTAGATTCCTCATACAGACAAGTACTAAAACAAGCAGAAACTGGAATGCTCCGTCTGGGGACTCCTCTGTCCTGGTTAACAGGGCAGTGCAAACCTGCAAGACCTGCAACATGTCTGGGAATGCTTTTCTTGTGGCAGATGGGCTGGGCACTCTAACTTTTGTTCAATTGATTACGCTGTGGTTTTTTGTTTTACTTTTCTCATGAAACACATTAATGTTTTGTTCGAATTCCAGATGCAAAACCCCACTGCATTTTTGTGGTTTTTAGGTTTTGTGCAGAAGGTGACTTCTCTGTTTTACCCTTATCTTTTTTGGGGGGCATGAGGAGAAGTTGGGGTGAGATGCGCTACTATGACTATCAGAGCAATATTAATAAATTTAATTACAAATGATCAAGACTCTTCACATGTACCATGGTTTTATTTTTCAGAAACCAAGTAGGACTTTCCAAAGAGGAAATTTTTTTCACCTTCACAGCAAAACCGTTTGATAGAGATAGAAATACTTACATTGCTAACATCTGCTATTACTTAATTACTGTGTTCCTTTATTTAATTTTTCAGACAGAATTCCTAATTGATGCATAACAATGACAACTGGTAGTGTATTTATCACTTCAAAGAGTCAGTCTATAATTCTTGTGTTGGCTTGGTCACATCTCCCAATTTTGGTTATAAAAATGCTGACCATGAAGCTGCACATCCTTATCTTGCAGTACAGCCTTTCAGATTGCAAAGGGACAGTAGGGTTTCATAATACCACACCTGGCCTCTGTCAAACTATCATCCAAGATTTTAACCCTTGTTTTCAGATTCAGGATACAAGCAGTGTCGTCCCACTACCACTGCAGTTGCCACGTTTGTGTGAATAGTTGTGGAGGGAGAAAAAGAGAATAAATAAGAAAAGAGGCAGTATATGGTGAATGAACAGATGTAAAGAATTCATTTTTCTCATCTTAAAACAAAAAAGGAAAAGAAGGAGGAAAAAAATAAGCAAACCCCCAAAACAGCAAAGAAACATGCTGCCTGTGCCTGCTTTGCACATGGTATGGATAGATTTACTTAGAAATATTGGAAATATTTACTTAGAAATATTAGAAACAGAACATGAGTATAGAAGTTGCCAAGTGTCACCTTCTTATATAAAGTGTTTTCATAGACTCAATTTGAATGAGTATCTTCTAACACTTTTAATTCTGCTTGTTTGAGTCAGATATAGTTTTGATATAGTGCAAAACCATTCTTGCTTGATTTCTGTTGGTTCTAGAAACAGGTTTGGTCTTAAATGACACACTTCAGCTTCCCTCATTCTAATTTTTCTTCTTTACGTTTATATTATGGTTATGATCTAGAGCTTGCAAGATCCTATGAATAAACTAACAGAAAAAGCAGAAAAGGAGGACCTGCAGAGCGAGAGCACCAATTCAGTGGAAGATCAGCAGAGTCAGTAAGTCACATGTCCTCTATATCAAAATAATAACTATTTTTGTCTGTAATCTGCTTCCTGGTTGCTAAAGTCACCAAACATAAGTAGAGATACAGACACAGCTAGTCTAATTCTACTGGTTACCTCAATAGAAAAATTCCTGAAATGTTGTAATGTGTACATGAAAACTAATAAACTTCATGGTGAAATTAAGAGCTTTAAAAAGTCCCATAAAACCCTTATGTGTTTTTCATCTTTCCTCGTCCTCTTTTTATTTTTTTTCAGCTTTTGCTTCATTTTTTTGTTATTAAAATAAATGGTAAACAACTGTACAGGGGAGAAGATACATGAGCATTGTATTTCTCCTTTCAGCAGCATCTCCTTTCACCTGGGAATAGGATATAGATTACTGATTGCTCTGAGCAGCGATTAGTTTTTGTAATGTATACAGCATCAGTTAGTAATCCAATGAAGCAGTAGGTACTTAGTATAAAGTACATCTAAGTGAGCTGGTGCTGTCAAGTTTTGAGTTACCTGTAGCTCTGAGCTGAGAGAGACTTATGAATGGACTGCAGTGGGTAGAGGAGAAAAGGAGAAAGAGATGCGATCCCTCCCCTACCTGACTGTCAGGATTCAGTTGCCAGGAGATGCAATGTTGATATAATCCTGCTGCCACCTGTTGTTTTGACTATCCCTGCTTAAATGAAGCACCCAGCAAAGGATCAGTTCTCAAAAAGCAGAGAACAGCTTGACTGATTAGTGGATTTTGCTTGGCTATTTATAATAATAGATTTTTAAAGACTTGAGGTTTTCTGTCCTTTTTCTGGTTTAGATTCAGAACCACTGACCAATACCACTTTATAAATTGGTCAGATTTGGTGATGTAGACATTAGAAAGGACTTGACTAAGTACTATTTGGCAGGTGGTTGTCTCCACAGCACTTACTTCCATCTGTTGTTTCTCATGTGACAGTAATAAAGAGTTCAATAAATAGCTCTTTTCCTCAGTGTTGAATATAAAGTTCTAGAATGAATGTGTGATTTATGCAAGATGTGTGCGTTGGCACCTACCAGGAAATGCATCAGATGCCATGTCATGGTTGTACTTGTGTTTATTTATGGATTATCTTTGTCCTTGACTGGCATAAAACTGAGGGAAAAAATATGTCACCCTTTTGCTGTCTAAAACCATAAACAAACATCTAAGATTCAAGAAGAATTACACAAAACAAAGCTTTTTAAATCCCCATGAACTTTCCATTCACAGTAAACATTCATTATACTAGAATTTGGCCTGAATGTAATTTTCCTCTACCACAGGCCTACCCCCAAGAGCAAGGGAGGTGTCTCTTTCTGTCCTGTCACTAGAGGATAGGAGGAATGTGCCCACACAGCCCTTTTCACCACCACATCAGCCTTGTGGCTGCTTCATTCCCTATTCCTTGAATGGCTTTACACAAAGTCATAGCAGTTAGAAAGGATGTATTCTTCATTGAAGAGATCACCTTTGTATAAGAATTGCATGTAAACTACCCCTTTTTTTTTTGTCCCGTTGAGAGCTTTTTTCATCGATGCTGCTGATCTGTTATTTTAGAAATCTGCTGACGTGGGGGAAAACTCTCCTGACTGCTGATTTTAATTCGTTGGTGTTAAAAAGAGAAGCACAAAGTGGTTGGTTGCCATTTTGGGGGGCGAGGGGGCTGGGGAACAGTTGTAGCTCCTTCATGATAGCTATGAAAGATCAAATGTGGAAAAGCAGAATACACGATGCTTTTCATCAGAGATGGAGTCAGACTAAAAATGGAAGCTGGTAGGTTCTGCTAGTTCAATCTAATTTTCATTTTCAACAGACTTCTGCTAATGAAACAATAAAAGGTAACAAATAGACCAGTAAATGCAGGAGTCCATCTGTTATTACTGTTTGTTACTGATATAAATCTGTAATGATTTGACCAAAAAGAAGAAAATGTATTGTTATTTTAGCACCTTAGAATTATTTTTCCAATTTTTTTCTTATTCTTTCAAATTAAGGTTGATTTCATTAGATGAGGAGAGCCATACCAAGGAATCGAACTATTCAGGTATTTTATTTCATGCTATCATAACTCCATAAGTACTGTAACGCTTAGGTTTTTTTGTTTGGTTTGGTTTATTTCCTGTATCAACTTCACCCAGAAAATCCCTAAAAATGCATAAAACCTAAGGCCAGGAGAACCTATTAAAACTAATCTCTTGCATGTTACATCCCACTGCATTTCATTCAGTCATTCTCAGGTCAAATAGCTTGTGTTCCAAAGCCGAGTTCTTACACGGGGCATGGACTCTTCAGGAAAGGGACCTGCAGGTTCGTAGGTGAGACAAGGGAAGTGTGCCACTTAGCTCACTAGTTTGTTCCAGTGATTAAACTGTACTCCATGAAAAACTTGATGAATTCAGTGGAACTTCTCCCCAAAAGCCAGGCAAGATCATACTCATCTGCTGCCAATGGCCTTATGGGTTGTTATTACCCAGTGACACAGCCAGGCTCCAATTGGAGCCTTTCCACTGTGAAAGAAAGGAGGGAATGGACACAAGTGACAGAAAGGGAAATTCTGAGTACATCCTAAGAAACAAGTGCTTGCAGTGAGGGTGGTGAAGTGCTGGAAAAAGTGGAATCCTCATCTGTGGAATTCTTTAAGACGATCTAACTTTTTCTACTAAATTAACGGAGAATAATTTTAATATATTTTATCCTTCATTAAGATACTTAAAAGGTACTACATGAAAGTCAAGACTGCTCTCAAATCTTTATTTCAATGGGTTAATCGTATTGATGTCTTGAAGTCATCATCACGTCTTTATTTTTGAAGGTTTTGTTTCTATTCCACTTTACAACATCCCTTTTCAAATATGAAATACGTAATTGGACATGAGATTTCTGATGTTGTTCTCACCTGTTATGTTTCTAGAAGGTAAAATCACATTCCTGTTTCTATATCCAAGAAGGACATCCCATTTTGCTACAACATTAAGTTCAAAACTCATATCTGAATGCATTATTTACCAAGACTCAGTTCCTTTTAGTCACAGCTTTCCAGGATTCATTTGTCCTTTCTACAGCATGGCTTATATTCCTAGAAATATAACTTACAACTTGGTGGTATTAAATTCTCCCATTAAATTCTCTGACTACAGAAATAGAATGACTGGACTGACTGACCAGCTCTAATAGTCTGTTAGTTGTTTGCACATTTTTTTCAAGCGTGATTTTGTGTTTACTTCCAGATGACTGCTAAAGCCATTGACTAGCAATGGATAAAACAGTAAGCCTTGCAGATCTAAACTAGAAACACTTCTACTTTGCAATTATTTCTCCTAACAATGTGTTTTTGACATCTGTTAGTTGTCACATTCCTAATCCATTCAATATGTTCGTTATAGATATTACACAGTGCTAACTTTTTAGCTGGAAGGCTCTGCAGTGCAAAGTCAAGTTGTTTCTAAACAAATATCTTTACTGAAAAAAGCTCTTAGTTTTATTGAAGAATTAAATTAGCTGGTTTTTTTTCAACTAGGTCTGCTTTCCATAAAAACAACAGTAAATTATTATAGGAGTATTTATTATGCCCACATTCTTTTGCTGAATCCCATACTGAATGGCATTGCATTAATGTTTTAACTGGGAATAATGGTGATCTACCAGTCTGTAGTAACTCACAGTTACTTGAGTCACCCTGTTTAATTATGGTTGTTGTTTGAGTGGTTTGGACACAAATATTGATTGGACACAATATCAGGACTTTTCCAGTGTTTCGAAGTTTCACCCATTTTGCAGTTAATTAGATCAGATATATCTTTGACAAGATATTTCAATATGCATGGATACAAAATCTGACTTACATTTTCTTAGCAGATGTTTTCTAGAATTTCAGTTACTTACAGACTGTAAAATATTTCACCATAATATAAATACCTTGTCCTGTCTCTTTCTCCATCACCCCTAAAAGGAACTGAAGTGTTTTGAAATACTTCTAACTGGTCTTCTAAATTTTTCCATCTTCATACACTAGCAGGTCTGTGCCATTGCTAAGATTTTTTTTTCTTAAACTACCCTGTATTTTCTAAAGTCATACAGATACAGTGTTTCTAGTGAGGGAGCTGTGTTGCTTCTTAGTTTTCCTCACCAACTACTTCTGCTTCATAACTTCCATTTTTTTATCATTTTCTCTGCATTTTCCCTTTCTTGGGATAAATCTGTGTACTACAGATGCCTTTAAGATTGACTTTGTCATGTTTACCACTCAACTAAGGCTGGCTTTGAGCAACAGTTGTATCTTTTTCATTACAGAATTGTGGCCATCCATATCCCACCTGTCATGAACTTCTTTTTCTGATTTTCTTTTCCCCTCTGCCAGGCAGTTTAGGCTTGGGGTTTTCCCCTTTAGCTTTATGCATTGTGCTTTTTTGAAAGCATTATGTGTGTTTGTTTATGTGTGTTTATCCTTCTCCTGTCTGTATCTATTTAGAGTGTAATCAGGTGTGCTCATGGGCTCTTAAATGACCTGCTGATTCTAGTGCTTGGAGCACATTTCTGTCCAGGCAAAGCCTTATGAAGATAATACGATACAAACAGCAAGCTGTTCTCTTTCATTTAGTTCTGAACACACCTTGAAGTTTCCCTTGGAAGGGATTGGCAATTCTCTTGAAAGGGTTTGGGATTCAATTTTAACTTCCCAGTAGAGAATTCTGTTTCACCTTTCCAGCCTCTTGTGTGAAGCTTCCAGCAGATGGGCCTTCCAGTTCTGGCAGTACTGTGGCCAAACCCTTCCTTTGCCTTTAGAGCTACAGACTTAGTTGTCTAGGAGCTAGATTTCCTCAACAGTTAATAAGGGAGAGAAAGGCATATTCAGCAGTAACTCATCCTTCTTGTTTTGCTACATGTCTTTAATGGGATTAATCACCTGAGGGGGGTATCTTTCTCTTCATTGATGAACAGAATCTAGATGATTGTTTTGACTCCATGTCTCATCTAAGAAACTTGCTGAGAATTTAAGTGGTGTTTTGTCACCTCTAATAGCCTATAACTCTCAGCTCTACATTTTACTCACTATTGGTCTTAGTCCATTTATTTCCCTGCAGAGGAGATGCTGTTACTTATTGCCTGTCTTGGGTGAAGACTTCCTCTCCCTGTTCCCAGAGTTGGTGTCATGAGGAAGAACACATTGTAAGGAAGGCAGTTGAGAGAGTGACAGGGTCCTGGCACTTTTGTGCCCTCTCTTGGCCTCGGTACAACCTTCTTAAAGAAGTTTCTCTGCTTTGGAGGACAGGAGAGACCTGTCTGATTGTTGCAGTTGCCTCAGTTGGGTGCACTCAGCCTGGAGAGGGTAGTGTAACAGGCAGGGGCTCAAAGGAAGTTCTCCCTCAGGTCGTTATTCAGAAATTTGCCTCACTTTGAAATGCTTGTGCCTTGGATCTTCCATTCATTGTGACCAGGCTCATTTTAAACATGACTCATTTAAAACATGAATCCCAACAACCATTGCATGTTGATCTTAGAATGACGTTGTTTATAAGCATGGTCTCCTGCCAAGTGCAATTTGACATGTTTATGGATCTCGATTACAGCTGATGATGGCAAGGATGTCATCTCCACGTTACAAGGACATTGTAACCACGAGCAGAACTCAGGTGAAGAGACTTAAGAAAACTATCTTTACATGTGTACATACTGATTGTCAGTGTACTGCAGATCTTCCTTCATTGCTTTTAATTTTTCTTTATTTGTTCTTTTTTTTTAGGTGCTATAGATGAGTTATTAGACCTGCAACCTGAAGAAAATGGTATGATATGATTGTGCATGTTTGTTTTACCTGTTTCATTTGCTTTTCAATCATAGTCTCCAAGTATACTTTTAATCTTAGATCTTAATTTCTTTCACAGTCTGAAAGATTGGATGAAATTATTGAGCTGTAGTATTTAAATAGTGTTAAAGGAAACTCAGCAGAGTCCTATTCCTGATGTTACAATATGAAGTAAACCTTACTGGGGATAAAATGTTTATACCAGGTAATTCCAGATTAGGTAGACTGCACTATATCCTGTTTGCCCATCTGAAGTAGGTTCCACTCTAAACCTTACCCCTCCTATAACATTTCACAAATTTTTCATTTTGGTTCTTTAGTTGTTGTGCTACAACTCTTGGCAGTACACTAGTAACCACAAGACTTTGTGTTAAAAATGTACATATCAGAAGGAAATAATGTAATCTTCTTAAAACCATATAAGAACTGATGACTTCTTTCAGACAGAGAGTTAATTAAATACACTGTGCTGTCCTTATACTTCTGTGAGATCCATGGCAGTTCAAGGGGATGTGCTGTTTTACCAGATAACATGTGAAATATCTGGGTTAAAGTTTTATAAGTTTTCATAAGAAGTCAGAGTATTGTCTATAATTTTTCAATTGCTTTTCACTCATATATCTCAGAAGAATGAGTAAAAAAAGCTTCAACAACAAAAACAGCTGTGGCAACTCAAAAAGCAAATGAAGCAAAGAAAAAAAAAAAGGCTTTGTGTGGTTTAGTCAGTCAGACTGAGAGTGTTTGGGGTATTTAAAACACTGCCTTTGTGGTAGGTGAGGACATTTGCAAACACCTTGGCTCTGTATTTGCCACGGGCAGTGTCTTGCACTGGGGGGAAATTATCTGTGTGGGGAATCACCCATGAGGACAGGCACCAGGAAAGTTCCTCAGCTGTCTGCAGAAGCAGCCCTTATCTGTGGATAAATAGGGTAACAATGACTTCTTTTCTGTGGTTAATAAAAAAGGTCGGTGCATGTCTGATAGAGGCTTTTTTTTCTTCTGGTTTTCTTCTTACTCAGTTCCATTCCTTGTTGGGCCTTCATTGTGGAGATACAGATAATACATACAATTCTTGCTCATGCAAGCTTAGCTGTGTCACTCAGAACACTTTTTTTCTTTACCTAAAAACTGCTGGGGGGTGTCTGCATCAGCTAAGGATGGCTATGGCATTGTTAAAATATCAGCCATTTACCCTAATTTTACGCACTAGCTAGCTTTAGGCTAATGAATATTGTATTATTTTAAGTGAAGCAGTATAGTGAGAGGTACACTTTCATGTGTGTTTCAGAAGGAAGTCTTTATCATATGTTGCCGATCACATACTGTTGTAAATATTTTTAGTTTCTCTTCCCTTTTTTTTTAATAGCACCAAAATGAGGTATGTTTACAAAGGAATTATGAGCATTGCTAGAGGCTTGTTCAAACAACTACAAAAAGAATATAGTCACATTGTTCTTTCAGTGTTTTATTGGAAGGTTTGGATTTTTTTCTTGGGCATTTATATGGTTGGGGCAGCATGTGCAGACAGAAAAAAGGATTTTGACTGAAAATGGGCAGTGAAAACAGAAACAGGAAAAGAAGTAATAGAAGATTTACGGGTAAAGTGAGAAAGTCCATATCATTCTAGTAATCTGGCAGAGATACCACATGAGTAATATCTCGGTAAGCAAGACTGGTTTCTAGATAACCTTTATTGCAAACAAGAGTAAAACTTGCTGCTGCTGCTTACTCAGGGCAGCCTGAGCCTGAACACACCCTATCCTGCCCTGCCACAGCTGCACGGTGCCCACAGGAAGATGAGGAAGATTGCTGAGCCACAAAATGTGTCACTCCTCAGATTTCTGGTGGTCGTACACCCTGCAGCAAGACCTGACTGCCCTTCACATGTAAAGCTTTAGCTTGTACTTGCTCCTGAAGTCAAGACGGGGCTCCTGCAGTTTCCCCAGACGAAGCAGAGCTTTGCTCTGAGCTGTGCTGCTGCATTTGTTCCATTCAGGGCCCTTGTGGTTGTGTGTTGTGGTGGTGCTGTGTCGTAGCAGATCTGCTACAAATGCCGCTCCCTTTGCATCTCCCCCTGCAAGTTATGAAGGGGTTTCCTGAAAACAGCTTTGAGATGGTGATGCCCCATAGAGATCAGAGTTCTGAAGGGCCTCTGAAATAGCAGGTCTGTTTCCCCTATTGGAGGATTTACCCGTCTGTCTTATCTGCTGAGTAACTTGGGGGAATTGGAGGTACTTGGACAATGGTAATATTCTTTGCTCTTTATCTGAAGATGGGAAAACAGCCTGAAAATTCATAAGAAAAAATTGTTTTCTGTGGTATTTTAGTCATAGTCTAATGGGAACATCAGGAGAATTGACGTGTTTCTAATGTTTCTGTTTCTAATTTTTGGGCCCTGTCAGGGAGTACAGAGGTATATCAAAATGTGAGTTAGAAAGGAGCTGAATCTCACAGCTGACTTCAGTAATGAATGAAATCATTTTATTGTGTGTTGGTTTATTTGTTTCTCAGTATGTAGGTGTGTGTGCTGACGCATGAGCCTATTTTAAAACACAGTTTTGTGCTTTTTTTCCTCGTCTGACTCAACTTCAACCATTTCATTCTAAATTATTACAGCTATTATCAGGAAACTTGGCTGAGAAGGCTTTTGAGTTTCAGTAAAATGGCCTGTTGCAACCACTTTGCTACTGTCAATCTTTTATCCCAACCCAAAAGGGTTAAAAGCATCTATGTAAGTTGAATGCAAATCGGAGAGTTCAGCTCATCTGCCCGAACTTTGGAAAACTGAACTTGCCTCTGTGCCTTACCGCAAGTTCGAAACAATCATAATCAAGATAAACTGATCTGGATTTCAGTAATGTAACATTATCAGCCTTGTTAACCACCGTTTTTGTGATCTGCAGATTTCCACAATGGAGCTCCAAATGTTTCCAAGTAAAATAACACTTGGGAGTCCTTGATAGTTCTCTGACACTCAAAATATTTTGGAAAGGGATTATAATCCTGGTTACCAGTTTCATGTGTTTTATATAACTATTTAACATTTCTAAAATAGGAAAAAAATGTTTTTAAGGAGTAATGGCTCAAGTGATCCAAGAGCTTCTTCAGCTGCAGTTCTGGTGCTGGAGAAACTAGCACAGGGAATCAGAAGGAAAGTGAGCCCCAATTGTTTCTCAGCAGCTTATGAGAAGAAAAAAATATACTACAGAATCAATCAGTGTAGAAGTCTAACTCTGTGTGATAGACTAACCTTTTTTCATGGGGATATACCCCAGTAATTCAAGCATTGGTCAGAAGGTCAGAAGGGTGATCTTAAGTTCTCACAAGATTCTAGAATAATCCCCAAATCTTACTTTTTTTCGGTTTATGCCAATCTGGTTTTTTTGAGAGTTTCATATAATGTTTCAAGAAGCAACATAAAAGTAGTCTTTTCCAATGATTTAAATATTAGACTGTGTAATGATTTTGATGTGTTTAATAGATTTTTAAGCATACTTGTAGTTTTATTTTTATTGAGAAGTGAGTCTTAACAGCAGTGAGGTTATCTAAGATAATCAAGGAATTATTTGTTGCATAAGGTATAAACCTCGATGTCCAAGAGAATTGAGTCTAAAAGAGAAAACAAATATTCATGCAAAAATATTCCATCTCACTTAAAATACAAAACCTAGGTTGGCTATTTTTAAAAAATTTCCTTCTTTGTGTAAAAAAACATTATTTATCTTGACTCTCTTGTTCTGAGACAGCTTCAAAGGAAAAGTTTGTGAGATCCTTGGAGCCAGAACCTGGTGATAAGGATGACATGGTATTACTGAATGAGATCCTCAACGCTTCCTCCCTGGATGAGGGGGAATTCAGCAAAGAGTGGACAGCTGTTTTTGGACAGGCTGCTGATCTCACCATGAACTCTTCTGCTAGAGATGGGGAGAACACTTCATCGTCTGCAGTACCAGCACCATCAGGCTACTTGCCCTCACAGCTGCTAGACCAAAACATGAATGACTTGCAGTCATCCTTACATGGTGAGAGCTCATCTTGTTCTGTCAGTATGCTGGGGTTAGGGTTTTCTGGAGTGTGGTTTTCTGGAATGTAGAAATGTGGTGAAAGTTTATATTGTGCCATGGCTGCAGAAGCCCTGAAATTAAAGCAGGGTATGGCCTGGAGAAAAAACATGTGAATAACTTCTTTTTCTAGCCCTTCTCATTCAGTGTTTGAGAATGAAGTACCCAAAACCTGAAGTCAAGATTACTGTCTTGAATGTTTTCATTGAGCTTCTTGAAATGTTCTGTAGACCTTTGAGATAATTTTTTTTCCCTTAAACAGAAAATATGTTTGAGTGGGTTTTACTGATTGAATCACAACTGCTGTCTCTGTTAAGAGGCCAAGGAACCAAAAATAATTTCTGTATTTTGTCTGGGGATACTATTTTTAAACAATGTAGTGAAAATCAGTTGCTTTTTTCTTTTTTTCCCCCAAGCATCCTGTTCCATTGCATGTAGGGATATGGGTCAGGTAGAATGGGTTTTCTCTCCTCTTTCTTCTGTGCAGTTAAATCTCTTGGCTTTTCTAAGCTACTGCTGGGGGAAAGAAAAGAGGGGAACTACAGCAGAGCTTTCCTGCTGCTGCTTTGGCCTTGAGGAAGGAAGGGAGGGAGGAAGGCAGGCTGGTGATAAACAGCCAGCAGCACCTACCTTTGTCCTCCTCACAATCTGGCTGGATTTTTCATAGGGCTTTGCAAGCTGGAGGGGACCTTGCCTTTTTGGGCTCTGTCCCAAGTCATTGAAATCTCATTTGGGGAAGAGCGATATCGGAAAGAGTAGCAGGCTGATTCTATCCTGGAGACTATTTCCTGGAACCCGTGCAACTGGAAGAGTCATACGTGATGTAAAATGACCTGTGACATTTTGGCAGGAATAAGAAAGTCAGATTTGCTCTATAATTAATACAGTTACTACCAGCACCCCTGGAGCAAGATACCTGGGTTCATTGGCTTCAGCACTTATATGAAAAATGGGGGAGTGACATTTGTAATGATGTACAGGTTTAGAGGTATTTTTATAAGGTACATGATTTTTAAGCAAATTACTAAAAATAGCAACAGAAATATTATGAGATTGATTTTTTTTTTTCCCCCACAGCTTTACATACTTTTAAATATATTTCACATTTGAGTGTAATTTACACTTTAAAATGTAAATAGATTTTTGAAGGAAAAGTATTTTTTCGATATTAGCAGCAAGCGGGGTTGGGTACCCTTTCTGAGGTGGCTGTTAGCTCTCATTTGCACTGGCATTGGATGCAGTGTTAGAGGCTTCAGAATCAGAATTCAGCATGTTGCATTCAAGGAACACTAGAAATGGAAAATCTGTTCCAATCAACATGGAATCCCAAAATCTTTTTGAGTAAAAAAAATAATAAATCCGTGCTGAAAGGGTAAAATATGTGGATGTTTTCAAATGGGTTTCCAAGGTTTTGGCAGAAGATTGTGGTAACTGATGTACCAGCATTTAAAAAGTCAGGGCTAATCAGCTGAGTGATTGTATCTGAAAATAATCTAAGTTTTTTGTTTCTTGTTTTTTAACAGAAGATAAAATTTGGTCCATTTTATATCTTGTGAAAACTCAGCTTTAATCTTAAACTACATTTCATTTCACTTCACAACTTTTCTTTCATAATCTGACCTTATCATTAAATATGAGAAGAGAGGCTTTTTTTTAAAATACTAACTGGTATAAGCATATCTAGACATACAAGTTGGAAATATTAGAATATATGAATTATACTTTTAATGAGGACTTGTGATACATCTCCTACACTTTTTTTCCCCCCTAACTGGTAGGATTGCATAATAATTATTCAGTGTGAGGTGCTGCACTGTAGCCTCAATGTTGCATACTTCCTGTGTGAATTTGGCCTTAAGACCATAAAGATTCTTAAAACTCACATGCTTAACTTTAAGCACATTAACTTTTCTATTAACTTCAGTGGGATTACTTACTTATTTTACGTTAAGCACGCTCATAAATCTTTGGGGCTTTGTTTTCTCTCTGCCTCAGATCTTAATCTGTAAAACAGGCACAATGCTATGCAGGTTATAAACTGTTAGGGTCAGGAATTCCCAGCTCGGAGTTTTCTCTGCCTGTATTTATAGGCAGGATCCAGCACAATGGGACTCTGAATTGCTATGGGGCTACCAGGTGCTGGTTTAAAATACATATAAATGTGAGTGTGTATATAACAGAAACAAAGCATTCTCCCAACATATCTTTCAGATTCTCCTCCAGATACAGCTCTGTAGTTCAGTTGCCTTTCTACTTTTTCAGAGGGAGCGTTGGCTTTCTCTTTTCATGATGTTTATGGCCTCATTTACTTACTCATTCACACCATTAAGGGCTCCTGTTTATCTCCCTACGTGTGCATATATTCTAGTTGGTAAGAAAATGCACAGCTCACCATTTCCATTTCTAATTTAATTGTTGCTATGTTTGTGAAGATGCTTGCTGAACAGCCAGCTCTTTGGGTTCCTCGCTGTCTTGGCAATAACCTTTTTGTCTGGTCACATAACAAAGCCATCCTGTGAACCTGACCAGAACAGGCTTAGGGCCAACAACTGCTTTCAAACTGATGGGCTGCGGTTTGAAAGGCAAAGTGATTCTCTGTAGCTCACTAAAAACATAATTCATCAAAGTATTTAATAAAAATTCTGTGTCAGTCTTTCCCAGTATCTTCATGGATCAGTAATTTCATTATGAAAGCATCCCATATTTTCTGGAGCGTATTTGGTGGGGTTTTTTGTTTTCCTAAGTGACTCTTGAGCTACCTGCATTTCATTAAACAGCCAGGCCACAGCATCTCTCACAGATGTGCTGCCTCCCAAGCCTTAGTCCAGGGACTCAAAAGGAGGGAGGGCTTCAAAGGAGTTCACTGGTCTGAAGTGTTTGCTCTCTGACCTGCCGAGCACACCAGTGTAAAGGAACATCAGTGATGTCTCAGGGAGCCAATTCCTGATCTCACTGAAGTCACTGGGACTCGCACAGAAAGTTTCTGGCAGAGCTCCCATTCATTTCTATCAGATTAGGATTTGGCTCTATTTGTTTAAGCAGCTGACTTTACCTGTTGTCATTCATTGCCATATCAAACACTTTCTCACAATGCATCTCCAAGCACACAAAAGCATTGCAGTCGGCTGTATTTGTGTGTAATGTCCTCTGCCAGTCTTGTTCGTAACACAAGCAGAGAAAATGCCAGGAAAAGTATTTCATTCTGAAGAGGTAATGCCATGCTTTCCATTATTTGTCATTCAGATTTGCTTATTTGAAAGATTAAACTCTAAAACCTCACTTTCAGAGGGCACAGGCTGGCTCACAAGCCTTTATCACCTTCGTCTAGAGCAAATACATGTGAGCACTCTGCATCCAGATTTTGAAGAAGTTTTTGGTTAGTTTCCTTAGAGATACAGAGGATGTTTGTGGCTTTAAATTTCCTTCCTAACTCATGTGATTTTATAGAAGAACTCTCCTTGCCTCCTTTTATAACACAGCTTGGGCTTTAGACCTTTTATAGGCAAGGTAAGATCAGAAAGTGATGAGAATAATCTACTGAGAGAGGAAGGGTTGATGTTTCTGTTGTGGTTGTTGCATTACCTGTCAGGATGCTGGGTGCCAGTATCTGACAGGGCTCCCAAAAGAGCAGAAAGTAAGGGGAGGAAGGACAAAAAGAGTCAAAAAGGATGTGAAAGCATGAACTTGTAGAAAAAAGAGACTGAATAAGGAAATGGTAACTGGGTGCATAGATGAGCATCCTGTTTGTGATACTTCCAAATTAGATGGATAATTGACAAGACCAAACTTAAAGGAGATATTAATTAAATTAGAAATACTATCTCCAGTCCTCTAAATGTAATAAAGGATATGAATTTAAATACCTTAAGTCAGGGACAAAAATGGTTTTGTTTTTTTTCCTGATACGTTTCTGCAGTGTACTACCCCTAGTTCACCTTACCAGCCTGTTCATCTGACCTCATTAACTCTATTTATCATTACTCTTTTGTGGACATAGAATACACATGTAAGAACAAAAAATTGTTTCACTTTTTCCTGCTCTCTTCTTGCTGAGAAGATCCTTTCAAATAAAGGACAAAAAGAAATACACCATTAAAATATAGTTTTAAGTTAACTCTAAGTAATTAATCTTGAATTTAATTCTTCAGTGTTTTGCAATAAATTGTCTTTTTTTTGGAATTACTTCAAAATTAACTAAAAAATCTAGGGTCTCTAAATAAGTTTTTTTCTGAAACAGTGGATGAAATGAAAGTCTTTGGAACTTTAGAAGTAAAGAAAGGTGAAAAAAATGTTTATTATGTGTATTTCCACCCAAATATAAGTGATTCTTCTCCCTACAGCTGTGTTCGACTTGATTACTGAACTAGCCTGTGAATGAGTATTAACTGTGATTCAATACAAGAAACAAAAATCATTTTTAGCCAGGTTAAAGGTTTGGAAACAGTATAGCTGCCTGAATCTGGAGATGATGAAAGTGATCTGTAGATACTCTCTTGTGAAGGATGTTGCTCCTGTGCAGTCTGACTGCTGACTTTGTGTGTACAAGGACAGATAATGAGTGGCCATAAACCTAATGCTCTGCTCCGCTGTCTGATGCTGCCAGACACAGGGGTGTTGGAGTTAACAAACTCACTCCTCATGCTAATGCTGCTGTATTACTGAATTTTAGGATGGGCAGCCAGCAGTGTGAGCCCACCATCAGTACCACAGCCAGCACAGAAACCACACAGCCTGAATGTGAATGATGACAAGACGCCTGTGAAAGGTGATAATCATGTATTTTTTTCAGTTACTTTGCTTTTCCTTTTTAGCTCTTGTATCTTGTATGGTGTTTCTTGTCTCCTCGGCTACTGTCATAACAAAACTTATTTTTGTAGTACCTACAGCTCAATCTTGTGCTCCCTGATTACTCTGTTTCACCTTAATTAGGTGTATGATATGTATGTGTATGTATATTTGTGGTAGGCTTAGTGCTAACAGCATGTCAAGAGTAATTTACTATATAACAAAAGAGCTGAAGCTACAGTTTCTTTTACCTACTTAAATTTTGAGTCACACAGAACAGCATCTGCATGCACTTTGTCTGAGCTAAACAATGTTTTGAAGCTCTAGGATTAAGCATTGTGTCTAAAATACAGGCTACTGATAAGGCAGAAGAGCCCTAATTGCAAATTTTGTTGATAAACATACATCATATCAGTAATCATCTGTTTAAAACTTAATTCAGTTGTTGCAACTGAGCCAAGAGTGCATAGTCCTGCCATCTACTGAGACAAAGCCCTGCTGATTTTTGACTACTATTTTCTGGATAAGTGAACCAGGATTATGTTGAATTCCATTACCAGTTTACAGCCAATTTTGTGTGTTCACATTTGATCAGAAGCAAAGTCAGAGATTTTAGGTGCAGAAGAAAGGGTTGACATGTATTCCTTCCCCTGACATTTTTCAGCTCAGCAAAAAAAAAGAAAAGAGGGTTAAGGTGTTTTGGAAACTGTTTTGGAAATCAGTGTGATTACACAGCCAGAGGACTGGCACCAGCAAAAGGAACAGCCTTCAGCTATTTGGAAGTCTGTGGTTCTGAAAGTGGCAGATACCAAGAGGAGTGTCATGCCAGGCAGAGCCTGTTTTTTCTGTAAATTCTTTGTGTCACAAAGAAAGCTTTCATGTGCCATTACATCTCTGAAAGAAGAGCACATCTTATTTCACCATCAGTGTAATACATGTTGGGCATAGGGTCACAAAAACAAAGCAAGTGGAGCTGTACCGTCTTCGTAGCAGCCAAAGTTGTTATGCTTTAACCTGAACATCTGCCCAGTTGGATAAGAGCAGGCAGGAGACCTCTGTGAAATATGTATGTCAATGTGGACACAGAGGTGCAATAGTCCAGCTGCTGTTGGATATATTTCCTGTTCACATTTTGTCTATATCCATCAAAATAATACTAGAAGCTGTACTGGGGACTGGCTATCAGACATAACCCCTCTCTCTCTCCAGCCAATGCGCTCCCATTAAAACTTCATTCCAGATGAGTAATGACCTTGTTGGTTGTATACAGGGGAGACAGAACAGTCACATGAATTGGATTTAGGCAAAGGAATTTAGTCCTGTAAGAGAGGTTGAAAGTAAAATTTGCCCTCACTTTCCTTTTGCTTGCTTGCAGGCATGTAGGGGCACACTCAAATACCTTCTATGAAACAAAGCTAGACAGAGTGAGATTGTTCCTATTTCTAGTTAAAGTGTTCCTGTACTTATCATGGCAGGAGCCATATAAAATACAGAGCAGACATGTAAAACGCTCATTCTTGCTAAAGTTCTATGTTCTGATAAAGATAGTGTTTTAAAATGCAATCACTCATTCCGATTTTCTTGCCAGAAGTGCCCTTGGTAATAAATTAAACAATAGCATGGCATTTGTTTGACCTCAGTCAAACATTCAGTCAGTTTTGTTTTAAAATAGCTGACAAGTCTGTGCATTTCTTTTTCCTTTCTTTTTTCTTACCAGAATCTACAAAGAATCCTAAAGACTTGACTGCTTGGTTCAGTCTCTTTGCTGACCTTGACCCGTTATCCAATCCTGATGCTGTTGGGAAAACTGATAAAGAACATGAATTGCTTAATGCATGAGTCAGCTGCCTCTGGTAACTCACATTCTTCCCTTCATCAACACTGTTTTGGAGTTTAAAAAAACTAAATGAAAATTAGTATGCTGTTGTGAAACTATAAAGTATGTGCCATGATAATAAAACTAAAGGGAATGAATCCCCTTTTCTATAGGTGCAGTTACTTGCTCTTGTTTTGTATAAAGAGTTCGCATTTATTTTCTACGTGGACTTACAAAAATGAGGTTAAGAATTAGGGCAGATTTCTTGCCAAATTAGATTATCTGCTGAAACACTGTCTTTGCCTGGGGTGATGTGGAGCTAACACCGGAGTGAAATACAAATTGCAAACCTATTTTTTTATAATGTTTCTTGAGTAAATTTTAAAAAAAATCATGTAACTGAAGAGGCTGCATGAGTCAAACATCTATCATGTACATAATATAACTATTACTGCTATGTTAAGATGTCAACTAAATTTGTTTTGTTAGTACTCACAGTTGAAAAACCTGTGCTGGAGCTAATTATCGAAGAAGTAAATTTGGATCTGTGCAGCCATCGAAATTGTGCCCTTTCCAATCTAACTTATTTGACAAACTGCACTACATAAAGAGAAGTCATGCCCAGGAGGCTTCTTTTCTGAGTTTTTTGTCCGTTGCACCAACAGAATTTGCACCTGTTTGCAAAAGTTTCTTGGAACTGATGCTTCACCATGCCTTCAATCCATTTCTGTTTCTGTTCTGAGAATTTTTCATCCAGTTTATTTCTGAAGCATGTGTTATTTTGAGCTTGTTGTGACATTAACTCTTTAATAAAATGATTTTGACAAAACCCACAACTTTATTCCCACTGGAATGCTGTTGTGCTGTTGAATTGATACATAACAAGCATCTGAAGATAAACATCATCAATTTTTAGACAGTACCAAAACCTTTGTTTCTGCATAGTAATCCAGTAGGACAGTGAGACAATTTGAACTGAGTGTAGTGTCCCTTTTCTTCCCTGCAACAGAAGGGGAAAAGGCTCATAGAATCATAAAGGTTGGAAACAGCCTCCAAGACCATTGAGTCCAGCCTTGGTTCCTGCCAACTAAACCACAGCACTCAGTGCCATGTCTGGTTGTCTTTTGAACACTTCCAGGTGACTCCACCACCTTTCTGGGCAGCCCATTCCAATGTCTGACCACCCCTTCAGTGAAGAAATCCTTCCAGATGTCCAACCTGGCCATCCCCTGGTGCACCCTGAGGATGTGGCAGTAGCCAGTTAAGAGCACAAGCTCTGTGTACTGTATCGGACCTGCTTTGCAATTTATTATATTCAGCCATTTTTAATTAGCTTGATTTTGCTTTTACGTTGGTGAAGCATTTCATAACCAGTTATCTGTCCACTCCGTTAATCCCTGCCTCATGGTCTGTTAGGTAACTAAGTACCTGAAAATAACTATATAAATGTACAAGTTGACTGAATTGGCCAACTTCTTCTTTAGTGCAGCAGAACATGGTTGGAGGGAGCAGCAGTAACGGGCAGTTGGTGCCTCCTAGCTAAAATGCCATGTGCTATCAGTGGATGTGAGCTTGGACTGACCAGAGTTCATCGGGCTCACCCCTCAGCAAGTTTTAAACACCCCTGTTCAAAACTCTCATGTTCATTATCCCATCCCCTAACCTCGAAGTGTCAAAGTACTTCAGTTGTTGACACAGAAGTTCTTCAGATGCTTAGCAATGGATTTCCATGTCTAGTGGGAAAAGATGGTCTGATCTCTTTGCACAGTACCCAGCCGGGGCCTGAGGCACGTAAGACACAGAATCTGATGTCAGTGCCTTACTCTTTCTGAAGATAGAACTTGGTTCCTTCCACAGTATTTGCTGTGCTTCGGTACAGGCAGCTCCTTGCTCAGTGAGCTGCCTTGTTCTGCACTCTGGAACTTTCTTGAGCATTAAGAGGGGACTGAACTCACAACTTTGGGCTGCAGTTCTGGCAGTAAACAAGACATCTACAAAGGGGATTAACTGGGAAGTACCTAAGGTTTACACTGGGGTGCACTTACACTTAAGCGTGCTCGTTTGTACTCAGAGAGTGTTTGCCCCAAATCCTCTTCATCCCGAGCTGTAATTATCTGCAATGCCAAAACTGTTAGTGTTAGGCGCTCAAGGGAGAGCGAGGCTGCTCTTCAGCCCAGCTGGGTTACCACAAAGTCATTAAACAGATTCTTGCAACTTTAAGCAAGTCTGTGGTTGCTAAACTTGCTGTGGATTACATTTGTCTGGATAGTTTCTAACACACTTGTGGACAATCCACTATAGCATTTTTTAGTAGCTGAAGCAGTTAGGTGAAGAGCAGAGAGGAGGCTGGATTGAGTTCAAAACAGCCAATTAATTGTTCTTTAAGGCTCAAAAAATGTTTGTTTGTTTTTTAGGTCACAGATTCTAGACTTCCAGGATTAAAAAAAAGCCAAAACAATCAAAACAAAGCACAAAAAACCAAACTCCTGTCTTGACTGGGACAAGTAAGAGCATTGCAGAGGTTCAACTAAAGATATTCTGAATCCTCATCCTGGTTTTAGGTAGAAAAGCATCAGAATGATCATCCCTTTTACACAAGGCAAACCACAGCTGCAGGGTTTTTTCTTTTCCCTCCTCCTCCCACAAACTGCACTAGCAAGTAGTTCATATTAAGCACTGATTTCTTGTAATATGTAATTTTTGAAATTAACTTAAGCTTTGAATCATTTGCAATGCAATTTTTTTCACACTTTCAAATGAAAAACAACAAAAAACAAGAAGCCAGAGGTATTTAAAATGTAGTTAATTTTGCTTAAAGAAAAGCAGTTGAAATCCCTGTGTACAATGCATTATCTTCATAAAGATGTATTGAAGTTGAAAACCAGAGCAGGAAAGTTACCATCCTGCAAATAGACATTGTTAAGGCAAAAAATCTTAGGTACAGAGTTATAAACAATACTTCCCTACTACTAAGGAAGTGTCTGGCATGTGCTCCTTGGCAGCCTAGGCTGTGGAGTCACTCCCAGGCCAGCACCACTGAGAGGATTGTCTGTGCTCTGCTTTCAGGCTCAGCAGTGCTTGGGATAACAGGGCAGTGCATCATCCTGTTAAAATTACAGATTGATTTTTGTAGACACATAATGTTCATCTTGATTTAATATGCTTCATTCCAGTTGCATATTCTGGTTGAGGAGGGGATTGTTTTAAAATAAAAACAGCTGCAAAACCCCTATGGCAGATGAAAACAGTGGCAACTGATTAATTGTCTTTATTGTGAAGTTCATTAAACTTGATGTAATTGATTCTGATGATTCAAGGTTTCTACAAATCTCAGAGCAGCTGCTTCAGAGGAATTGGGCTGTGAACCTTGGCAATTGAATAGCTCATAGAGAGAACTAGCAAGTAACTTTTAAAAGTAACTTTTCTGGCCTTCTTAAATGACCATGATCTATTCCAGCAGAATAGAATAGGACTCACCTTGTTCCCTTCTGCTGTTTCCATATCCAACATTGCATGGGCATGACACTGATGTACTTTGAAGCAGGACCAGTTGGCCACAAGCAGCCACGTGCCTTATCCCAACATCCATTTAAATTCCTGTCAAACACTGGGGCTGCACATGCTAGGAAAAAATGGGACCACCTGAGCAACAAGGTGATCAGCAAGCAGCTTTGCTCCAAGTGGGAATACAAGAAATGTCATGGTCTACAAGCCCTGAGAGGATCTGAGCCTGGAAAGGCTCAGCAGAGTATGAGATTGATGTGAGGACACAGCACTCAGATGCTGGCATCATGCTGCCTTTTCCTGGGGCCTCCATCAACTGCTATCTGCCACCTCCCATCACATCCCACTGTGAGTGCCACGGGACACTAGGTGAGCACCACCAGGGAATGAAGGGTGGGTGTACTGTCCAGTTTTGCTGTTGAGAGTATGTGGGGTGGAATAGCCCCAGGGCAGAGGAAGGGCAGCTGGAAGGTCCTGTCTTCTCTCAGTGCTCAAGATGCTCAGATCTCATCATGCTAAGATGATCAGATCTCAGAGCAGCAGCAAGAATTACGGTAACGGTGCAGCTGCTGGTATTGGGTCTCTCCTCACTTCTTCAAGCTCCCTTCCAAGCATTTATTGCAAATTCCCTTCTGGTTAGCCTACTTTTACAACTGCTGCTCCTTGTAAATGTCTTATTTTTAAACAAGCCACCATATCGGGGAGGCAGGAAGCAGAGCAACCAGCAGGCTTACCAACAGCCAAGCAGCAGAGGCGTTGCCTCAGCCGAGGAGCAGAAATGCTGAGATGGTCTAGCACCTCATTGGCCAACCAAGCACGACAGAGCTGCCGGAGCTGCCATGCTCCCTCTGCGTGCGCTCAGCCCAGCACAGTGCACACACACAGTGCACACACACAGAGCCTCTCCTGGGACAGTAAACAAGGGCACCATGGCCAAACGGGCCCTGCAGGTCCAGCAAGTCTGGCCTTGGGTAACCATCCAGCCTCCAGCCCCAAGGTGGACTGGCCTTGCAGTCAATCAGACCATTACCTGGCTATTCATTAACAGTGCTCTCCCAAGCATAAAATTGGCTTTTCCCCTCACTGACTAATTCCAAACCAGTACAGCCCTCCCGCTTAAGTCAGACAAGGTACTTGCCAGCACAGGAGCTCTCCCTGCTGGAGTGGGGCCGGAGGAAGGCCACTAAACCAGTCAAGAGGGCTTGAGCACCTCTCCTATGTAGAAAGGCTGAGAGAGCTAAGGTTGTTCAGCCTGGGGTCCAGAAGTGTCTGGGGGGAGACTTTACTGTGGGGCTTTCTTTTCAATATATACAGTTTGTAAGAAGGACTGAGACAGACTTTACCGGGGCGTAAGGACAAGACGCAGGTTTTCAGCAGAAAGAGTGTAGGGTTTAGATTGCACATAAGAAAGAAAGGTTTTGTAGTGAGACACTGGAACTGTTTGGCCAGGGAAGTGACAGATGCCCCATCCCTGGAAATGGTCAAGGTGTGGTTCAATGGGACTACGAAGAACCTGGTCTCATAAAAAAATATCCATGGTAGAGGGGTTGGACTAGGAGGCCTTTAGAGGTCCCTGCCAACCCAAACCATTCTGCGAGTCCGTGACCAAGTGAGGAGGCCGCTGTTTGCCAGGCAGCAGTGTTCGGCTCCCAGCAGCTGCATCAGCTTTTAACTCTGTTCTACCATGGCAAAAGCTTGATGTGCCCAGCCTTGTAATCCATAGTGGGTCTGAAGTTTTGGCTGCTTGCAAAAAATTACAAAATTTAAATTGAGAGAAGCATGCTGTAGCTTGGAGGTAGAAGCCCGGCTGACACTACCTGCCAGCTATTTATGCTGGTTGCTGTTGGAATCTTTATGGGATAAGAATACCCAAAAAATGAAAAAAAAAAAGTAGATAAGTAATTTTAGAAGAGAGAGCAGACCTACCTAAGCTGTTAAAGAAGTTACAGCCAGTCTTCTCTTTAAACAAAAGTCTTTCCTCTATCCCAGAAACTTATTCTGCAGGGTGTTTCTTTTATTTTGGTCTTCCACAGCTATTATGGCAGTAGGAAAGGCCCCAGGACAGGTGCTGGAAGCCATATGCTTGCTTCATCAACAGGCTGGAGTGAGGTGAAAAACGGCTTTAGAAGTGCTACACAACTAAATCATCCAAACCTCTCTCCATCTAGGTGAGTGAATAACAGCTGCCTGCAGGAAACAAGTACACAGGAACAGGATGCAACAAGGAAAAAACCCAAACTCCTATTATTCCAAGTACAGTCCTTAGAATAAACCCTTGACACATAAAATACAGGAATTGAAATCATGGGCCACTTTGCTGTTACAGCTTCTTGTTTTTCTGGACTGGTCTGGCAGTCTGTGTGGTCCTCCCATGATCATCTCTGCCTTGAACTTGAGTACCAGAGCTTCAGAACAGCAGAGAGCAGCCCCCACTGTGGCAGGTGACAGTGTGTCAGAAAGATTTTTAGAAGACAACACAAAGAATGAGACAAGCCCTGTGGGGGACTTTTCTGATCTGTGGTTCAGCTGGGTCTTGGGCTGATCCAGCCTTTCCTGCAAGGTTTTCCCAGGATTTGGAGACAGCAGCCATGGTTGCAAGAGCCAGAGGCACAGGAGCGATTCAAGGCTCTTCCCCCAAAATGCCAGTCTGTGCTCTGAAGTCACAGCAGCCTGCCCAGGGCCCAGGGCTGTGAGCATCCCAAACCCATCTAAACATGGGCCACCACTGTCATAGCAGGTCATTTCCAGGTGGAAGAGAACCTGCAGTGGTACTGATCTGGCTGAAAACTTGCCACCCTCCCCCCCCAAAAAATAAAGAAAAAAAATAACGTTTGAGGCAGCAGAGGCCACAGAGAGGTGTGAGGCTGCGCAGTAGGGAGACAGCAGCAGCACTGCCACAGCCCTCAGGCAAGACCTGTGGTCACCTCTACTTGTCACCAAATCACAACCAAGCTCACATGCAAGATACTTGCAGCCACTGCTGCTCTTCATGTAGGGAAATGATTACAAGCCTTACTTGAACAACATCTTCCTTTTGTTAAACCTTAACCTTCCCTCCCCCTCCAGCACTGAGCACTTTGCAGCTTTTGCTTTCATTCTTAAGGGAAGTGACCCAGGTCTCCTTGGAGGCAGGAGACCTCTAGGCTTCACCAGCCTTTGCAACGTTCCTAAGTTACTACGGCCATGCTTCACAGCCTGGCTAGACCTCAGGGTGTGCAGGTCCATCTCACTGCTTGCAGTTTAAGCCATGGGAATGTTGGCAAAAACAAAGTATAAAAGGAAATAAGGTTAAAAAGCAAACAGAGGCATTCAGGAAGAAAGGCTGCACTGACGCTGCTTTACAGACCCCCCTCTTGCCCCCATCCATTTTATCAGTCCATCCTGGTAGCAAATATTAAATGCAATTGAAAAACACTGAAAGTCCATAATGGTCATTTTCCTACTTGAGATTTGGAGGAGCAGGCTGAACTGTCTGTCCTGGGGTAGTTTTTAATGAACAGTGCAGCTTGTCTATAAGTTGTTTGGGTTCCATCTCTGTTCCCCATAAACATGAGAAGTATTTAATGCAGGGCTTAATTGAGGTTGAGGTACATAATGTTGTTTTCTTTAATGGTTGTTGTCCAAGTGAAAAAAGGAAAGTGTTTCAAGATATAAGAAAATGCTTTTATGGCCCCAAAATAAGTCCCGTTGTGTAGCCTCACCAAGACAAACCAAGTTCCTTTCTGCAAGGGCCAGCTGCCGAAGTGAAACAAGTGCCTTTCTCCAGGGAAGATTAATCCAATGTATACACCATCAGCAATGTCAGAATCTCTATCAAGGTGCTTAAGTTTGTGCACCAGGGCATATAAGAAAAAAAAAAAAAAAACAACAAAAACTGAACACCTCACCCACAACATCAAACAGGTTAGGGCCAGTCTTACCATGAGTCAGGTAATGGTATTCCTGTCCCCAGTGTACAAATGCCACCACGGTGCTGCCATAACTCCCAAAAGTTGCAGGAGTCCAGGTCTGCAGGTTTTTCCTGTTGCTTTGCAACAAGGAGACAACATCTCCCAGTCATCAGAGATGGTGGAAAGGAGACTCCCATACAGGAGGGGCCAGCAGAGCCTGTACAGACCATGTTGGAAAATGGAAACTTCCATGACGGTGAAGGCTGAGAGATGGACAAGAGCTCCTGCTCTGGCAGACCTGCACCCACAGGACAGAGCCAGTGCCACGAAGCCCCTAGGCCAGACAGAGGTACCAGTTTGTTGTCCAGTCTGGAGGGACATCTTCTCACTGAATACAACATCAAGTCATGATACAGAGCAGCATTCAACAGCCTTTCAGCCAGGATGCAACCAAAGGCACAGACTGCAATCTACAGATGGCCTGATTTAGAGAACAAATGACATTTATCCAGGCTAATACTCCTTTGGAGTATTAAGGCATCCACTGTCTTCCTAACCCAAGGAACATTCTGTACGTACAAATACAGATGTACAAGGTTACCCTCCAAATCAGGGGCCTAGGCTGCCTTTGCTTTCCCATTGTTTATAAAGTGCAAGACCTACTGCTCCCCCATCTTCATCACTCCCCTACCCCCAAAGGTTAAGTATTCCCCTGCAGAAGAGGAAAACCTCTTCAGAAAATCCTCCATAGAAAAGATTTCTTAGGTACTCAATTCAGAAAATGTCTAAACTATCTCCTTGGAATTCTTCACTAGAACCAAAACCAGATCCAGCATTGTACCCAAACTCATTTCATGAACAAGAGCCCCTGAATGAAGTGACAATCCTTAAAATACACCTACATGCCCCATCCAAAACACAACCATGCAGTGAAAGTCTGTAGTATGGTACCATCTCTGTACTGTCATAGAGGTGGAAAGCCACATCTGAGGCTTCCTGTATTTTCAGCAACTGACATCAAAATGAATGGTTCTCAGCATTCTGAGGATGTACAATGAATTAAATCCAAAGGAATCACAAACGCAGATTTAAGCACTTCTCCCCCCCTCCCCCTTCCCATTTCCTAAAAACAGTATTTAGTTTGCAAAGGCAACACCCTTTTAAAATCTTTCAGAAGAATGAGTTCTTACTTCCCTATGTAACAAACCCAAGGATAGCACCAACCTTATGGGAAGGGAGGCTGCTACCCTCTGATAAACCTCTGTATCACAGAGATAGGGCATGACCAGAAATTCTTACCCAAATAAAACTCAGAAAGGGAGTAATTGCATCACCCAGCCTTTTGGCACCAAACCTTAACAGGGAGTCTAGCTTCTTTCAGCTTTCTCCTCCTTGGAGAAAGAACCTCTGTCCACAAAGACCTCAAGAGCACTCAGATCTCACCTGCAGAAAGCAGGTGGACACCTAGTTTCAGTTAACAGGACTTATGCCTGGCAGTCTGGGATTTAGATGATGCTATTTACTTACTACTTATTTGGAGAAGAAAGTTAAAAACAACGGTACAAGAAATAGATTACCATGGGTATTACTATTGCCCTGAGCAAACCCTATTTTCAACCAACAGCTGCATGAATCACCGAGAAGTTTAACCACACACTTCACTACGCACGTACACAAAAAGAAACCTCTCACACACCCCCCCTTACTTTTCTACAGGCACAGTTATTAGCCTAATTGTGCTTTGTTATGAAGCTCAGTCTCTAATTCAATGGGGGAAAGAGATAACATGACCTTCTCTTCTCCCAGGCTTCCAGCTCCTCTGCCTTTGAGCTTTCCAAGCTACAGGTCAAGGCAGCCTAAAAATTTCCCATCAGAACTTCTTACAACCCAAGATAAAATTTCAACTTGTTCTTAAAAATGGGGTCACCTCCCTATCCAATTTCATGTAATTGCTCTTCTTTCTTGTTATCAATTTAATTTGCAGTTTAACTTACATGTACACTCACTTCCAATGTGGCCTTTACTGAGGAAACTCCCTACCTCCTCAATTAGTGTTTTCTTCTCAGCCTCACTTGAGTAACACATTATTTCTGTGACCTGCTGCACTCCAAAAAGACAACACCTACTCTCCAGTTTCTTACCACCTCTCCATAACTATGGTGCTATAGAGGAGGTGCCAAAATCAAAATAACTAATAAAGCTCCTCAACTACCTTGGCTTTACTGGAGACTTCATTCATGCTTGACAAACCAAAAATTTCCAGAGATCTATTCCAGACAGTTTAAAAGATGTGTTAACACCCTAGTTGAAAATATTGCAGCATCTGCTTCTTTAGTGAGGCAAGAATGCTTAGGGTAGTTAAAAAATTCAACCTCTTTACCATCAACTGAAATGTAAAATGCCCCAAATAACCACAATTTAGTAAGGCTTACAAAAAACTTATTTGAGCACATTCTTTGTAAAATCATCTCATTTTAAACATATCAATACTTGAAAAAATCCTTCCTTGCATGTTGGAACAGTAATTAATTAAACTTAATGCTAAAACAAATCCACATTTTTAATATGAACTCATCTACCTTCATTTTCTTACTGCTTTAGTATTCGATGTCTGCTAAATTTAAAGCTCATTAGTAATTATTTCCCATGTGTAGTTATTTACTAACTGAAATTAAGTCACTCTTCAACCATCAAGTTAGTCATGTTGAGCTCCTACACAGCTGCCTTCTGGTTTTTCCAGTACTTTATTCCTATAGCTCTTCCCTGAGCCTTTTACAGTCTCTCCCAAACTAGAGAGCTTTCCAGGACTGGTTACACCAATGCAAACAGAAACAAGATACACAGATTTTAACTGCATGTCAATCTTTGATCAAACAACTTCCTTCAGCCAAGTACAAAGTTTGGATGACTGTACGTGTAATGTGTGTACTTTCCCAGCTTTAATTCACTTTTTCCTTGCATTTAGGTTCTGGACATACATAGCAGGAACTTTGATTATTTCCTCCCAACTGAGCAGCTTCAAGTCTGTGTTTCCATGGCTGTATTTTACACAGCAAGGCAGGCTGTTTTACAACAGTAATTGACATAAACTTCTACTAGTTATCTGTTATCTCCAAACTGCCTGGGTTGTACCTCAAGTAACGTCTGAAGGTCCCAATCCATTACCCTGGAGCAAGGCCAGGAGCTGGTTTGTTAAGCCTCAATGGTGTTTCCTTGCAACTGAATGAATTAGAGATGTTGGCTGACATCACAATTTCTCTTGTGTTACTCCTTATGCTTATATACTGTGAATATACCGAGACTCTATCCTTGTGCCAGTATCTGGCCCTTCCCAAGAGCTAATTTGTCAGGAAACCAGAAATCATTTCTCTGGCAGCACCCTGTTCCCTAAAAGCAGGTCATGCACTATCTGTTGTCCCCTACCCCAGCATACACAGCCAAGGGCTCCCCTTACAGAGTTCTCCAGTCTCCAACGTGTTCACTTCCAGAGCCATGAATTACTAGAAAATGTATGTTCAAGTCAAGATCTTTTATTCACAAAAGAGAGAGACTCAAGGCAAAATTAGCTCTCTACTCAGTGCTCTTCAGACTCCTTGTTTTGGCTCTGGGGAAAACAAAGGCAGTGAGTTACACACAGCACACAAAGTGTGGCTCATGTGGGAAAAAAAACCAAAATGTGACTACCCAGGCAAGGCTTAGGTTCATGGGGCTGCTTAGAAGTTCCCTGTGACACAAACTGCATCTCTGCAGGGCAAGCTACAGGCCTTTGTCCAAGCACTGCCTGAGAAAACGCCCTCTCACTCAAGGACAGCCCGAAATGGCTGCAGCCAAATCCATTTAGGGGACAGGACGGTCACAGAGCTACTCCTAGGAACCCCTTCAAGCTGATGATGAAAGGGCTGAAATGATGCCATTCCTGACTGAAGGACACCAAGCATTCTCGTAGCACAGTGGCATCCCAGAACCACAGAATATCCTAAGCTGGAAGGGACCCACAAGGGTCACTGAAGTCCAACTTCTGGCCCTGCACAGGACTTTCAGTTAAGTTCCAGCTGATGTTTTTACCATAGTCACATAGAAACCTTGTAATCTTTGGGATGCTGAAAACTTAAAATTTCCACTGACTGACGACCATAAGCATTAATCCATTCTTGATGGTTATTGCCATAGTGCTCTTCAGTAAACACTGACTTTAGAGGATTTACATGGATTTAAATATTATCCTTCTTTCTTCCTCCTTCCCCCTCACCCCCATCTGGAAAGAATTATTCTGCAAGTCAAATGACAATCATTTGAGTCATACAAAACAACATGAAACCAAGACTGTCAGTAGATTTATACCACATCCTTTAGGGGTTTAGTTTAGTTTCACATAGTGAAACATCTAATGGCTTTCATAATTTTCAACAGATAACTTGAAATTAGCCATACCACAAACACAGCAGCAGATACACAGTTTCAAGTAACTCTGAACTGATATTTTTCCTGTGCTATGTAGCAATAGAGTATGCTATTTAAAGCATATTTAAGCATTCAGCTATTTTTAGGGTTTTCCCCTGCTTCTGAGTACAGCATTATGCAAAAATCAATAGATAAGAGATTATCTTGTTCTAGAAGACACAGCACACTAGTCATACATGGTTAGCATTATTCTAGATGTAAATTTGGAACAGTATTAAAATTTAATTTCCTTCTATGGTGTTTCATGCACAGTTTCCAAAACAAATAAATTAACCACTGCTTTTGTGTGTTGTCCCCACCACTTTTTTTTTTTAACTATAATTTTTATTTAAATAAGACACAGGAACTTCTATACCGAAAAAAATACAAAACAAAAGCCACACATTTCCTTGTGTAAAGCAGTATTGTGTGATAACTTGAATACTGTTCAGCACAGTGGCTAGAAATAACAGTACAACTATGTACAAAACTTTAAACAATATTTGACAAATTTCTACAGCTGGATGTAGAATACAATTGAGATAAACAACTGCTGGGAAATTTACATGGCAAAGCATTAGCTTTAACACATTTGGTTCAAAACCTTCAATTCTGCTAAGAACAAATGTGCATTTTAATTAATATTTAGTTTCTCGTGGAAAAAATATAAAGAACATGTAATGGCATTGCAAATATTGTACAGAATTCAGCACTGATCTAAAAACCACTCATCATATCCCCTGGTAACCTAACACCAATAACTCAGACTACAGTTTCTTATCTGGACATAACCAGAGCATAAAAACGTCATCATACTGCAATGTTAGTCTAGAAAGAAAAATATTAAAAGGAATTGATACTTACATCACGAGTATTTTCTCCCCTTTATCTTCAGTCTATAAAATATATAGTGTTTTCACCTAGGCCTGAGATTAGTAGGGTTAAAGATGGCTGTTGTGTTTCATGAAGCTTTTTCACATGAAAATGGTTAGAGACAGACCTCTCTCTCCTTCCTACATTTTCTGCAAGGGGAGTCAAAAAACAGTGGATGTTTTATAGGCTGCAAATTTCACCTTGTAAGACAGCGTTAACAAAAACTCAGTAATAAAAAGGAAGCAATGCTTTATCTCCATAAAAAGTACATATCTAGTGAGTAGTTATTGGTGGCTCACTCTCACCCCCCTCCAATCTCATCTTCAAAAGCAGAAAAAAACATAAAAGAGCAAGTTTAAATGCTCCTAGTAGCTGCAGGCTACTAATCTCTTCAATTCCTGGAAAAAGTGAACCTTATTCTCTTAGGAGCAGACAGCATAAATGTAGTTCCACCGAGCTGAAAGCAATGGAGCAAGAACACCAAGTTTATTTTGCCTTTGGGGTCCTCTTTGTATCACAGGAAATTATCTCTGAAAGCAATGCTCCTCTTTTTCCAGTACAATAGAAGAGCACCACAAACCCAATCTTGCCATGTACTATTTTGAGAAAGTGTCCAGCCTGCAAAACCAGGATTATTTTACATGGATTTTTCTTTTATTCACACTTAAGGAGGGGGGAAAGCACACTTTTACACACACAACTTAAGTAACTGAAAGTTACGGGAGAAGCTTTAAGTAACATGAACTTAAAACTATTGTTTTCCCCACCCCTCTTAGAACACCCACTTGCTACTTCTGGACTTTCACCCAAACACAATTACTCACTACATAAATAAAACGCTGCTCTTCTAACACTGCTCAACAAAATCTGAAAACCTATTTCCAACCAGCAAATGAATGAACATTTCCAAAAGAGAAACTAAACATTAATTTGACTTTTAGATGGTAACAGTAGCATTTCACATCCTTAACTGCCAACAAAAACCATGAGAGGAAATCCCCAATCGCCCCCCGTGAAACCTGAAAGAATTTCTGTCCTTTAACAAAAACATTCTTGTCTTTCAAAATCCTCTCACACACAACGTGGAATGTTTCTCATGTACAGCCTAGTACTGAACACTTTATTTGCAACAGTTTAACAGTCATTAACTGAGCAACACCTGAAACCTTTAAATGCCACAATTTTACATCTATTGAAATGACAGTAAATGCAACAGTTGTTTTACTTGTAAGCACATGACAAAGTGATATACATCACAGATTTGCTGGTTCTCCTCATGTTCACCCATGTCCAGGGTCATCATTCACCTGGATCTGAATGCACTTATTCCAAGAAAGTGGAATGTAATGAGGAAACATTAATGCATAAAACAAGGAAAGGCAAAAGAGTGATGTTCCCTCTTTAGCTTTGTAGCTGTAAAATATTTTATATTCCAATATGATATACATTCCAAGTTACCTGAGTTTACACTTCAAGAGAAGTACCTGAAGCTAGGCCATAGGGTGGGCACTGTGCAACTGCTGTGGCCATTTTTTTTTTTTTTTTTTTGCATTGTGTGTATTACAGAAGTTAGAAACATAAACACCTGGATCAATTGTAAACATAATCCTGAAGTACAGTATTTTCCATAGGACACAACACAGCAAGACATTTTCTATTCAGACAGGCAACATTTTTTTTATATATAGAGAGAGCTTATTTATACTGTAGAATTTGAAACAGAACACAGGACACAGTACTAATCTGGTCAAACGTACTATGAAATGCATAGTCTCCACTTGAAATGCTTAATGATATATGGATTCTGCAGGCATTACTGCTTTCTCACCAAAAAATGCTGAATATGGATTCTGTCCCTGCCAAGAACAGTGCTGAGATATTTTTTTGAATGCTGCTGAGTATTCCGTGGTGCTCTGAAAGGTTGCCACCTCATGCAGATATATCTGAACTAGGATCTCCTCACTCCTTGTCTCGGGGCAGAGGCCTGCTCCACCTTGCTCTAGATTAACATGTAGCTCTGAGGAGAGGAATGGTCTTCAGTCTGAATTTCTTGCAAAAGCGGCTGCTGCTGCTGGGACGGTTGCTGTACCGGGATCTCTGGGGAGTCCATTGTGCTGGTGTCATCTGACAGAGATGAGAAAGAGACCCGAGACGAAAGCTGCTCAACAGTCAGGGTGCTCAAACCTGTGCTTTGACCAGAGTTTGGAGAGTTCTTCAGCGTCAGGTCTGAAGCGGGAAGGAGGGGGCCCAGAAGTTTTACAGGACAGAAAGCTGATCCGGTTGGGATGAAATTAACCTTGTTTTTGTCAGGACATGAAAAGAGAGGGGCTGAGACAGGCTGACGAGACCTACAATGAGAAAAAAGATTATATATCTGGCCAGCTGAGATGTTTTTCACATCATGAACTTTGTGGTTCTACACATTGCTAAAATGTGAATGACAAGGAATGGGATTAATTGGACAGAGGGGCAAACATCTTCCATATTGGTAGTCAGCTAACTGATCCACAGCATTAAAAAATAGTACCATCACAAAAAATGACTTGGTAATTACTGGACAAACATGCAACTTCCAGCACAAAAAATCTGCACTACATATGCACATGAAAAAATGCCGCAGTTAATTTAGAATGGCACAACAACTTCTTTGATAAGCAATGCAGCAACAATATATTTAGTCATTTTAAATCCCTCTGAGGACCTCCATAAAACAGACCTCTCCTTTCCCATATTCCGTAATTTGTCTGGAGGCTTTTTCCACAACCCAACATTGCTCTCTTCACCACCCAGCAGGCAATGAATGCTGTTAGAGCAAGAAATGTCCCCTCCTTAATTCTTTCATCCACAGGAGCTTAGCATGCAACCTCAACAGCATGTGCTGTGCTCAAATACTGCTGGGTCTAGGGAAAAAAGACACGATGTCCATGAGTTTAACTTCCAATTTCTTGCTCAGCAAAAATATTGAGCAAAGTCTATGCCATAAGCATACCACCATCTACAAACGTTTTACATATATTTCATTCCATTTTATGTGTTTTATAAACATCAAAATGCAACCTATGCTTGAAACTGATAATTACGACAAAGGGAGTTTTTGTTTAAGCCATGAAAATTTAAAATATTATAAAAATACATGGAAAGAGGTTTATATAAATGCTTAGGAAATTAATGTACCTTACATCTTTCCTGCTTGGATTTTTGTTGCCTTTTATAAATGCACAAAAAGGGGTAAAAGACTCCATTTTCTCTTCACACCAATGTAAACACTTCAACTTCTCTTCTGCACAAACTATAAAAATAGTTTCCTCCTGAAAAACCCATCAGCTGGAATAGTTTATTCATCTGCAGTTGAACAGGCTCAGTAAACAGGTTTACTGCTTTGCAGATACCAGCTGATATAAAAGGCATTACTTACGACATTTCCTCAAAGACCTTCACTCGCTCACATCCCTCTGGGGGCTCTCGTTTGAACATGTAGCTGTTGTTTGGTTTGGGAGATGAGGCATACTTGGGCAACGGTGAGCTACTCCCACTGTCTGAAAATTTAAAGCAGTTATATTACTAGAGATTGAGAGTGCTTTTTAATTAAATTCGATTTCCAAACAAGATGCCTTTTTTCACAATTTAGCCACTACGCTGGTTTGCTTCTACCACAACGCTTCCTTTATTGTAGGCTACTTCTAACACCCTTGTATAGCACATTTCTTCTGAATAACAGCTTCGGTGCAGCAGCAATCTATCGCATAACAACACGTAACACGAGGATATTTTTATCCAGAACACTGCAGTCAGAACAAAGCAGAGCTGTGATCCTGGAAACAAATACATTCTTTATTACATACTTCAAAAACCATAAATGACCAGGTAATTTGTGTAATACATGCAGAAGAATTAGGAGTGGTAATGATAAAATGCCTTCTCACTGTATAAACAGTGTTATTAAAAATGTGCGTATACACCTTGTATCTTATTTTAAAACATAATTCTTCACTGGAATATTGACCTCATTAGCCTCATGAACAGCTCAGAAGTTGTAACAAAACAAAACATGTTTGTAACACAGGTACTGCTACCTCATCATTACAATGTCTTATCTTACTTGCTTCACAGTTGTGAAGTTGCTTTAGTATCCAGAATAAAACTTCTACAGTTTAATTCTCTCATCACTACTGGCAGGTATTCTTCATAACTCCAGCTGTATGTGTGGATTTTAACCAGACACACTTAGAATTAAAGGTGTGAAGATCAATGACAAAAGGCAACGCGCAGATTTGTTGGTACTTCTCAGAAAGCATGAGAGAAGGCTCAAGTCTGGTAATGACAGAAGCACAGAAGTTTGAAATATTAAGACTATGAAAGGGTTCCCTTTAAACAGGCATGCTGACAATATGATAGTAAATGCATTAAGGAAATAAAGTAGGTACAGAAATAGCTATCCATAGAAAATTAGCTTTCTGCAGTGGCTTCTACCTTTTCAAAGAGCAACATATCTCCCAGGGTTGTATTAGTGGTTCCCTATTCCCTGCTAAAGATTACAATTAAAAAATGAAATATTAAAATTAAAGGAGACGCAACTTACAAATACACCTTAATTGGAGAGAAATAGCTGCTCTTGCTTTAGCTCTTTTGGAGTCTTTCCACTAATGTAGGGTACCTTATTTTTAACTCAAGTTTATAACCTTTGTTTACTTTGCTGTTGTGCACATGTGTTGCCTTTTCAGCTACCCAAGCTTCAAGCACTATGATCTAACTTCACCAGAGTGGACAGATTCGTCTTTTAACAGCCTGCAAAGAGTAGCTACACAAACTTTTATATTACCATGACTCCAATACAAAGACTAATCATTAGATGTTTTGAAACATTTCTGCTTCGTCTTACAACAAGAAACAAATCAACTCAAATGTCACACTTCCCTTTGAAGATTTTTTATGAAAGATATGAGAAAAAAAAAAAGTTGAAGTGAACCTCAGCAGCATATTGATTATTCAGCTCTTTCCTGCTGTAGAGTGAATACAGAACTCCTATTTACAGAATTTTTGGTGTTAACTACGAAGGCAGAAAATGCTTAGACACGATACAGATATTTGCCAAGTTGGGAGCATGATGGTCCTGTTGGCAGCTTTCCACTGTTGGCCCACACCGCTCATTCCAAACACAGAAATCATTAACAGAACCCAGACAGTTTGTTTCCTCCTTCTAATATTTAAAATTGAAGATCCAAGTTTCTATTTAAAAAATTAGAGACATAAAACATACTACTGTTCATTCCACCAAATAGTGGAAAACCATGGCAGTACATCCAAGGGAAGAATCAAACAGAATTCAAAGTTAAGTCAGTTCTTGGAAGATTCTACATCTTGTCTACTAGCCAGTTCAGCTTTCAATCAAGGTTTTGGTTTAGCTAGCCCTGTCTGGCTGAAACTTTCTATGTAAGGCAGCTGCTAAACAGTATCTCTCTTAACCCTCCCTGCTTGTAAAGCCTACGAGTTGTTAGATTTTCATTCTGACCAAACGCACAGCACGCACTATTTGAAGAACACGTGCGGTTGTGAGCAGACGCGCACGTACACGCCGGGTGTTGGGCGAGAGCAGAAGGGACTGGGAACACAGGCCACGAGTTAAAGTGGCAAGAAGTGGAATTCACAGCTTAAGCCAGTCTCCACTTGTGTATCCCGTGAGCTCTGCGGTGCTAAACTGTCCCGTCACTAATCCCTGGCGACAGACACAGCAAACCCCCGAGCGCTGTCCGAGTGTTCGATGTGCGCCTTTGCTGCTCTGAGGCCCCGAGGCCGAGCCCCCAGGGCCCACCAGCAGGGGGCGCCCTGCCGGCGTGTCCCAGCCCACCCATCCCATTCCTCCCCATTCCAGCCCATTCCACCCCCCCGACAGTGATCATGGAATCTTTAAGGGCAGTTGCGCTGCCACAAATGCACAGCAGACAATATGGAGCCTTATCACACGGAAATTCTGGACACATACTTAAAACAGATATATTCTGTTATCTAGAAGACATTTTAAGATTGTCATTAGAACACTAAAAATACCTTTTTAACCTTAATAGCAGAAATTATAGCTTGCCCGTATTAGAACAACTAAAGCGGCTAACTAAAAAAGAATCCGTAAAACAGCTTTTTGATACTTAAAGGAAACAAAGAAATTTGCCAGTGAGCCTTGGGATTTGTTTTGATAGGTTCAAAAATACCTAGTAAGACTATCCAAAGACTTCACTAACAACTTCCCTTTAAAAAACTAGAATCAGATGCCCAGAATTTAACAAGTATCTTCAGCTCATCTTCATTAACATGTTACTTGTAAGAGCCTGCTAGCAACAGTGGGACTACTAAATGCTATGTAAAGGCACCTAAATCAAAATCCCTGAAAAACAGGGTATACAATCTATATTTGTCAAAAAACTCCCTCCAAATTTCATCTGCTTAAAACTCCAGATGCCTTTGAATTTCACCTCTGTCACGCCTGCTGAGGATGCTATGTAGGGCTCTGAATTACAGTTTCATGGACCAGAGCATCACAAAACAGATCTAGTGAAACCAGTGGTTTTAATACAAAGTCATAAAGCCAGGTGCCATGAAAATACCTTCTTTCCCAACCCTTCCTTGTCTGCTCTGATCAATACTGTGTAGTATCACTGCTCTGTTCAGAGCGGTATTGTGGGCCTTTCCTGAAAATTAGCTTTCCCTTGCTTTTGAAAAATTCAGTTCTTTAACAGTTTCCTGCAGAAAGGTAAATCCAACAGCTGATAGAGTCCAAAGGGCAGCTGTGAGGGCCTCAGGCCAAAGCACAGCTTTGCACAAACTGCAGAAATAGTAAAAGATGCTTTAGGAATGTAAAGCAGTGCTGTGTCTGTACAGAGCACTGGCTCCTCTCACTGCTTATGTCTCTCAGACAAACTAACCTTCCTTTCCTATTCAGCAACACACCCCAGAACCATTAATCACACTGATTATTCCACTTTTTAATGGTAAAGCCAAGTTATTCCCACCAAGAGGAAAATTAAACACTGAGAAAAGGAGCAAGAAAAACATAGTCAAAACATCTATGTTTGGTTACACAATGCATTTTTCCAAACTTAACAGGCCTCACAAAAACCTGATGATGGTTTTATTCTACCATCGCAAAAGCCTTTAAAATGAAGGTGTGAAAACCTTCCCAAGGTTTTTATTGTATAGAGCAGTTAACATTCACAACAAATGTAATAAACTGTCCCTCAAAACTCGCTGTTCTCTGGTATTTCTCTACCTATATCCCTCATTTATCTGTAATTTAATGATTTTGAAGTAACATTCTTATTCAGAACAACTGGCCTGTAGTATCTGGATGATCTGAGAGTAAAAAGCACCTTTTTGACTATACTTCATAACCTCTGAACAAATTACTTTCTCTTGGAAAAGTGTTACATGTTTTCCTAGTTTTTAACCTTGCCCTTATAGAATTAAGTTGTGATGAGCAGTTCAAGCTTTTATCTTTCATATGCACAGTATTACGTACCTTAGTTAAACTAATCTTAAAATGCCATTATGATGACTTAAAAAACTGGCTGTTTATCATCATCACCTACATACTACTACGAGAGAAGACTTTTGATACAAGCCTAGCATTAAAGCCAGTCTTAAAACCAAAATCCACAAGTAAGTATCTATTCATAAATTTCACTCCAGTCAGCTGTTCAAAAAATCCAAGGCAGGAGATAAAAAGCCTTGAAAAGCATTAAAAAGGCTAGATGCACTATTTCAAACTGTCTTCACTCGCTACTGCCAGTAAATGTATCGCTGAAAATTCCCATTACTGTGATAACGGAGTACTAACTGCAAAAGGAATTATTCATTTCCTTGCTTTTTAACTTATATTTGTTACCAGGACATATATGAGCCAATTTACCTGTCAAGATGTTTTTTTGTGTGCTAATCCTTTAGTGAATGTTTCTATAGTGATTCAGTCTTGACAACGTATTAAAATTCACATGCATAGTGTTAGAAAGAGCAGTATGGTGGGGGCAAGCTAATACCACTGCTATTTTTGGAGCATGGCCAACTACCATGTTGAGGTAAGACATTTACTTTAATGTGGTTAACTTACACACAACCCACCCCCCCGTTCAGGATTTGGGCAGATGGATTTGTTTTCCATTATTTCCTTTTAAATCCAAGATGGGAAAAAATACTCCCCAGAAATCAAGAAAAGCTAGTATTTCTCCTGCTGGCTTCCCCAGTCCTATTCCCAAATTACTTTAACAATTAATAAACAGCTAGTATTTACAAAAAAAAAACCTTAGCCTTACTTATAACCTCAAAATACTTCTATCTTTAGCTCATTAGTAAATATGCTAAATCTTAGAAGTTTTCATTTTCCTCTGTGAAACTTATTCCTCTTAGTTTGCATGATTTACCCAAATCCTACATCCTCCATACTGAAGCCCATGTTTCATCTAGCTGACCAGCACAAGAGTACTTTTATTAGTAAACAGTTGTCAAAAAAACCCCACAGTCTTTTTTACACTGGTGCCTATATTCTCATACTCCATAGGCTGTCAGTAACTCTTAATTACTGAAACTCCAGTTGTACTCCCACTGTAGAACCAGACAACATTTTACAGACTTCAAAAAAAGATGCAGGATTATTGATAAACACACAAATTATTCAGAATTTTTGAGCTGTTATGCAGCTCAAACTGCAGAGAACTAATTACTCTCCATCAGGTTGTTCAAACAGGTATCTGAGCTTCTCATCAAATAAGTGGAATGTAAGAGTTCAGAAGCAGAGTATTTTTAAAAGCAGCCCAGAACTTCATCACCATTTTGAACAGCAAGCAACTCACCTATGATAAATATACAGCCTACCACAAACCTTCCTGAAACCTTTCTTAAATGTAAACATGTTACAGTCTGAATTCTTCACATTAGATAGAGCATATTCTTCATAAATAGTTAACTGTTTGCTGTGCTCCTCTGACGTATTTATGGAAGATGTTTGTGAAGTTTCACAAACAAGAGGGAAAAAGATATGTAAACAAACAAAACCAATTTTCAGGTAAATCCTCAATCCCTCCACAACCATCAAACAAAAACGAAAACTGATGTAATGAGTAAAATGAAGGTAGTTGTAAAAGCAGGACATCACATGCCTCCCATAGGTAAAGGCAGGCCATTCTACTCTCACCTTTATCACGGTCATAGAGTAAATCTTCTGTTGAACAGGGACTCCCATCCTGAGATTCAGGAGGGCAAAAGGGAGAGACACATGGTGAGTGACTGCTGCAGCTGCTGCTGCGCTCCTGGACAGACGGAGTCTGAGTGTCAATGCTTCGGGTACTACTACTACGATAGTGAGCAGGTAACGGGGCCCTCCGACCGTCAGGGATATCCAAAGGCTGCAAGAGAAACAAGCAGTTCATGTTACAGAGAAAAGGTCAAACTCACAAGCAAGGTCAGCCTGTAGCACTCGTAAGTGAAGGCCTTAAGAAGAACAAACAAGGCATTTTTGAAAGAACAGAAGATCTCACACAAGAAAATAACACAGTGTACAATGGACACGACATACATTAATTACGCTGAGTACTGGGGCAATGTGCACATGTTCCAACACAAAGTCAACATCCACACTTCAACACATGCCAGTGTTATGTTTTTATGGTTTTTATGACAGTTTAAAAAAGCAAACCTCCCTCTCTAATTATAGTTAGTACTACAATTTTCAATAAAGGTCACTGTTATTATGAAAGAAAAACAAGTACCCTGACAGAGATCACATTTGGATAAAAGGGAAAGTAGAAAATGTCAAATACAACAGCACACTATTGCCGTAACAAACAACTGAATTACAATTATAAAAGGAAACCATCCAAGTTTCGCTAGAGAGTTGTAATTCTCCAGCACGCCCCTACATTCCATCCTTCTATAGATGATGCACACACAGGCTTGTAACAAGGCTCACAAGCTTTGTCTTGAACCAAAGCTAGTAAGCTCTGCCTGCCGGTATCAGCCTAGGTGGCACTGGCCAGAGAGATCCTGCATCCCATTCTGCAACATACTGCATAGACATGTTCACAGAAGTAGATTGGCACGCTCTACTTACTTGTCCTTCCCAGTGGAAAATTAGTTTTTTTAATAAAGACAGTGCTGCTTTAAATGTAAGAAATCAAATGGGAATTAGTGTCTTGCTTAGAAGCGAAGGGGAAAAAAATGCCTGCAAGATTTAAACAATTTTAATTCTCACTTCAGGGAGAACTGTGTCCAAACCATAGAGAACAGCTTAAATGTTCTAGCTACAAAAAATTAATGTCTTTTTCCTTCTCACTTCAAGTGAACATTTTTATTTTATTGCCTCTCTTGCCCATATATTCCAAAACTGTAACAGCTTGTTCCAGAGCCTAAAATTCAACCCTTTCAAAACACTTTTGCCAGCAACAAGGACATGACACCTATTGGCTGAGTATCAGATTCTCCCCTTTTCAGCAACAGTCTATCCAGAAAACCACCACATATTACACAAAGAGGCAGACATGGCAGAGCAGGAAGGTAATTTTCTTCTTATGAGCCTTCCAGTTAATACCATTTCATATTTCAAGTAAGAGCAAAGAAACACACTATAAAGAGAACATTACAGTTGCTCCATCAAATGCTGTAAGGTTTGGGCAGAGCTGTGTGGTCTGTTCCAAGAGCTCAGTTCACATTGCATATGCGTTACAACACGACTGCATGTTCTATTCCCACCACCCCAACAGGCCCTGACTCATTCAATGCACAAGACAGACCTGCAGCACTGTAGCATTTGTTACTCAGACAGAAGAGAGAGAAAACAAGACTGAAGCTGTAGAAAGAAAACAGTCTCATAATTACCATAACCAAACCAACAAAGGAAAAAAAACCCAAACAAACACTAAAAAAATAAAACCAAAAAACCTGCCATGCAAAACAGCATTTTTATTTCTCTCTCTGCCACAAAAATTCTGTGGGATGTCAGGGAAATCAACTGAACCAACCTCTGCCTTTTACAGTATCTCTTCTGGATGCCCAGTTTACACAGGTCTGATTTGTAAAAGTACTCTGCATTAACATATCCAGAAGAAGACTACACTCTAAACTCCTAAAACGGAATATAACATCCTGAGTTACCAGAAGAACCACACTACAGAACCCTGATGGATTAGTGTTTCCCCATCCATAAAGTGTAAATAGTATCATCTTTCTTCTCACATAACTGTGATGTAAAGTGAACAAAATTTCAGACACACTCCTATTTTAAAGAAGAAAAATCTCAGGAAAAAATTCAGATTTCTGACTTCAAAGCAAGGTGTAACAGTAAGCATGAGGACACAAACTAAAGGAGGAGAAAAGAAAAACACCAAACGGCTGCTCATTAAGGGCATACACTATGGTCTATGTAACAGGTAAAACAAGGATTCCAGGGAGGGGAAAAAAACAGTAAGTGATCACATAATTAAAGACTTCAGGATAACACAGATGTTCTTCCACACCTGGATGAACAACATCATCTCAGCTAGTCAGGAAGTATAACCCAAATCACATAATTCAATCTCCCCTGAAATAAAGCCTGAGGTACAAAAATAATCCATATTTTTAGACACGTTTCTAAATATACACACAAGCAGAAAAAGCTAAATATTTATCATTCTAAGTGCAGTAACTTTTAAAGCATAGAAAATGCCAGTTAATATCTCAGATTACTGTGCTTTTGTATTTATCTTTCCCTTACTGCTGACAAGCGCAAAAATCTCCATGAAAATATCATCTGAAAGTATTTCGCTTGTTAAAAACTTTATGTATCAAACCTGATCAACATAAAAAAACACTTCTGAAGTTACTCTCCATGAGTCATGCTCAAACTATTCTAAAACTGAAGTTCTCACAACCTTACAACATAAGAGAGAGAGTAACTAATTTGGTACAGCTGCTATTAGTTTCCATAATGCCCAATGCATGGAAAACAACTAGAAATTCCTGCATTCTATATGCTATTTCTTGAGGGGTTTTTTGCAAGTATGTCCAGTCACGTATCACCCTGATGCCAAATGCATTCTGACAGGACACCTGTCCATCCCTATGGGATGTGTGTTCTTGGACACAGTTACATGCTGCTCTCATCTCCCTGCAAAGGTGTGAAAATGCTCCATTTGACAACAAGCATGCATTTCTCCATACACTGTTAACATCCACCCATTTGTTTCAAGTATCGATCTTTTTGCTGGAAAAAACCCCAACACCACTCTACTTAGGAGGAATCAGGAACGCTACCAGCCTATAATAATATTACCAATGGGAATCGTCTCACAAGCTGCACATCTATTTGGGAGGCAACTTCTTGAGAGCAAAGCATTCAATGCTATTGACTTCTTTCCTCTAGACTGGAACACAAAGGCCAACATAGGAAAGTGCTTCTTCCTGTTGGCATCAGTGCATTAGATAAGGTGCAAGTGCAAAAACCATAATGTATCCTAGGAAGGAACGCTTGGGGAAAAAACATTTTTCAGATGAAGGCTATGAAGATTTAAGTGAGGATCCTCTGCATCTGTGCAAAATAAAAGAAGTCGCATTATTACAGGATTAAGTTTCCAGATAGGTACACAAAACCACCTTGCCATCTCCTTCGAGAAGCATCAGAAATCAAACAAGGAACACAGTAATCAGTTTACTGACATTGTGTGATAGTCCATCAAAATCTCTTTATTTCTAATTACTTCTGTATACTTGATAGTCCCAGTAGACTGTTTTTCCTAACAGGAGGTCTATGAACATGTCCATGTTCTGCTACAGGGCACTTGTCATGATTTTCACTCTCGTATTCTGTAAGAGGGAACACCTCTTATCCCTTAATCCCTACAAAAAGTCCATCATTTTATTGTACCTCAGTCTCCAACATTCGTGTTGTGGAGTCACAACAGGACAAGGAACAAAAGCCTGCAACAACTTCACAAAAAGCTGATTCCGTCTTACAAGTTATGGTGAGAACACAGACACAGCATCACGCTTCGTCAGAGTTAATCAGCAAGTTATAAACAAAGGAAGGAAAATATATCCAAGAATTTTGAATAAATGCATCAGATCATGAATTAAAAGTTTATTAATGAATCTGAGAGAAAGAGGTGATTAAGAAGTGACTCAATAAGGACAACTTAGTTTTATGAAAGCAAAAAGAAAACACTTTGAGCTAACTAAGCAAGATGAATTATGTGAAAAAATACCTCTATGGCTAAACTGAAAAGAATGAAATTTTTTAGTATTTTGACCACTATGCAATCCCTCTAAACTTTATAGTCAATTGGATTTTTAAAAGGTAATGACACAAAGACATTACTAATCATCAATTATCTTTATGAAACACAAAAATAGCAGGACAATACAATAGTGGGGTTTTTTTACTTTTATAACTATAATTTTAATCATCATTAAACAAAAAAAAAAAGGTTTCAAAGAACCAACACAATTAAGTCAGCATGAGTAAAGACAGAAGACATATTCCAAAGCAACAAACTATCCTTGACTGTGCTTTTAAAATGGTTTCTAAAAATACAAAATGTTACAGCAAGAAAGAATGGCAGAAAATTGAAAGAAAAACAAACAGGTTCACTAGCAGTGAAACCAGTGAAGTTCGGTTTCCTATGGTTTATCTTTTGTTCAGTAATTCCTAACCCTTAACCCAGCTGCCCCATCTCTCCCTCAGACTAAAACACAGCTAAACTGTTTATTAGGAGAAAGTTCACCAGCAGTAAGATTGAGTAAATTATAATCTTGTTATGATCTTCCATAAGCAAAATGAGATCTAGTAATCTCAGAGACAGTGCTAGGAGTCCCACTATAGGTCCCACAAGACCAGACTTCACAGAAATTAACAGTTACGTAGCAGGAAACAACCCTCTGCCCACAAAGATGGACCTGACTTCAAGGGCAATGTCTGATTTATGACTTTCTTTTGTGTCTGAAGCTCTTGCCAGCTGAATGTTTGGAGGAAGGGTTCACTATTGCCTTGGTTGCATAAACTGCTGAGCACCTCTGGCCCAAATCCAAAAATGCACTTAAGTATGTGCTTAACTGTTTTGCTGGATCAGAGTCAGTACATTCAGTAACACAGGAGAGCTTTGCATCCCAAGCAATAAGCTGTTAAAACCCAAGAACAACATTTACAAGGATGATTTGTCTGACAGATAAATGAAATATCCTCCAACCATAGGAGATTAAAACGCAAGCCATAGCAACATCAATGGTGGCACTACAACACACACCTTTTTGTACTCTCTTTGGAGATGCTGCAACAAGGCTTACTGAGCTGGGCTTTCAGTTTGCATGTTTGATTTTTTTCCTTATTCCCGTTACAATACACACCTCTTCTACAGGGATAAGACAGCCTTAGGAAAGAAAACTTAGCACACAACTACTACTACAGTATTTCATTCTTAAGACTGCTTTGTCCACACATACAGGTGTCTGGAGAAGCCAAGACTACTCCCAAACTTTTAAAGTTTACTACTGATATGAAGAACTGCAAATACAAGGTTTCAAAATCTTAAACCTCTGATTGAAGTTTTATAGCTTGACTCGTATACTGAATTGCTGTTACATGTCCATTCATGAGAAAAGCACCTACACCTCACAGAAGATTAGAAAAAACAGTGGACTACGTTACTCCACAGCAGAAAATTTTCACTGGCTATTTAGGAAACAGTGGCTGTAAACCAATAATTCTACACTCTTAGTGTCATCCAAAACTCCTCCATGACAAGCCCAATGCTCCAAAAAGCAAAGCTGCCCTGTTTGTTAATATTTCCCATACAGAGATCTCCCATGACAGATCACAGAGGTTTCATGGAAGAGGTTTCATGGAAGTAAAATGGTCCAAAATCAGTTCATGGAAAAAAAAGCATTAAAACCAAAAAAGAGAACATAGCACCGGAAACTTACATCTTGCTCAAGAAAAAAAAGCAGAAAATGAAGCAAACGTAGCAATCTCCTGATCTCTAATTACTTATTACTGCAGCCTGAAGTGTCTCAATGTTCAAACACTTATATTTCTCACAAAAACTTTCAAGTTCTCTAGAGAAAGGGCATTCTAAACAAAGTAGGTTTGGCCAGAAGCCCTTTAAAAATAAAAAAAGAAAAACAAAAAAAACCCACCACGCTAAAACACTGAAACAAAGTTTTCAAGCAAACAGTTCTTTGAAGAAAATTATTTGTAATTTCAGCCACAATGAAGGTTCCTCAAGAGGAAGGTTTTCCCTGTATTTATAGATTACAAAGAGATAACATGTTACTATACGCTTACCTTGGATACTTCTTCTTTTCCACTGTTGTCCTTAATGAATACTTTTTCCAGTTCAGGGCTTATTCCTTCTACACTACACGGCACACGTGAAGCAGTTGATTTTGGCACTGAAATGTTTGACAGTGGCATAGGGACTGATCTGGAAATACAAGCCTAGAAGGTAGACAGCAACATGATTTAAAGATGGAAAACAGAATAAGGGCAGAAGTCTGAGACCAAAACTAAAAACATTACCAAGTAAGAAGCTGTGTATTAATTCTGCCATCTAGAAGACCATCTTTACTTGGTGAATTTAAAAAAAAAAAAATGCCTGCATAAATCAAAACCCAATCAAATCATCTCTACTTAACTCAAAGAAGAGTTGTATAACCAAAGCATTCTATGGCTTCACTTGGTAGTAAGTAGACAGGTGTATGTACTTTCCAGAGGCACAGACTACAGTTTACACCGCAGGGGGATGGAGAGCACATGGGGCCCTGATGCTCATGTTTTAACTGGGATCCAAAAGGCATTTCATAACATTCCTAAAGCTTAATGACTCAACTGAAAAATTCACTTAATGCACTTTTACTCTCTTTTGGTTGGCTTTAGCGAATGAAAAATAAAACATTCATTCTGAACCTTTAATTTCATTAGCTTATAGCTTTTCAGAACTTTATGTCAAAGGTCTTAAGAGAAATCATCTTGAGTTTAAGAAAAAAGCAAGTAAATAAGTACAAATATGGTTTTCAGAAAAGCCTGTTGAGTGGAGCTCTGTTACCAACAGGAAACATTCACAAGAGTGCACACACGTCTTGCACAGTCAACCTTAAAAGCTGCACCTTGGTGGCAGCAGCAACACTGACAGCCATGAATAGTGCTCACGTGTCAATCAATGTGTTCTCCTCCTGCTCACAGAATCACAGGATGCTTAAGACAAAATGTAAACTTTTTTTTGAGTTCTTATGAAGTGAATCTTGCACAATGTGCAACTCCCAAGGTGCAAGTCATTTGCCTGCAAGCATTCTCTGACTGCCAAAACACAATGCCTGCAGAATGGCTTTATCAGAGAACACCTTCCTGAGAAATCAAAATATCACATGAGCAATGACAAAGTGAGCTGCAAGTACTAAAGAATCTTTCTTCTCAGCATATGTCCTAGGTGGGTTTCAATCTGTCAAAGACTGTTTGCTATGTGACTGTAATGGCACAGGAACTTGCAACAGCTTACTCTGGGATGTAAAGCAAAACCCTCTTTTATGCAAAATGTTGTAGGATCCTTTGTTATAAAGGCGTAACAGGTTCAGGAAAAGTATCAAATTCCTATTGTCTTCATTGCATTAGGTTTTGACCACAAGATTTTACCCCCACAGAAGGAATGTAAGGAATCAACCACCACAGCTCAACCAGCTGCTGTAACTAGCTGCTTTAGAGAACACCAGGTAGCTAAAAAGGTACTCAGAAAATACCATGACAGAACCAACATTTCAGATATTCGAAGAGTGGCCTGCTAGTAAAAGGGAGCCCAAGATGGGGATCTACTCTACTATAGGTAAAATTTAATCAGGACTCAAATACCTGCACTCCCAAATAAGTCATGGTTAAATGCTTTCTACAAGTGGCTTTAGGTTTATGAAGGCATTGACTGAACCTCACCTGAGCTTCAGAACTGGAACTTGGTTTCAATTTACTGACAGGTTGTAATGACTAGACCACGACTGCTTTGGGCATCCTCCACTGCACCTTGCTTTGGTACTTTCTTTTTCTTTATTCTCAATTTTTATTTTTTAACTAGCCCAGATGAAATAAGGTTGAAAAACTTATCAGCAAATACCCTCCAGAGGAGCTTTGAAAGTTTACCACAAAAAATTAGTCTTGGAAGCAAGTATGTATCCCTGGAAGCACAGGCTTATCTGGCCATGCCCACAACTTTCACAGCATTATAATATATTTCAGTTGTTATCCTGGTGCAACCCTTCTTTTATTATATGATGACCATCAGATAAACTCCAGCGAAGGTACAGCAGTATCAGACTGTTAAGCATTTCAGTGCACCACACAAGAGAACAAACACAAGACAGATGGGAAGGCTCAGAAGGCTATTCAGCCAACCCTGATAAGGTGGGAGGCTGTTAATATAAGGAACTACCCACTTACCTGAGTCTGACTGATTGCTATATGGTTGCCATGGAGAGGTGACTGTCGTTCCTTCTCTTTGTTGTGACGACTGCTCTGCTTACTGCGCTGAAGCTGCTGCCTCAGTTTGGCAATCTGCTGGAGAGAAGTTCAGGTGAAGTGAAAATGAGTTTATCGAATGGGTAACTGCTCAAATCTTTACATATAAAGTGAATCATGGACATTTTAATCCTCCTTGGAGGATTTTATAGGCATATGGGGTTGCCTTTCCTTGAAGTACGAGCATTAAAGCTTCCTTCTGCTTATCAGATACTCCAAAGTATCTGCCCTATTCACCAACCTGAATACAACAGGCTTAGTTTATTTACTGAATTTCCTCATTTACACACAAGCACTGTATCTGATGCAAATAAAAGTAGTCAAAATGACAATTTGTAGCATTTTCTAACCTATAACTGGTTTTAACTGGGGACTTTCAAGCCTACAGTTTAATTTGTATGATCTTAAACCAAAACAAAATTTTTTAGTGATAATTCATCACAAAAGTATAGAGCCTTCACAAACAACTGGCAATCAAAATGCACTGCTCATCTTGGAGTACTTATTTAATATATTTAATAGCACTTCCCTGCAGGCAAAATTATCACAGATTCCTTCAGGCAGATGGAATTATCTTTCCTGCTGTCTCCTGCAAAGATGTCTAATCAAAAGTTACATATTTTAAATGTCAAATCCAACTAAAGCCATTATCCATTTGACCTGCTCCTTAACAAGAAACCGAAGAATTTCATTTGGGGATTCCTCTACTTATTTATTCCTCCTGGGAAACTTCTACATGAAAGAGAGTACTTACCTCTATAAACATTGTCTCAGAAGTTTAGACTATGTGCAAATTCACACAACAGGTACAGACACTTCCTTAACACTGGATAATTTGTTCCCTTAGGCTCAAATCCCACTGTTCCTCATGCTCAGCACACTGGAATATAAGGCCATGCATGGCCCCACTTCATTTTTAACTCAGCTAGAGATACAATTTTTAAGAACCTGAAGGGCAAGTAAGGAGAATGAATGCACATGGAATTCACACATCAGCTAGAAACTAACCTCTCTTTCTGAGTGACAACTTACAAGTACATGCACTCTGTGGTTATTTCCAAGTAGTTAAATATATCACTGGTACTCTCGCAAAGCAACTCTGTGGCAGAGAATCACTTCACATCACCCTTCACAGTGTCACAGATGACAGTGCTTGGTGAAGAGGTTTGGATGGAGCTTTGCTGCAGGCTGTGAACTTCTTTGTGCTGTTTCTGGTAGCACTCACAGAAGAACAATCTACCTTTAGGGCTTCATATCAAGTCTTGCCACAGCTCGTTACCCACATTTAGAGAATTGCTACTCAGAAATGGCTGAATACTTTGATCTTTAAACAACAGACAAACAGTTCAAGACTTCCGAAAGGGTCTGCGTGTTGAATGCACCCAGAAAAACAGAGCCCTAATACAACTGCATTACTTACACAGATGAGCTACATTTAGAGAATTGGGACACTAAACTCTTGATAAAAGGTGCAACTCAAGCACCATATGTTGCAAGAAACTTTGGAGTCTGAAGAGGTATTTCATCTCTAAAAAAAAAAAATACATCTGTAGAACTTTTCCCTTCTTCCTGCAGGAGTAACAGCAACTGGGAAATCTAACTCCACAGATGAAAAAACATGCAAGTAACTACTCTGGTAAATATACACACATTACAAGTATCTGTGTCTTACACTGGAATGTTGAAGAATGGGAAGAACTGGGAAATAATCTTCCTCTTCCCCTTTAAAAACAGAGGAGAAAAATGATGCCCAGATCAGAAGACAGCTGTGGACAGAGATGGCTGGCTACAAGAATAATCAGAAAACAAGGAGAGTGCTGTACATAAATCTTTCATTTCTACTGCCTCTCCTTGATGCTGTGCACTTCCTCCTAAATCACAAAACTAAATACACTATTTTGTTTAATTTAAAGGAAACACAGTTTCTCAGCTCTCCTCAGGAGCACGCTATGAAAAAAAAAAATCTACACAATACCACCTCAGAGATCTGGCTGACTGATTTCTGTCACAAGTAAGCTTGCAAATCTTTGCGGACATAGCCTCTCACCGTAAAATTTGGATAGTGAAAGCTCTAAATGGGAGAGTGTTGATAGGCTGGTATGTCTCTAGGCTAGCCAAAAACCTTGAAGCTCTGATATTGTGAAAGGAATCAATGGATCCCTGGAATTTACAGTTCTCTCAGCCACCTCAAGAGTATGTGTATTTTGGCAGTCAGTAGGTTCTTGACACTAACATAAAGAAAAGACTTCTCGGGTCACTGAGGAGAAACAGAAGATGGAAAATAGTTGATTTGACAGTGTATCCGGAGCTGATACGATCACTTAAGCCAAACAAGCAATGCATTGAAGGAACAGATGTGCCTTCTTGGATCATATGTCCTTAGCCCTGAACTTGCAGGACCCTAACTGTCCATGATGTGCTAGTAAACTTTGGACAAGAAAATGAGAAAGTAACAATGGGCCTGTAAGAAATGGCAAATTCCTTTTTATTTATCCTGCAGACCTGGGAGACAGAGGCTTGCTGGCACAGACAACCAGCAAGCTGGTAGTATCAATGAGTACATGAAATTCACTGAACTAAACAATACTCCAGCTCTTCACCAAGGGGAGTCCACAGTGTTCTACCACTTGCTAAAGCTAATCCTGAAATTGCAATAGCTCTTTTTCTTCTACAAGATTGTCTTTTAATTACCAATTATTCTCTATCTCAAACTGAAATAAAGCCACTACTACTAACAGGAATAGACAGCTGTGCTAGCTTCCTCCAAGTTTATCTACACCTCCCTCTCAGGCAGCAGAGAAGCATCATCAGAGCACCAAACATACGCAAAATGATCTACAGACAAGCATGAGGCATACTAATTCTTACAAAACAAATATAATTTATGGAGTAAAAAAGGAATCTGAAACGTATGTCTTGATGGCACCTGTTCTACCAATTATCTCAAAGAAGCAGCAGATCCTGTCTCTTGGGCACTCAACTGATGCGGCTAATATGAGCTAAGGAGTCTGCTGTGCAAAGAAAACGGTGCCAAGTGAGTGGTATCAGGAAAAGAGGCACCTGAAGATCCAGCATTAGACCAGATCTGTGCAAAGAAAATAGTGCCAAGGAAGTGGCAGGAAAGGAACCACGTGCTACGCTGGGGAAACCAAAGGGCAGTAATGAAACACTCCATTTTCACCGAGCAGCTAAGAACAGAAAGGGTTTGGGACACCACTTCCCTCTCACACCCAAGTACTGAGCATGAACGTGACTGGGGCATACACAATCATATTAAGGAACATATGTAAGTCATCACAAAAAGATCTCATGTGTATCCTAAAGCATCCACTTGTCAAAGACATTTCAGCATTAGCCTTGCACATATTTGCGCTTAGATCCATAACATGTGAATTATTTTAGTATACCAATTCAAATGCTCTCCCTGCCTACCTAACCTGAGGATGGGCAGAACATTCTCTTTAGAAAATACAGCTATTTCCTTAGTGGATACAGCTGAAAGTAAAATAAATTAAAAAAAAAAAAATCAAGGAATTCATCAAGGAGTAAACTCAATTTGGACACTACTTCCAATGTCCGAATGCTATTTGTTATTTATAACTGTTTTGCTACATTTCAATGTGTAAACATATATGTAGTAAATTTCAAAGGACATCTTTCAATACACATTTGGCAAGTACTCTCATGGGACTGCATGGAGGGGGAAAACACAGCAGAAATCTGTGCACATTTCAAAAAAAAAAAAAAAAAATCAAGAGAATCTTCAGCCTTTGCTCTTCCAGTGACTGTTCTCTGCAATGTTGCTGATGCAGTGGAAAGACTCTTTTCTTCACCTATTTTAAAGTAATTTATAAAAAAAACCCCACCAACAAAAAACACCAAGAAAACACAATGATCAGTGCATCAGAAACCTACACAATGTCATTCAGGGCACAAAGTTTCAGTTTGGTCTCGATCATTTACTGTCAGACAAAGACAAAATGACCATCCAGGATTATTAAAGAAACAAGTCTGGAAAACCCCCTATATTTTTTGCTTCCTAAGTATTTTTACAGCTCGAAGCTGTACAATAAATAATAGGAATTTTGTCTATGGCACTTGTATGCATGCAGTCTAATATAAATAATGGCACTAAACTGAGAAATAACCAAATTAACCAGTTCTTTACAACACTGGGATAATCTGAATATCCTGGTAATTCTTCCCTTTTGAAGGGACCCAGATGCAGACTAATATGAAGGAACCTGACACCTCCCACGTACCTCTCCGAACGCTCACTAATATTCACCAGTCAATAGGCTGTATTTCTAGAGCTCAGGCTACACAACATGGTAACTTCCTACTGCTGATCAAGCCACAAACTCCTTGTTAATGAGTGAGCTCCATCTCATTCATGAAATGTTTGTTAATAAACTAGTTAACCAGTAGGTCAAAGAGCAAAACAAGCATTAGAAATTCACCCTAAACCTTTGAATACAATCTTTCAATTGGTATATGAAAACACATTAGGCATGCAAGCTCTCATATTCAATTCTCTTTTATTCTTAAGTCCTTTTCAGGTACTCTGTTAGAGCAAAAGGGACCTTCCAATGGGGGGGCCGCTGCTGTCTGTGTAACAGACACAGCACAGAGAGCTGCTTAAGGGAAGTGAAAAATCAGCTGTCTGAAACGTGTCTTTAAAAACCTACACAAAGCGAAAACTACGTGTTTTAAATAGAGGGTTTTTCCCAGTTCTGGGTAAATTCCAGTTCAGGTTAAGCTATAACTAAAACTGTCTCTGAACAACCTTAACAGAATTTCAAACTAATTATTCAGGTTGAAAAGGGAAAAAACACCAGTGGTTTTAACCATTACTTGGTTTGTGTCCAGTATAAAGACTGATACCAATCTTTATCTCCCAGTCAAGACATGTTATCTACTGAAATAATGTTAAAGCAGTGTGGTATCATCTTAGACAAGTTACACTTAAGACTTCTTAAAATCAAGTATTAGGGCCCTTCAGAATAAACAAATTCTTGAAAAGTAGATTTCATTATGAAATGATTAAAGGAAAGTTTATATTGAGAGCTGGGGACTTTTAAATTTCTAATAGACTCACTACAAGAAAGCAAATATATCTATTTCAGTGCTAGGCAGATTTAATCCTGACACACACCTATTTCAATTAAGGGTAAAGTAAGTTTCACTACCCAAAATGAAATCCTTTTCAAAAGCGGCAATTCTGAATTCATTTGCTTGCTTGGGATCTTAAACCTATACATTCACTTCTAGTTTTTATGATGTAGATCTTTAAAAAAGAGCTACCAGTTGTATTAAATAAATTTATTTCATTTTAATAGTACTCAAATTTAACCAAGGAAAATTTTTTTTTTTTTTTAATGCACATTCAATCTTATTTTATCAAAATCAGTAACTATCACACAAGTGTTTAGCTGGTTTACAGTACCCACATATTAAAATAAACATGCTAGAAATCATTCCATTAATTTCTGAAGCAAGAAAACACGAATCCAAACTCCAATCCAAGGAAACTGCAGACAGCTATCTACTTGTTTACTGTCAAATGCTATGGGAAACAATTCAAAATTCTAAGCAGAACAATGTTACCTACACCACACATAACAAAAGCAGTTGCCAGGAGAAAGTGGTATTTTTATTTCCATTATTTAAGCTCTTGCTTTCAGCTGCCCATAGCTTTGTCAAATGCCAACCATGCAACATTCTGCTCTTCTATCTCCTTCCCATCAGAGACTTCAGTGCAAGTGTTGGAGTTGTTTAAGAACATGATTTAAAATGAAAGGGGGGTGGAAGAGATTTTTTACCATTTTATGTGCCAAAACACATTACTTTAGCTTTTTACCTGTATAGTTCTGTTTTCCACTGTTTTGGATGAAAAAGCCAAACATTTTCCTGGAGTCCTTTATGCAGCAAATGTGCTCCTCTAGTCCCTTGGAAGAATCTTTATATTTGGTGAAGCTTTGGCAAAAATTTCAGTTTGCACATGTTCAAGAAAGATATCTGGAACTGGCAACTGCATTTGTTAACAATTCTGCCTCTCGTGGGCTTTACAGTTTGAATAGAACCACCCCAGAGAAATTCTCCTTCCAGGAACTGCAGATTACTGTGGCACAAAGAAACTGAGTGCACAGGTACTGCTGGTATTGAACAAACACTTAACACTCACCACACAGTGACACATGAGGGAAAGGAAAAAGAAAGGGATAAAATAGAAGCCAAACAATGGAGAGCCAGAACCGACAAGAAGCTGGAAGGTAACAGAGTAAGAGCTCTAGCAGGGCAGACGAGTAGTGGCTGGAGGATGCATGCAGAATGGCACTGGGTTATGAACCCAAGAAACTAGAAAAGGTAAGAAAACTGGCCTGAGTAGCTGGAGAAAGGAAAACAGAAAAAGGGGAAGAACTGTAAGCTGAAGAAGACAAGGATGGTTTTGGCATGAACAACCACTGCAAAGTTTGGATAAAAACAACTCCCTTCCACAGAACCTATTTTGTCCACTAATGCATTCTATTGAAAAAAGGAACTGTGAAACACATTGGCCACACATTTCTTATCTTTCTCTTGTGGTCAGTACACCAAGAGGGTGGCAACCGAGCACAATGGATCACTGTTATCAAATGGCAGAGACTTGCTTACATGCTGAAGGTTTCACTATCACTGACAGCCACAGGCCTGTGGTGAAGTAGAGCTGCTTGTTGCACAAGTTGATAGGAAACTGCTGGAGTATGAAGGATATTCTCTCAGTAAAAGCAAGGAAACATTATCCTAGAAAAACAGATGCTACTCCTGTATTGTAATTTCTTTGTGCTGGTAGGTAAGGTTTAAGCCAAAACTTCTCTGGCACAAAACTGCTTCTGCATTAATTTCTGGTCACTCAGTCTGTGATTCCGAATGCTTCCTCACAGCTGCAGATGAAGTCATCCAGACAACTGAAGACCCATGTACCAAAAAATCAAGGTTTCATAAGAAGTACTGAGTGAGATGGGAACAGAAAACCCTCTTTTGATCAACCTCCCTTTGGCCCAGGTCCTCATCTTTAAGAATGAGGCTATTGCCACCAATGGATTGCAAGTTTATTCCGTATTTGTAAAATTTTAAAATATTGTCAGGATTTTAAAATTTGAGTAATTAAACTTGCATCACTCCTTTCGACAATTTTTTTTTCTATCAATGGCTGCCCACAAGAGAAATATATACTGCCTCTAACTTCTTCTCCTTAGACAACCTACACAGTTCCTCTCATTTTTGAATGCCCTATTCAATAGGGAGTCAGGAAAGAGCACGCAAAAAACCCAGAGTATGAGGGAAAAGTTCCATCTCATGGGAACATGCTGCAAGATTCATTTTTTGAGAAGGAAAGTGCAGTTCTTGAAGAGAGGCTACACCCTTCCTGACAGGGGCAGGAGGCTGAACGTAGCCCTTTATTAGGCTCTGGACAGAATTAGTTTCTCAAACTCTGGACAAAATGGAGGGTACTGGGACAAAAATTGAGATACTGTCATTTCATCTGAGCTGGAGACCATTTTCCTGTATCTACTTTCTCCGGATGCAAATCCACTTCACTTCTTTCTAGTTGCAACTGTAGTCTACAGCAAAATATTTATGACTAAAGAGCATTTCAAGTACTCATACCATTACTGTATCAACACTTTTTTGTGAAAGTGGTGTCCTCTGTATCTCCAACCTAAAATTTGAACAAAATTTCTAAACAAGAATATGTTAACACACCACCTGACACTTTGCCTCTCTCAGGAGAGCAGCATTAAAGGTCGGAGAGCTAACTAAGGTAACACTGAACAGAAGGCAAGCAACAAGAAGCTGGTTCCTCAATGCTCACTCTGGCCAGTCTCTCACAGCCAATACTTCACAGCGTGCAGGGAGGAAGTCCAACAAGCATAAAATAACAATCACTCTCCAAACAACTCTTAGATTGGAGGTAAAACCTGTTTCAAAGGCAAAAGAGGAGAGGGAAAGGGTGCAGTTTCCTGGATTCCAGCAAGGGTTTAAAAATGTCTTGGGCTCATCAAAATTTGAAAGGCTCCACTGTGCAAAACTTCTCACCTCTTTCAGCTGATCAGCACTTCCCCACGATGCTGAGCGCTGATGTGATCTCTTTTCTGCTCCCTCTTCAGCCCAACAGCTGGGTGTCTAGAAGGGAAAAAAAAAATGCACTGTACTGAATTCTCCAGGTAAGAAAAACTTTTGGCACAAATTACTTCTTTACTCTTTAGACAGTGTCAGAGTTACGTGAATAAATTTCAGAATCTACTATGCAGCACTAATAGTCTCAATAAATAAAAAGCAACACAGAAAACCAAAGCTTTGTAAACTTGCATTTACAAAGCACAATGCACACTACTGAAGAAGGAATCAGAGGCCTGACAAAAAACCTCACCTGGCTGCTCCCACCTGGTGCCTTGGAATCCATGTCTCAAACTCAACAGACAGTTTTAGAAAACCACAAGATTAAAAATTGTACAACAAAATCAAGCCAGGATTCACTTCTCCCACCTGTCTTCCTCAACCACTGCACCACAGAATCAATCTCTTCTTGCTAACTCTGACTTGATAGAGAGTTTGATACACCTTTTATTATTTTTGGCACCAACTTACATGAGCAGCACAGTGACAGGCAGGCCTTTTCCAGCCATATCTCAAAGCCCAGAAGTTTGGGGACTGTCCTTTGATGTAGGAGCTAAAGTTAAACCTCAAAGACTGAGAGGCATCTGAAAGCCCAAACTCTCAAACTACTATGCTTATTTGCCACAAGGCTATTATGAAAATTGAGGTTATCCACCAGAATTCCTGAACAAGAGAGTCACAGGAACAATGGAAACATCTAAAATTCAGGAGGAGTTTGGGATATGAACTATATAAAACTCAGGGCTATAGGCACATAAATAAAAACCTGTTTATGTTGGGGGCTTTTTCCCCCAACAATTTCTACTAGTACTGGCTGAATCGTTCACAGTAAGTCCACAAGAAATAAAACTGTACCATTGAAAACAACAATTTGTTTGTGGGGTTTTTAAGGGAAGGGACCACTGCTGACACTTCTTCTAGGAAGACAGAACCCCAGCCTGCAGGAAAAACAGGATCTGGGATCCACATCCCTGCAGGACTTGTTCTCATGCATGAAAACCCAGATCCTCCACAGCTTTCTTTGGTCTTCCTTCCTATCTAGGATCTAGAAACTTTTGTAGTACCCACATGGAAACAGAGACTCTGTCTGGCTGAGGAAGGAGCCTGGGCACCACCCTGGAGAACACCATAAAATCAACACCTACAGCTCCTCCTGCCCTGCAAAGGGAGCTGGGAGCAGCCCCCAGGGCCAGGCCCCTCCAGCTAAACCAGGGCAGGCACGGGACCATCAAGCACAGAACTGCAATTTCAGAGCATGGGCTGCACCTTCACAACAACCACACTGCCATAGATTACACAGCCTACAGCCCAGCTCCTAACCCACCAGTGCTAACATTTAATATATTCAGTCTCCATGTGCACAGGCCTACTCAACCCTCTTGTGTTTTCTGCCAGCCCTGCACTTTCCATGGGTTTGGTGGGGCTTTTTCTCTGTTATTTTTACACCACCAGTAATACTTCAGCCAAAGGCCCAGCAAGCTGTGTGGGCGACTAGAAAGCAAAACGGAAAAAATCCATCCTGAAGTTTCTCCTGCACGTTCCCACAAAAGAAAAAACAAGTCCTTATATAAAAAGTTAAGAGTTTTGTGTATTTATTACTTGACTCTGTCATGTAATACCCCCTTCTGTTTGGGTCTGGGGAAGAAACCAGAAGATGATGTGGTTATGAAAAAAAGAATAAAATCAAATGTGGAAAGTTAAAACAGCTACTTAAAACTATGTGAAAGATAAGGCAGTCCCTCAGCCAGGCAACACTTAGCTCTCCTGACCCCAAAGCAGAGCCTCTGCCACATGCATGTGCCACCTGTGTGTGCATCTGCTTGCTCTGCATTTTAACAGAGCCACGTTCTAAATAATTACTTGTTTTTGCAGATTGGGTACTTACCATCTCCCTGAAATTTGTGCGAAAGACATTCTGTTGGGTTTAAATGTTTGGTTTTTTTTAAAAAACATTGAAGTGGCTTGCAGATTTCTACTGAACTAGAGAAAATGGAGAGGATTTTTCACTTTTTCAAAATCATGGGCTTTCACAATCTGTTACAATTTACTTTACAATTTAAATTGCTCTTACAGTATTTTACTATATCCCAAGTACAGCTGGAACCACACCCTCACACAACAACAGCAATGTGAAGAGAATTCTGAGAAAATTTATCTTTTTCAAGAGTGTTTTCTGAATACAGCACTGCTCCACAATTTGGGGAACACCAGGATGAAGTAGAAGCAGGCAGTTTGGGAGCTTAAACACTTAGTGGTAGTGCAGAAGGGTGTACCAAGGATTACTATAAGGTCATATCCTTTCAACTCCAGCTTAATAAACTGAAAAGATACCAAGAATCTAAAAAGCCAAAGTGATTTTCTCAATAAAGAGAAGTACACTGTTAAAAAACAAAATAAATATGTAGAACACACGAGTTTGATTGTATTTTTAGTAAACACAGATATTGATCCAGATAGCAAGGACAGAAAGCAAACTAAGATCAACCTGCAAAGACCTTCATCAACAACACCACTGACTGTTAGGAGAGAGAGGTGGGAATCCTTATATTGCAGAGGATTCATTCAGAAATCAAAAATAAAAATCAGAAAATATCTATTCACTTAATCCTAAATTTTGTACCTGTTCAAGTGTGCTCTGACATCATTTCCACTCAAATAGCATCTCCCTGGAGACAAGGACTACACGGGTGCTTTCAGCCCCTGGTAAACTGAGTCAAGACACAACCCTTCAAAAAACACATACACAGTGTACAAGGGGCAGACTATTTGTGACCCCAAATTTTACCTGCAGCATTAGATGACAAACACTGTATCACATTCCTAGCACAGTACTGAAGTTGGACAACGTTATATTAATGTGCTATTTAGAGGCAGATTTTAAAAAGAAGAAGCTTTACAAAAATAATACAATATAAGCAGTTACTAGACTATTATAGCAAGGTAATCTTCTTCAAACCCCAGAAACTGCTGCTTATACTATACTGCAATCCCCATTATATGAAGAATAGTTTTGGGTTTGTAACACCAAATCCTTGTATTCAAGCAAAAGGTTTTAAAAAGCAAACAGAAGCGCCCCAGACATGTTGCATTCAAACAGAAATTCTGCTTTTCTAAGTCAGCTTATGTATGACCACCTCATATCTCACTTGAATGCTGTCATTAGACCACAAATAAGATGGGGGTGAGTAGCACCCACCATCTGTCGCATTTCATGAAAATTGTTTTCTTGTCTTATTTACAACTTCCACAAAACAGGCTTATTAATGGAAGCCTTCAACTGAAGCTGCAAGTGTACTTCCCAAGTGCTAAACATAGGAAAAAAAAATTAAAGCCAAAATGTAATTCAAAATTGTATTAGAAGAAAAATTTCTGAATCACAATAAACAAAACCACAGTTGCTGCACCTCAAGTCAGAGAGAAAGAGTACCTCTTACAGTAACAGGTCAGGCACCAAATGTGAAACTGGCAACATTTCAGAGCAGAAAGAAATTCAGAGCATCACAGAAGTGATGTACTGAACTTCATAAAGAAGGATTAGTCCTGCAGGGCCATATTAAGAAACTAAGGTTTTAGGGGGAGAACCTTGAAAACATTAGATAATGCATGCTGCACCTACAAGACATGCATCCTTTGTTTTCAAGATGTGAAGGTCTGTGGTCCATTTCAGTTGACACGTGGGACAGCACATGCTCAGAACACCACACCTGTTTGCTCTCTACAGTCTTCATGTAAACCACAATCACCATTTTCTAACTCACCCAGCCTTGTGGAGATCAGCACTTTTTCCAACACATTTGGTAATCCTGCCTTGCTTTTCCACCCATGCCACGGACATACACCTACATTCTTTCCACTTAGATCAGAATGACTGCATAGCGTACCAACCTACCTAAACCTAAAGTAAGACTGGATTACTTTTAAATATCTCACGGTTATTGCCAGCCCTTCACTCCAATTACTACATCCAGCCTGCATTCTGGAATATCTACGTATGTCTATGCTTTACAGGAGAAGCAATATGTTTTTGAAGAACTTCCGCATTCAAAAGAAACCCAACAGCAGCACTAGAAGATAAAAACTGATGGGTTTTCAGATATTTCTAAAGCATTCAAAGGCCATCTAGAAACTTTACAAAAAGAAATTGCCTAGGCAGTTAGAAGTCAATTTGACTATAGATGATGACTCTTAAACATCAAGTTACGACTCTTAAACATATGTTACTAGGTTAAGTAAAGTTAGAATGACAAATTCATAGTTCTATGACACATATCTTATTCCCTGTTCTTTCTGCCAGTGTAGTTCATTAAAATATCCCATAAAATCAATGATAACTAACACACCAATAAAAAAGCTTCATGGAATTGAGCCTCTTTATGATTGCTAATTTTAGAGCAAAAAAAAAAATCTACCCAGAAGAAAACAAAATGTGCCCAGTGAAAGCTAATTACATTAAAGCCTTGACCTACTCATAAAAAAACATATTTTAGCCAAGCATTCCAGCCCAGTAACTATGCACTATTCTTTATGTGAGAGAGAAGTAAAAATTCTCAAAGGCGTTTTGCAAACTTTCTTCAATTTCATTTGTGCAATACCTGACTGCCATATACAATGAGAAAAACTGGATTCCAATATTGCTGGATATGCCCCAGTCATCAACTGGAAATCACTGGATAATAAATATGCAACTTGGCCATTTATTAGCTTCTTTGTATTATTTAGATTGAGAAAGACAACATAGACAAACTAACTGGTAATATTTTTGTTATGACATCAACATCATGTTTCTTTTTAATCGCTCCTTTTTAATTTTATAAGTATCTTTTAAATTACTTAGCTACCGCCAAATAATTATATTTATCAACTCTGACAATTATCCAAAGGTTTCTGAAGATTCCAAGGTTAGACACAGCCATTTCAATATTGAGTTGTTCTTTACACTGTGAAGGGCAAATATTTAAATGATGAAGCATAAAGAAATGGTGTACAAAATTGTTCTACCAGTGCTCCCAAAAGAGACAGAAAAAAACGGGGAAAGAAGTTATACTGAGTTTTAAATGGCCTTAATGAAAAGTTCAGATTTTAAAAAAGGAGAGGAAAGTAGGACAATGAAGGAACTCCAGAAAGGGAATCACAAAATATATCAACACATGTAACTTCCTATAATAGGAAGTTTACCTGCATTTCTGAAATACTTAAAACATGACTAAATAAAATTTGCATGCCTCTGATTATGCAAAACATGCTGCTCCTTAAAGATCAGCCAGTTGTATGCATATGCACACATGAACATACAGAATTCTGAGAAATACTGATTGTACAAATACCACAATGCAGTGTTACAGTGTATTTTTCCAAAAGCAAACATAACCACCTCACTTCTCTTCTGTATTTTCAGTCAAAACACTTGGGGCAAGTAAGAGGGACACAGAAATATGAACCGTAGTTCCTATTCTCCAAGACACGACAGAAACTAAACCAAACAAAATTCTGATCCCTCCCTTCTGTTATTATGAAGAAACGTTTTATTCATGAGCATTATACAGGCTGAAAGAATTTAAGTGGAAACAAAGACTTGGAATAAAACTCATTAAAGGTTCATCTGATCACCATGAAGACCAGAAACTGTCTCTCTTTCTTTAAAAATAAAAATTTTAAGAAACTTGGAACAGCCACAATTACAATCTTAACAAAACTCCACAGAATTTGGATTTTAGATTAATGTTTAATTAGGAACAAAACATACCCTTGAAAGAGAAACAATTATTCCACCTACAATGTAAGTTATACTGACAGGATTGTTCATGAATTTAGAAGTAAAACAAGAGATAATTTATTCTCCAATGAAACATGCTCATACAGAAGAATGGTTTATTGATTTTCATTATCTTCTTTTTATTTAACTTAATTTGCTATGCATGCATCCTATCAACGACTTGGAACTCATCCTTAGTTCTTGAAATTAGATATACTTCAAACTACAGAGAGCTCAAACAACAAAAACCCAGACACACACCAAAACATAAGACAATGTTTTATAATCATCTTCAAGCCTCCCTAGTGAGCATTTTATTTGGGAACAAAAACACCACCGAACAAAAAAACCCCTCAAACTGGAAATCAATGAGCAAATCAACATGCTTGTTCCATTTTACATATTCATAGTCCCAAGTACTGACTCAACTTAAGCACTGATAAATGCTCGAGTCTGGCATAATTTGAATAAAAAGACAGCTAATGTAATTCCTTGCTAGAAGATATCCACAAATCCAAACCCTGAGATCTCCCTGTTCCTACCCCTTTGAAATAATACTTAATTTTGCAATGACAGCAGTATGCTTTTCCTCTCTGTTATACTTGATTATGCTGAAAAGGTAAAACTTCATTTTCAGTTTCTGAATGAGGCAAAGGGAGGCAGCCAACAGTTCACATAACCTGAACACTTACTTGAGCTCACTAGGAAAGCAATTCTACTGCCAAATACTTGGAGCTCAAATATTTATAGAACAGTTTTTTTATCTTTGCTGTAACTAGTGAAAAGGTTTGTTTGTGAATGTTTAAATATTCTAAATTTTCTATTCATAAGGGTATTTGTAAAGATTGATATGGATATACATTTTAAGAGAAGGGGTGAGAAATACAGTAACTACAAAGCATGCTACTGAAAATCTCCTGAATGGAAATTATGTTTTCAAAACATAAAGGCTTTAAAGGTGTAGTATTGTGAAAGGAAGGCACCTCGAAAATAAATCCAGGAGTAAGGGCTTTTTAGGTAGATCTTTTGTGACAGTAAATATGACTGCTGCTTTTTTGCTAAAACTGACTGTCCAGTTTCAAAACAGGCAGGACATGAAGACAGCCTTTTCCAAAAGGTCCTCACTACAGTTTCTAAAATTTTTCTTGGAACATTTTAATCATCAGTTTCTCAAATTCATTAAATAAGATTTCTGAAACATACAACCCTTTTTTTTTTCTTTTCTAAGCATTCTATGCTTATCTTTATCCTATCAAAGGGCTTCCTGCATTGCATGACACCGTATTTTAGAGATGAGGAAACTTCTATATACATTCTAACTTGTCCTGAGAAACTCAGTGTCACACAAAAGACTAGAACCATAGAATCTGTTTCAAGACCCATGATAACTATGGATCAGAATCATGGCACAAGAGATAAGCAACTGATTTAACAACCAAACCCACATGGCCTGTTAGATTGAAAATATAACTGAAGAGGGCTAGTTTCTTCTAGTTTCCATTGTAGTTTGGAAGACAAACTCAGATGGCTTCTTCCAAACCTCAAAAGCACTACTGAAAAAACAAGAATGCAGCTCCTTCAACAATAATTGGGGGGTGGTTAGAATTATGTATTTTTAATCTGTTTGACAGTGATCATCTTCGCAGGCAACAAGCTCCAGCAGGAGGAGGAAGCAGGCAAGAAAGAACATTCACCTGTCTAGCCAAAGAGCACTGGAGCAGCAGAATGCCCCAGCAGCCTACCTGCCATAGGGTCCTACCAAGGACAGAGCCCTGAAGAGAATACAAGCCTGTCACAAGAGTATCAGGCCATCAATAATCTCAGTAGCCTTCCCTCACCCCCATGCACACACACAAACACACTTTTTGAGACTGACAGATTTATTACCATGATTTAGTAAAATCTTTAGTTTGTCAGCCACTGCTATAGGGACTCTTTCTTAAATAACACTCAGCACAATTTTGCATACAGCAGCTTCAAAATAAACCAGATACAAGGCTGAGATTGATATCTGCTTATTTAGCCTCAACAGATCTGCCCACATTGAGAAAATTATTTTTAACAACTGTTTTCTAAAAGCATAAAAATATTATCGTCGCATACCATATTACTGCATTAGCACAGATTAAAAAAAGACTCCTGTAACCTATTCTAGGGTTTCATATTTATAATAAAATTAAGTGAATCCACATTTCTTCAGAATTAAATTGAGTAGACAATTATACGAAACATCTCTGTTGTCTTGTTTGACAGCTTTTACCTGAGTAGATTTATCTTTCATACATGAAGGGTAGTGTACATGGGGATCACGTGGCCACTGTCCTGTGAGGTAAGGTCCTGTTATTGTGTCCAAAGAAGAAGTTCGCCTTATGGTACCAGAAGTTCTGATTTGCTGGGATTTTGGCCTGTCCACTGTAGAAAACCAGAACAAAACCAACAAAAAAGTCAGGCTAAATTTGATGTGAAATGTTAAAAGCTAGCTATGACACACAATGGCAAGAACACATCAGAAACCTTTGTCTAAATGCCAAGCTGAAAAGAATGCCATCACATCAAAGCAAATAACATCAGACAAAGGAGAAAAACAAATAGAAAAGGGAAAATTTAACAGTTAAAAAACCCCAACGCTTCAAGTGTTCATATCTGCAAAGAACTAGGCTACTTATGCTACGCATTTTCATCAGTAAAGAACATCAATCAAGTTTAAATACAGTGATGATGCAACTCAGGAAAGCCAGACACACAGAAATAGAAAATATAGCATAGTATAGCACTTTTTAAGTCAGCTTCCTTAGCTTTCTAGATACTAAAATACAAATCATGAGAACAATTCCATATTATTTACAAGATCCCACTACAGGCCGTGGCAAGCTGAGAGTGTGACTGTGTCTTTCCCTCTGACAGAGCTCAGGTCAGAGCAGCTGCCTTGTTTGTTTTCACTCATCATTGTGCCTGCAGTCCTCAACTCCTCCCTGTACTTCTCTCTCCATACACCCAGATCATGGAACACTTTTTCTCGTATTTCATTTGGAGAGCAAAGTGCAGGGTGATTCACGAGACTGATGTGGGAAAGAACAGAGTTTTACAGCGTGCTCTCTAGATTGTCTTGCTTTGTCCTTTAGGCAAAATTACTTCATATACTCATTTTCTAGACTCCACCTCAGCCAACCTAAGCCCTACATGGCAGCTACTGTCTGTTTTGCTCACCCCTACTAAAAGAAATTTGCAGGTGAGATAACTTCCAAGTTAGTCAAGTGCTGTGCACTGATGTGACCCACCAAAAGCCCACTCACTGCTCAGAATGTGAGAGCAGATCTGCTGGCACACTTCTGAGTCCAAACATGGCCACTGGCCTTCACAAGCATTTTCTATCTGTATATCATCTAGAACTGATGGATCTCAAAAGACAGATTCCATCATCAAGGTGACTTGATGACATACAGCATTCAGCACAATTAGGGCATAGCTTGCACTAATACAGCATGGCTGTAGTATGATATATGAAGACAATAATGTTAAAACAGACTATTTTGGAGGAATATAGACCTGCTGAAACACTGCATTAGCTACTCATTTTAGGTGTAGACTTCTAAATAATGCTGTGAATTTGACATGATGTAATACATCATGCTGCCTTTCATACTATAATTGTTTTGACTGCCTTATCTATAAATCAAACTCCCATCATTTCAAACAGATCTATCCTTATAGGATTCCCATTGTGACACATTTGCATTTTAGGAAAGATCCCTGAACTGTTAAAAGTAAAGAAGTCTGAAATCCAAAATAAAGATGACTAATTTTAAAAATGAAACTAGTGTTTACATTTGCACTGAAACACAAATGTACCTAATGGGTACATAGCTACAAAGAATTCTTCCAACCTTCCCTGTCATGCTATGGCACTATGCCACTCTTTCAGGTAGCCCAAGTTTTGAAAGTTTCTCAAAAAACACCTTTTAAAACAAGTCAAAGACAATGCACAAAATTACGTTTGAAGATGAAGAAATAAGGACTAAACCCAAGAAAACACAAGCCCAAAAGATACAACAAAATATACACAACAAGAGAATTAGCTACGGTTTGTGACTTGTTCTACACCCAGAAGAAAGGCAATATAATCCCAACATTAATAACTAAAATAACGCCATTAAAACTGAAGAGAAACAACACCACGAAAAATTACTAGTTTTATTTTTCCATGGTCATCTTGGAAGTGGACTGCAAGACACTGTCAAGCCCTGAAGCAAGAGAAGAAAAAGTTCAAGATGTGGTTTCCGAAGTCCCTAATATCCATCAATGTTTCTCTGAATTACAGGAAACAAATCACTTCTCAACTGCATTAACCAAGTTAACACAAATTTAATGCCATCCCTATTCCACCGTTGTCTGCGCTCCTTCCATCTCCTTTGAGATGGCATGCACAGATGTGTGAAAGTAATTCACTGAGTTAAACAAAGAAAACTAAAGTGCATCCCCCCAAAGTCATAAACACATGGTTTTCCCATTACAGCACAGTTGCCACAACATAATGGGCAGAAACCACCAGGAGAGCTAGAAGAGCAGCAGCACTGTGGTCTGCTCAGTAACAGTTTAGGCTCCTCATCTTTTATGATATATCATTAGATCATAAAAAATAAAGGAGAAGGGATCTACAAGCATGACATTTGAAGGAACTTTTGCAAATTACCATTTGACAAGGAGTCTTGTACAGTAATGTACTCAGAGGTGATGGGATGCCCCGGAGAGTGTCACTGAACTGGACCCCAACAGCAGCAGATGAGATCAGCTTAAATTGTTTTCTAAATCTTAAAACTGCTCTCAGGATTTATTTCTTAATCTTGCTTTTCTCACCTCATAAGTCTGGCTTCCCACTACTCTAGGGAGCTACTACAGAACACTTCTCCCCAAATTTTCATTATCAATGGAATGTTGATGCTACTATCACGATTATCCTTCTCCAGCCCAAATCACTTTCTCTGGTTGGAAACCTCATGCTCCCATTTTCTCAGCGAATCAAAATAGATGAAGTGCTTCAACAGCTTCTGAAGATAGCCAACAGACTTCAGCATTCAGAAAGGCTTCAACAATATCAAGAAATCCCTAAAATTACAGACCTGATTTTATCCAAGTTTCAGACTAAAACTCATCTGACAATATCCCAAGCGCATGAAGGGATTTTACTGCAGTGGTAAGTCAAGGGATTCTGTTGTCTTCCTCAGTGACAAGTGAGACACCTCATATGAAACTCAGCTCTACCTCCCGAATAAGCAAACTTAAGATCACAGCACTTAAGCAGCGTAACATTACCTGAGGAAGTTAGCCAGAAATCAGAAAAGACATATGCTCGCAGCAAGGCAAAATACCTCATGACCACTGAGATTAGCTTGGTTGATTAGACCATGACGATAATAATGCCCAGGCAGTGGGTCTGATCCCTGTATTGGCTGTTCTCTGAAGAGTGGGACTCGATGATCCCTGTGAGTCTCTTCCAACTCAGAATATTCTGTGATTCTATGTGTTATTTAAAATATGCCACAAGTTTTAATGGCATGTATTTAGGGCAAATTGCTACACAATTCTAGTTATGAATGTTAATGTTACACAAAATGACACAAGGGTCCACCTGAATACTACAGCTGACAAAATTCGGCGTGATCCTACCTCCCAGCAGGAATCAACTAAAATAAACTGCATGAAATCATGATTCTGCATGCTGCATTGAGAGCAAAGAGAATTCTAGTTATACCACCTAGACTGACTGAAAAAAGGTTTCCATTTCTCTGACAGCAAAATGTAATTCAGTAAGAGACTAACACGACAGCTCTTTTGAAAAGGACATGGGGCTCAAATAAAACCATCTGCTACAGCTCTAAAGAGCTTGCCTTCCCATCTAGGATAGAGGCAGCTAACCTGCACATAATCTGAAAGCCATGTTCACAGTCCATTTTTAGCTTAAATAAAGCTTTGTGCCACATGTGCAATGAGGAGAATCACCTACAGCAAAAGAGCAAGACTGACAGCTAGCACTGGTAGCATTAAAAAAAACTGCTTCAGCTCGATCCACCAGAGCTCATCTGTCAGCATCTTTTCTTCCCATGTTCTTTCAACAGTTAGCAAATCCAGTTCAAGTCTGGCCAAAACTTTTCCACTCGTGTACTTGCATAGAAATAACTCATTTTCAAAGACTAAAATTATCCTAAGAATGTCTCAGATAACTCAGACTCCTCTCAAACTGAGTGAAAAACATGAAATAAAAATAAAATTCATTCTTCTCCAAAACTAGGAGTATTGTCATCTCACTATTGATGTCACCTAATCATGACACTGTCCTGCCAAAAGGTTAAGACAACATTCTTGCAGTAATTTCTTAATTTCTTTTCTTGAAAGTTCTTCTTTAACTTAAACTATTAACCCAAGACACCATGAAATATCAGTCTTAAATTCCACAAAAAATTTTCATGAGATGTTGTTTCTCTTCAGTTTAGTTGCTAGCACCCCGCACAACCTTCTGGTCACAAGCTACTAGTGAAATGAGTCCCAAGCTTAGGACTCATTCATTCCTTAAGAATTTCATATTTTACCTAGGAAATTAATACTAACTTCAAAAGAATTTTCTCCAAAAATATTCTTGGGAGGACTCACTATGATGGATTTCCTAGTCTGCTTAAGACTCTTTTCAAGAGCCACAAAGTCAGAGTTCAAGTAGTCTGGCTCAAAGAATACTCAGAGACTGGGTACAGCAGCATAAAATAGTATCAGATATTTCCAGGACATTCCTACCAGATACAACAAGAAATTTACAACAATCTACTAACCCAATGAGTTGCAGAAGTGCCTGTGTGAATGCTTCTTCAATGAATTATGTGAGAATGTAGCCTAGGAAATCAAAAACTGGAAATGGAAAGCTGAATACTAAGGAATGGTGACCCACAGTGACCCGTAAGAATGATGGCCTGACATCACTTAGGTCATGTTTCCCACAGCAGCTACTGACGACTGCCCTACACCTAGTTAAAAGTCCCCTCTCCTGTTACACCTCGTACAAGCATGAAAAAGGGATGACTTTGCTCTTGCTCACTTTGGACAGTGATTCCCTGAGTACCACAAAATTAGACTTTTGAATTCAGGAGGCCTCTGTCTCTGAAGAGTCTGGTCAAGAGAGGTTTTTTTTCCTTTTTGTTTGCTTTTTAAGCAAGTATTTAGTGACACTGTACTGATATCTGAATGTATATCTGATTGGTCTTTCCTGCTCTGATTATGTAGGTAGATGGTCAAACTAGTGCATGTTTAAATCACAGAACCTGTCTCTATGACTTTGCCAGGAAAAAGATTGAATAATGGGGATTTAGAGGCCACTCTAAAAAATATTTCAATCTTCATTCTCAAGAAGGCTTTTCTCTTGTAATTGGAGCCAAAATCTCTCATGAAAAAGATTAACAAGGGATTTGGGGTCCCCTGAAGTTTTACTCCAGAGGAGTAAAGAGATCTATTGGCTCAAAAGACATTTCCCAGTTGCCAGTGACTGACAGACTTGTTTCTGACCCAATCTGCTAACTGGCTGCATGACTGCATTAACAGTTCAGAGAGGTGCAGAGCAACAAAGATCATGCTGTTTGCCATGTACTGTTCATACAAAATAATAAAAAATAGGATTTTAAATAGCATCTTAAAAAAACCCACAACACCCCTTTATGCAAATGAAAGGAAAAAATGTGAAATTACTGCACTCTTCCTTCATAATTTCAAATTAAATCACTTAATCTCTTTAATGGTTTAAAACAAAGCAAAATACTAGCTTTTTCAAACATTTAAAAGGCAGTACAGTGTTTTACTAGCAAAATTATAATTCTAAGAGAATATAAGAAGAGATAGTCTTTTTAAGTTACTTTCTGATACATCTCTAAAGTACTTTACATTTAGCTCCTTAAAACGTCTGTCTTCATTATGTGCACCACATTGCTTTTGGTTCAGTTGTATCAACTTCAGAAATAATTCCCCAGTTTCTATCTTTAGAAATCAAGAGAGAGAATGACTAAAAGTGAAGAGGGATGACATTCTGAAGTTACTACTCTAAAGAGACTGACACAATCCACTCCAATTTCCTCTCATTATCCTAACTGAAGAAAAAAAAAAAAGGCAGCACAGAACAGTGCCATAATCTAACCAAGGCTCCAACAACCAAAACCGAACAAGCAGAAAGCAGGCTACTTCATAGGAGCACAGATCTTTTCAGAGATCCAGGTCCATGAATGATGTGCTTTCTACATCCAGAATTCTTCACGGATTAAAAAAAAAATTAAGAGGGGAGCCAGTCTTCCACACAAATAATTTTACAGTCTGGTAGTCAGGGCAGATTTGGTTTTGTACCTGACAAGGGTTATGAAAATTCAGACCGAACCGCAAGAAACAGAAGTCTATCAAGACAGGATGTAACCTATACTGGGAAAACGACATAAACCAAAACCAGCGCGTTCCCTCAAAGGAAAACTGTACACACTGACCCACAGTACGGGATTTCAGAATCAACTATAGTGAGTTATCTTTTATAGCTATGACTAAGTCATCTAGAAAGGGAAGAGGCTTCTGATTAGCCACTGAATCCAACCCACAGGTTACGGCATTTCCTTCCGTACCGGAGGTTTCATGCACGACTCTTCAAGGACATACAGCTCTGCTCACCTAACTGCACAGGAAGGCACAGTGCACAGGGCTAGTATGGATACCAGAGGAAACAGAACACACGGATGAATTTGTAGGCATATTTCACTGGACCTGCAGTTGACTCAAAATCCTGGTTGCCTATGCATGTACATTGAAGCAAAGTCTCTGCCTCATGTCCCTTACTCCCCCCCAACCACCAGTCAAGTAAAATGTGGCTAAGAATGTCTTTCAGAAGTCAGATTTTGTTCACAGCAGAACTCCCCTGTTTAAAATCAACATTATCCTTAGAGATCAAACACGGAAAGAACGCTCTAATCTCCGTAAGAAACCTAAACAAACCATATGGGAGAAAGTTTCAGCCCACTAAAGCTAAATTATTCTTCTAACAAGGATTACTGCTGGCATATATAGGACCTGTAGCATTTCATGTCACAAAAGCCTGCTTTGTTCAACAGATGTAACCTACACACTTGCACTCTTCTAACACGATGCCATGTAGGTAAAAAACACTAATTCCAAACCTTTCAGATTTTTATGTATTTCACATTTTTAGAATATATTTTTCTTTGTAAGGTTATTACTTCAAATCTAAATACTACACAACTAGTATCATTTCATAAAGTATCTAAAAAATGTTCGTACTATAAAGTTAAGACAAATTTGATTCGAGCTCAGCAGCTAAGTACTTGGGAAAAAGCACACTGAAACAACCATCCATTGACTGCTGGGCACTTCAGCAGATATATAGAATTTCCTTTCTTTTAGTCCATGAATTTGTATCTGTTGAATCATCTATTCTATGTATCCAATATTGAGAACCAAACTGGGAACCAAGAACAGCACTAAAGCTTAGGATGTTATTTTTTCTTCCAGTATATTAATATTTAAAATACTGAAGGTCATTATAAACACACGCAGTTGATTCAGTAACTGAAGAAACTGCCACCTTTTTCGAATAAACTTGATGACTCTGAAGGGATTTTTTTTCTTGTTATAACAACAATACTTAAATTAAACAAGATGTAGAAAGTGAGAATTTTGCAAACCTTTAATCTAATTCTTCTTTCCATCAAAATGCAGCTGGACGTAATAATGAATAAAACTAATCAGAAGGCATAACTCACTATTTTCATAATCAAAATATACAAAGAACTGTAATCAATGCAGAGAGGCGATACAATGCCATCATAATGATCACCAATTATTAGAGATAGAAAGCATTCTCCCAGCTAGAGCAAATTATACTAAATGAGAATAATATATTTTTCTGACAAAAAAATTGAAAAATAGAAATGTAAAACCAGATTAAAACTGATTGCCTAAATGAGAGTGCTCAACTTTGACAATTAAATAAATTATCTTTTCATTATCAGTTAAGACACAGAAACAAAGGACTAGAGACAGCTTCCTAAATCTGGAGCCCACTTTGCAGCTATCACTGACAAAACACATAATCACTTCAAAACAGAGTACAGTCAGTCTTACGGTAGCTATTATGTCCTCACAATTCCTACTGGAGAACTGACCCAGGAAAATTTTTTTCCTGATGGTTTCAGGCCTTCTTATAGTTTATTATATAAATACGTACATTGTCAAAGCAATCTACCTGCTCATTCCCTTCCTTGCTGGATTCTGACAAAGCAACTGTCTTTTTATTCAGAGCTGACTGTTTTTTAGCATCACACATTAAAATTCCTAACCTGGGAGTCCTTCTCTGAGTCAGTTCCAGTTTGAATTTACCTTTCTTGAACTGTGGAGCACCAAAAGGGTGTGCAGTACCCCATATAATGCCTCAGCAGCCCATGTGTGGCCGGCCGCTCTTCATGCAAGACCAGACCTGTGCCCAGTAGTTTTTCAGTCCTTCATGTTGGCAGTTTAGAGATCTCACCATCACCCAACTCCACCCTCCAGAATTTTCAAATTAGATGCTTCTCCTTTAAGGAAAAGATACTCTGCTCAAGTACAACCTCACATACATAAACTTCCACTTTTTACTTTTAAATCTCATGTTTTAAACTTATTATTTCAATTCCCATGGTTCTTAAACTCTTCTTGCACAATCTTCCTGCGTACTAATTAAACCTCTCAATATTCATCAACAGTTTCATCACCCTAACTTCAAAATTTGCCTAAACAGATAAGATCTACTTCCTGTCTAGGAGGTCAGTTTTCTTATCAAAACCACCAGGTTAGCATAACACCCTTTGGAAAGCTCATTTTGCACTTGAACATTTCTCCCTGGTTTCTACCATCCCTTCAAATTTCTTCTGAAGTTTCACCAACAGTTCTCTATACTCTAGCACTGGACACAACATTTTTCACAATTTTAAAACATCACCATTGTATATTCTATATTCAGGTACCTATTCTCAGATGATGTCACTCCTACTAACAAGACTGCCTCAGAAATTTGAAGGTAAGTGTCAATTTCTGAGTAGGCTGTTCTAGAATCCTGCAATGGAGATCTCTGAATTGACTTTACTGAAATATGCAAGCTATATTTATCACGGTCTTTGTAATTCCTAATTCCAAATTATCCTTACAATAATTACAATTTTGGGGTTTAGCTTTCTGAGTAAAAAATCACTGTCCTTACGGAAAGTTCTTAGACTTTGTTCTGGTGAGCACAAAGCATTGAATAAATATCTGTGCTATTTCCTCTGAGATTGTAGCTACTATTCCTTGGAGCTGACTTTGAAACCATACATTCTAGCAAATCAGTCTCAGATCATTCTCAGATCTTTTCTTCTTCATACCAAACGGTTACAACTTCTTCCTTATTTTTCAATCTGCTTGTTTTTATTATCTGTCTTAAAACACACAAAGTCCAAGCCTGTTCGTGTTTTAACAGTTCTCAGCTAAGGTTCACCTTTTGATTGGTAACATGACATTCTTCCCTCTCTTCTTCCTGATGTTTCTTGCAGGCTCTCTGCTTATTCCTAGCAGCCTTTTCGAGGTAAGTGTCCATGCAATCAGATCACATCCTTGAACTTTTCTGATGTCTGAAAGACTTCAATAGTATTAACATTTTTCATTAAAACAGATTCTCTGTTTAGACAAATTTTCAAACTATTTCCTTCTGAAATCCAAAACTTTACTCCAGATTTATGAATTTTAAACATACCTCTATGTAGGATTTTCTTCTTTTGCTGTATATGCATGCAAATTTGCATGACTAAACAAAGGCTAGATCTAACATTTTATGTACAGTTGTCAGCACACAGATTTCTTCTGCTTCTCCCAAATTTTGAGTTGTTACAGTTGGTAATTCCTATATTCAATGTGGCCAGTCTAAGTTTCTACAACAAATCTTGCAGTCAAAAGATCTCCCTGCATCCTCCAACTTCATATTAAAGGCTATACACACCACTAAACAAAACCATGAGTCCCCAATCATCTGAATAGCCTAGTCCCCTCTTTGGAAGAAATTAAGGTAGATCTATACAACAGTTTTACAGAATATTTTAAATAATGTATGGACTGCACACTTTGCTAAACAACCTGTTTTGAAAGAATGAGCCTCTCTTTCTACAGCAACACCCGAAGTTTATTTGGATCTTCCATGTGGACAATATCCTACACCGAGTATGTGTCTCCAGTCACTTCCTTGTATGGACATTCCTCAAAAACACATTACTTTTAAACATGCATGAGTTAATTACATTTTTGCCCATGGGAAATTTTCCTCTTCCAGATTAGGACTTTTCCTTGTTCCCTTTGAAAAGAACAGAAAGTATTTCAGATGTATTTTACAGTTTCTTTGTGGGTGAAGAAAACATTGCGAAGATTATTATTCCGGGCAGGGTATCAGGTATAACAAAGGAGCCACTGAAGGTGAAATACCACAGGAATCAGAGTATGAGAGAAAGGAAGTGTGGTATTTCCACTATCAATTGCCACAATTAAGCAAACACAGCTATCAGTTAAGAATGAAGATTTCAAGACCTTGAACAGAAATTTACTTCTGTGAAGACAGCTTCTCCTTCAACCTGGCAGCTTCCCAACTACTGTGTAAACCTAAGTCTCATTCTGCATTCTTCAGCAGTTAGCTGATATTTTTAGAGCCACACTGGTCAAAGTCTCTTCCGGGGCACTCAGCATAAATCTGGGTTTAACTTTCAGTGAGCAACTCAACTCTTCATTGCTTTGAAAAGCAGAAAGTTAAGATATCACATATAACAAAGATTTAGAATAATATATGCTGAATATGGAGGTGTAACACCTAACTCACAGAGTCACCGCTGCAAAGCCAGTTTGTACTTTTCAGGGCTCGAGATTCCAGAAAGACCGACTAGCTGACACTCAGCACTGAATGTGACTCCATGTGTGAGAACTGGACTCATCAAACCTTTCCAGAGCACAGACAGCACCACTCTGATACCTGCTATAATCACCAACACCTTCTAGTCCTACTGGGCTAGGGAGCTCTGCCATGACGTGCAGAAGGGCTGGTACTGAGATCGTGTTAAACACCTACAGAAACCCATAGTTCTTGTAGAGCTGGCTCCTCCGTGCTGTGTCTCTGTGGCCCGAGTTATGGGAACGCAGTGCAAAATTTTCAAGGTTTATCCAGCCACATTTCTGATCCAGCATGGGTACAGCACTTCTTCTAAGAAGAGTAACTGCACTGTTATGCCCAAGAGCTACATGTTCACAAACCAGGGAATTTATATTTGCACTTAGGTAATCTGCTCCCTAATAACCAACTACTGACTGCATGACATAATTTGAAGTGGGGTTTGTATTTACAGGGTAATTTCTGCAGACTACAATTAATTGAATTAGCTAGTAACTGAACACTGAATAACCAAAACTTGTTTCCTGGTAAGAACACATTATTTCCAAATGTGCTTAGTCTCCAAACGCTGAAAAACATCAAGCAATTATTAGAGTTTTGAATTTTTTTTGGTACTGCAGCCTAAGCACCTATATTAAAATGTTTGGAGTTTTTTCCTAGCCATGAAGACTTTTAAAAAATGTAGATACCCAGGTAATCCAGCTAGCCAACCTCTACTAATTATTTCTTTCAGAACTTCAGAACAGGCGCTGTACACCAAAACACCTGAGATTAAAAGGCACATAATATAACAATACCCAGACATACATTTAATCGGTTCACAGCTGAGTAATTACTGTTACAGAAAACATTTCTAACAGACAGATTTATTCTTACTATATAATATTAAAATTGATTTAGCTACAAAAATTAGTTTCAAATTCAAGTATGAACGCCAGTCATCTTGTAATGACCTGTCAGTCAGAAATAACTGTTAATTCCTGAAATTCAGAAGCGTGTCTACAACACTGCTTAATGCCTGGTGGTAAGAGCATAGGAGAGGAGGCTGAAGCTAGCCTTCTTCAAACAGGTGACTTGCACTGTTCACGGAATGAGACACTTAAATTATTACTCTTGTTTAGACTATCTCACAGAAGACTGAGAAGAAAATATTCTACAGTGGATTTTAGATTATTCAAAAACCATGGTAGAACTACTTTCTACTGCTCTTACGAGCAACACAGGAGACACTTTCTTCCTGAAGAGGAAACAGAACGCATAGTTTGGGTAAAACTAGTTTCAGGTTGTGCAAAATAAATGGCATGTAAGAACCAACGCTGTTAATCACTCATCTGTATTTGATTCAGAGAACAATATCCATTGCAAACAGCTACTCCTCAATTTGACATTAGCAACAGGGAAAGTTAAGTCCTTATGAACACCAACATCAGTGGTATCATTTATCGTCTGGACATAGGCTACACTAAGTAAGGAGGTCTAATCAATACGGTACCTTGCATTAAGGTTTCAAAACTCAAGCTCGTAACATTTTACGACCTATTGGGAAGTATACACAGTCTCCAAAGCAACAATACCGAATATGGAAGGCTAATTAAGAGATCTACTACTACAAAAAATGAAAACTTTCCATCACAACCATCTTCACTGACCTAACATCAACTGTTTAGGTTAATCCCCCATTCACAAATTTTTTGTGCAGAAAACTGTTATTGCTTGAGTGCAGACACTCACACCTTCTGGGTGCTTTTTATCCCGGTCAGAGAAAACTAATCTAACAGGGTGAATAGTTTGGCAGGAATCAGCAGCAGCAGCTAGGAAGTGCCCAAACCAAAGGAGGAGGAGTGGAATGAACATGCCCAGGGCACAGACAGTATTACAAGGCCTGAGACAGCAGGCTGAGGGCACTCCCCAACATGGCCCCACTTGGCCTGGCTGTGTTTCCTTCCAAGACAGACTTCCAGGAGCTACATGCCCTCCTCTGTCCTACTAACAGAAGACATTGTCTGAGCAAAGTTATCACCAGACAGTCCAAGGGGGCCACGTAACAGAACAGCTCTGGTCCTAAGCCCAGACTCACACAGCTGGGAGAGTAGGGAAGAGCTCCTGGGAGCGCATGTTTTTCAGTTTCGGCCATGGATGAGGTCTTCCATGGATGCAATGTCAGCTCCAGAAAAGTAAGAACTGGAGAGCCTGACTCGCCATTCCAAAGGATTGCTATTACACACTCTATCATGATACTCTGTGTGGTATCCATACTGCCTAAGTCTCTGATCCCTTTCAGTACTATTTCTACACTTTAGCATTTAATTGCCAATTCAAAACTAGTTGTATAGTAGTGATGAACTTCAGAGTCAAATCAGATGGGAAAAAAGTAAAGCATAACTGAAGGACTATCTAATTTTGGGGAAGTAAATACAGATTCAAAATTATTACTCAGAATTAGATTATTAAGTACCTATTTTCCTTCACCGTTATCTCCACTGTTCTTCGTTTTGCAATTACCCAAACCTTAAAAATGGTGACACAAAGGAAAAGGGCATAATCTCAGGCTGACAAGTTGCTGTGATGTATCCCTTCTAATGATGAGATGTAAATAATATTTTACTTGCCTGAAAATGCCTTAAGCCATTGTTTAAGCACTACAGGTTTACAAGGGAGGCAGGACTGAAAGACTAACATAAACATGCATTTAAATACTAACACTAAAGCAAGATGATGATCCTTAACAGTCAAATTCTTGAGCAAAATTTCCCAGTAATGTATCTTTAATACAGGGTCATTCTTTCATCAATAAAGGACACTTATTAAAAAATGCTAGTTGATGTTTAAACCCTACTATTTTAACAACTTCCCATGAACATATGTGAAATCCATGAAGAACTACCTATTCTGTCAAGTGCTGGCAACGCTTTTCTCTACTGAAGTAATTGCCAACTGATTTAAACAGGAACTTTCATTTTTCACTGCAGGTTAAAAATAATTATTATCTTCTTCAGATGAAGATAATTAATCAACTGGTGAAGCCCCATTGAAAATATATTTCAGATATTCACTTAAACTGAAACACTGAGGAGCATATACTCTATTTCCAATAGATTTTGCATTGTTAAAACTACTGCTTGCAAGTCTAGACTGAACTGAAACTTCAGAATTACTGCATCAGTTATTTTTATTATTTTTTTCATAATGATACAGAGTAGTAGCACAAAACCATTTAAAAAAACCGGAATTTTTGCAATATAGCAGTCTAGACCTGGTGAACACTGACTTTTTGGTAAGATTCTAAGATATGCTCCCTTGATCTACCGTCCCTACATTTTAAAATACATTTTAAGAACCTCCATCCACCCCACCACCATGGGAAAGAAAACAACAAAACACAGGAACCATGAATTTCAGAAACCAAATTTCAGTATTTGCCACTGTTTTACTATGCACAAATGTTGGCAAGTAACTTCAGTTTGGCCATCTGTAACACACGAATACTTGCTTATGTCCAAAGAATAAGAATTACAGGTCAAGCAGTGATTTAAAAGAGGTATATACATATACTTCTTAAGTTGGGTTTTTGACATGGGGTAGGGAGGTTCTTTTTTCATAGCTAATGCCTTGCTACAGTACTATTCAAGTTCAATGGAGAAAATACCTTCCTATTTTTCTTTCCTGTAGTTTAACACCTGCAAGAAGCTCAATTAATTTGTTTTATAAAGCATATTTATTAAAGACATCTAATATACCCTTCTCATTTACAGTCATGTTAAAACATATAACTAAAAAGCCTCCGAGTTCAGGACAACTGGATCAAATTTAGCCAGTGTCTTTTATTTCATCATATTATATTCAACGAAAACTATTTTGGGAAGAGAGAGGGACAAAGCTGGAGCAAAACTGTTTTGGCCATACAATTATGGGAATACTGCTATTATTCAGGGATCAGGAAATAGGAAGCGTCACAAAAATTACTTCCTTACCTACATTTGTTAGAAATAAAGGAAAGATCTTCTTGATCTCTGGTATAAATGCTTATGATGCCAAAATATTGGATGGCTTGAATCCAGGATATTAAAACAGTTCCACCTTTTGAAGTCCAAATTTTGGGTGTTTTTTTAATATTGATATCCCTTACAAGTCTAGAGATCAACAATATTGTTTGTTTTACTCCACTCCTCCTTCCACCAGCCTAAAACCAGATATATATACTCCTTAGAGCAGAACTGGGTTATGCAGTTGCTTTGCATCTTTTGTAATTGCTTTCTCTCACTAATGCTGGCAATGCTTCAGGAGTTATTTTGGGAAGTAAAAGATACTGGGAACCTTTAACAGCCAAACTGCTTACAGTATTTTTCACATGTCCTTAAAACTAACATTTGTCTTTAAAATTTTATATGGGAAAAAGTTTGTGCTATAAAATGTCTAAGTAAAAGTTAGAAAAACATGAAGCATAATATTACAGTACCACCAGAGTTAACACTAAAGAAATCAAAGCATTTGGTGAGAGCAATGTTGAGTCTGAAGCATACAGAAGTCATTTACACCCTCCTTGTATACAAAATATTCACCTATCGTGAAAAAAAGAAACTAAACAGGAAACCCGCTCTCATATTTATACAAGCTACTCTACATAACAGCAGAAACTTCTGATTTTATCCAGGTAAGGCAAGAAGGAAAACAACTTGCTTTTTTCTTTAAAAGATGTGTCCACAAGCAAGTAGTAAGTTTTATTTGACATGTCCAAGAGTTTGGCTTCTTTGGACTATTACTGGAACATCCTTTGTCATAAACCACACAGCTTCAGATTCTGTTGACATTACTTTTATGCACTCAGAGATCTAACAGATATATTCCCTCGAAGAAAACCATGTGTTGTTACATTCAACCAGACACTTTTTCCACTGCCAGCTCTCCAAAACACGAACACACACTACAAAAAATATCTACTAGTAAGGAATAAACACATTTCAAGAAAGAGGAAAGGTGTAGACTTGCACACTGCAGATTCATCCTATGATATCAGAAGGTTTTTCCCCTCTTTTTCCCTTTTTTTTTTGGCACCTTAAAAATACATACATTTAACATTCACGATTTCTCACCCATTCAGTAAGAGTACTAACCAAATACTGCTACTGGCATTGATGGTTTCCTAACAACTAAAAATCCCCAAATTTGCTTAAAAGAAAATATCATATTATTGAAAGTTTCAGTCCTAAAAACACAGGGTGTTGCTACAGAACAAAAACATTTACAATATACTAGGAAGAAGGGGAAGAAAACATGATGATAGGAGAAAAAACAGACCATGTTGCTTTCATTCATGTAGTAGTGATGTCAGTGCCTGCAATGGTAGTTGCTCTGACCTGTAGAGGCTCAAAGCTGGAGTGTTTTCACAGAAATCTCCTTTATAAAAGAACCTCTAGCAAATCACTAAAATATCCACACAAAATGGCTCAGTAGGACAGCCAGTTCAAGGAATCTATATTGAAAAAGGCTGAAAGGAGGTGGGGAAGGGACAGGTGCCTTAAGAGAATAACATCTATCCATCAGAATCATAAGCAGTCTCCAGAACGAGCATATTCGTGAAACACTCCAAGGCAGACTGCAGAGCCAAAGACAAACACATCTCCTGCACTGGTGAGAAAAACAACAGGATTAAACCTAGAGCCTAAGCTCACATTTTACAGCAGTGGGAAATGGCTTTGAAAAACTGACAAAAAAACTTAATCAAGCCACTTCCCCAAGACTTGCATACTGATAACAACTATAAATAGCTGGAGCAGCATTGTTCAACAAGCCACAGCAAAATGGTCCATGTCTGAATATGGAACATTTAAATTTTTTTTTCAAGTCCTCCATTATTACTGCAGTTGTTCTCCAGTTCAGCAATCAATTTTCTATATACTATTATCACCACATAGACTACAAACACGTTTTTAGTGTCCACACATGATGTACTAAAATGCTGAGAACAACCAGGGAAACAAAGACAAAATACTGCCCCATGGCATGGAACTATAT
>VWZW01003935.1:593849-703311 GCA_013397115.1 Edolisoma coerulescens | reverse complement strand
CGGGCACCGGCGCGGGCACCGGCGCGGCTCCGGAGCGCTGGGGTGCGGAGCCCGTAGGCGGAACGCGGGGAGAACAGCCCCGGGGGACACTGGGTGAGGTGCCAAGATGCTCTTCTGAGTTCACAGTGGACTTTACAGGGATGCCGACTTAACACTGACTTAAGAGAGCCATTGCTATGGACCAAATCTTGCGCTATCCCTATTCCCAGAGGACTGTCTGCCCCTTCCCCCTTACTCCACTCCCATGCAGGGAAGGCTGAGAGACAACCAAAATTTCCTGCAGGAAAGTCTGTTCATGTCCATCAAACCTTGACAGTATTTTCACTTTCGTTAAAAAATCAAGGTGTTCTTCAAAGTCTAAATAAGTGGGGTTTCATCATATCCTATACAGAATATTTTTTTTCTAATCTACACCCAAAAGCACCTCTCAGAGAATGTCAAGAGGAAAATAAAAAGTTTTACAGTGATATTTTTAAAAAGTGCTTTTGTTCTAGGAAAAAGAGATCCCATTAGATAACCTGAGACAATGAGAAACAAAATGAAGATTTGGATGAGTACCTTAATACCTAAAAAAATAAATGGCTGTAAGATCAGAAAGATAAGTTGAGCGGAGTCCATCAATAAAACAGTGCTTATTTTGGACCTGATGCAAATACGATGCTAATGGAGGAGAAGGGAAAATGCAGGGAGTCTTGCTATGTGGAGGAAGTCAGCTCAGTGATGGCCTTTCAGATTCAAACATTAGGAGAACAAAAAGGACATGGAATATAGATAGAAGTACAATGTTTAACAAGATATACTCTCCTGTATTAGATACTGGCTTCCAATCAGTAATCAATTAAAAGTGTGACAGAATGAACTATATCCCTTGTACGCTTTTTAATTATATAACAAACACTCATTTTTGTCTTGCACGCTTCAGATTACTACACTTACTCTATACTTCCAAAGCTGCCCATAGCTATCCTTATCCCTTGGTAGCACAGGAATCAGCCGATAGTCCCAATGAGAAACTGTATTCTCGGAAAATGCTTCTATTCATGGGCTGTTAGCGAGACTTTGTTTGCATTAGCACCATGTGATGCAGTCACCGCGGTTATGTTACAGAAAGGGTTGGAATAATACACTGCACACCCACGTGAACATGTGCTCGGTCAACAAAGCCACTCGTATAAATTAATTTTAAGAAAAATCAGCAACCATGTATTTTCCCATTAGTCTGGTCTTTTTGTTTTCTGCTAGCACGAGCCAAATTTGTTTGTAAAACTGGGCTGTAGAGACTTTTCCCCCAAGGATTTTGCACTGTGCTTAATCACAGCTATGAAGTCCATCTTGTTTATTTTTTTCTGCTTCACTGCACTGGGCTCAAAATGACTGGAAAGCATTCACCTGTAGTAGCCATCTGCCCACAGTAATATCAGTAGTGTTTTAAACAGTAAGCACATTTTCCTATATCTGTAACTTTATCAGATAACATCTGATCAGATAACTGATCAGATAACTGATACAATAGTGTCTTACAGACCACAAATCATCTGGTGTCAGCTGAGAAAGAAAGTACACCTTTGACTGAGACAATAGCTGATACATTCCAGCTATTGCCAATGCTCAGGGTTACATCACACTAAAATAAGGATGAACTAGAATAACTCTTGAATGTGTCTGTTTAGATACTATTTTACAATGGCTAAATTTTACAATTTCCATGTTCTTGCACATCAAACAAGCAAGGCATTTGGATAGGAAGAATAGATGCATAAAGACAAGGTAAATGTCTGACAAAGAAAATCCCACAAGCCCCAAGACAAGAGCCCACGCGCGCACCCCAAACCACAGGGCATGTCAGTGTAAAATATCAGTAGCAAGTCTTCCTTTCCAAACCAACTGAGGACCATGCCCCAGCCTTGCAGTCCAAACTGAACCACCACTTCACTTGCCTTCACAGCAACCAGAGGAGAAAAGATCCACTGGGACTGCTTCCAGCCAAACAGTTACCAGGCACATCAACAGCTGTACTGGGGAGACTTTGCTCCCCAAAAGTTATTTCCATCGTAATTCATTCTAAACTAGAGTTAGCATACATAGTACAACACCATGTCATGTCCCTAGGAAACAGTGATTTCAGAAGAGATGAAGAGAGTATTCTTCTGTATTTTAAAGTGGGATACCAACTGTTGAATTTTTCACTGTTTTTCATCTAGGTTTCGGAGTACTTACCTCAGGAAGTACCATTGCTCTGTAATATTAAAAAGATATTACAGGGAAAGTGAAGTACAAACTGAGCACCTATCAGAATCTTCATATCTTTCAGAAACCCATGTTTGCCTTAAATACCCTTTTCAACTTTTCAAAAGCCACGTAAAAGGCATTTCTTGCTCTTTTTTTCCACTTCAAGGAACTACCTTGTCAGCTGGCATGTGCTTAAGGGAGTTTAAACTGGAGGTAACAGGTATTTCTGAATCTTAAATCCTTCTGGGAGACAAGGACATCCTTAACACAGCTTCTGGGAGAGGCATCCTGAGAGCAGTGGAAATTGCACATCACAGCAAGAGCACAACAGTGAGGGAATGAACTCAAGGAGTGGGGCAGTGACAGGCAAGAGTGAAGCAAAGTTACTGACATCTCTTCTACTATTATCAATTGATAATGGGTTCATCTCTCGAGGTCAGAAACAGATTTACATGGGCCGTGGAAACTGAGAAGTTTTAAGTAGTCACTAGACACTGTGCAATCCTAATTCTTATTTTGTTCCTACTTGAAGGTTTTAGAGAGGGCAAACTCTTCAAATCTGGACATACTTTTTGTTTCTAGGCTCTTACCAGGTTGTAAGGCCATCAATACTCTGCTCTCAGTGTATCTACCTGCTTGTTTCATTACATTTATGTCTCTCTTATCTCCCTCTGTCTATGTTTTCTTGGCTGCCCTTTGCCCATTCCACTTAGAATCAAGTCCTTTGTGACTGTCTCTGAGGTATTCACACAGCATCTAACAAAATAGTAATGAGAAAGGGTGCACTTATCTTCATGTGTGTTCAGGTCCATTCCCTGTGTTTCACTTATTTGTAATGAATTTACAGTTGGGAATATTCCATTTGGGAAGAGAGAAATAACAAGAAGAAGTACTTACATCACAGTAATATTCTGAAAGAAATGATGACCAGAAAGCATTATCTGTGGCTGAAGACTAGAGAAACCCCTAATGACCCAAACTGCAGCTCTCAAATGACAAAACTGAGGCTAAAACGGGCTTGCCTCCGTGGACTTGGAGCATCCCTCCAAGGCAGGAATGGGAACATCACCTGTAGTAAGGGCCCCCATGTGAAATGCAACTGCTGTCTGGAGCTGAGCAGCTCTGCTGAAGCAGCAGTGGCCCATTTTCCTAGAAAATACCTGTCTCAAGCTGTGGAGGTGTTGGTTTAGTTTTTGGCCTGTTTTGCCTTTAAACAAATTTCTAGCTAGCATAAGACAGTAATGGGGAAAAAATATATATGGAATTATTTTTACTACAAGGTTTTTTTGACAGACAGACACTGCCTTCATCAACCACACTCCATCTTCTCACAGCTCCCAAATGTTCAGTGGTACAGACATGATCTCCTCAGATCAGCCAAGCACTCTCTATCCCCCAGCCTCTCAGGACTCACCTTGCATTTGAGCCCTTGAATTCTCCAGGGCTGCTGATACATCATTATCCCCACTGCTGGCTTTGTTGACACTCACCAGGGAAGAGACTTCCAACTCATGATCACTTTCAAGTCTGTATGTGCTCAAGTTGTTTTCCAACAACAAAAGGAAACCCACCACTGAGGACTTACCTTAACATTGCTGATCATCCAATTTAGGGTCAAGCATGTCGTCAAGTGTTAGATTTCCTTTTCTCATACCTTTGTTTTCCTGGATATGGGGAAAATGCATTAAGTAAAGGGCTGTTAGACTTATGGTCCAACAGTGTTTACACTAGGTCAAATTCAGTATTTGTGAATACTCACAAACTGGAAAATTTCAGAATCAAGTTTACAATCGAATTTCAGCCAGAAGGTATTATAGTACTTTCTTTTTAGTCAAATGCTATTGTTAACTTTATTTCATTCAGTGTAAAGGATTGTCACTAGGAGTGAGGACTGCATAATGAACAAGCCAGGAAACTACAGAATGAGAGCCAGCTGTAAGATTTCCCCTTAAGAAAATTGAATACCATTTTGGATAATTGTCCTTTTTTTCCTATCTGTCAGAAGCCTTTTTGTGATACTGAATAACTCACTTAAACCAGAACCTGCCCATTAACATTACCTTTGTTATAACAAAGTCTTATCTCATCTGGAATCAGACCTACTGCTACATTCTCTTCTCTTCTTCAGGAAAATAGGCCAACCACTTGGGTTTTTGAATTATGTATTCCTTAGGCATCTGCTTTAACATAAAGGCAAATATTCAATGCACAGCTAAAATCACCAAACCTTCCTTCCAGCTCCGATTCAGTCTGAAGTTTTTCTTTCTATTCATTGGTACAGGTAATTCCATTCAACACTTTCCTTTAGCTAGCAAGTTAACCATGTCAGACTGTATCCCATGGGAAGCTGAGTTTTCTCCAGGCAGCAATCCTGCCCTATGTCACTATTCTGAGTTTGGTTACTTGACTCAACCACCATCTCCATCTCACTCCCCAGTTCATCATCTGGAAATAAGTCTGATTTGCACAGCTGGGACTAAGCCCAAGTTCTTTCAAAGGAGGAGCTGAGGGATTTTGCAGGTTTATTTTCCCTTTTTTTCCACTTTTAGGCATTCAGTATGAGGACACTTTTGGACAAGCATGTGTAGTTGCTACTCTCCAAAGTGAAGCTGATTGAAACACGGTGAAATGGTTGGTATTCTGATAACCTGCCATGTCAAATGTAATGGACACTTCTAGTGGTTCTTTACTATAATTTCTCTTGCCAGTCTCTTATCTAAAAGATATCAATAATAATAGCAAAACAATGCAACACTTCATGTTAACATAATAAAAATAATTATTCCTTAAAATAGTTTCATGCTAGAGCACAGAACTATATGTGAGGAACAAAAATGTTTTCAGAGTACTTAGGTACTGTATATTATGTACAGCAATAGTATCTTTAATGGAAAAGGTAGCAACAGCAAGCAAATTTGCTACCAGTAGCAATTTGAAGATAATAATGATGTTGTTATATCTATTACCAATCACACCAATATAATAAAAGAAAGGAGAAGCACCATTTCATGTGAGCAGTTACCTTGCTAAGGATATTAGGAAAGCACAAATGCACTGTATAGTACTTAGATTTATATGACATTTAACTTTCTAAATGAGAAGCATCCCCTTAACGAGGTAGATTTGAAGCCATTATGATCCATTAAAACGGTACGAAGTGTCTGATAGTAGAGTCCCTGACATCTTTCTATTAAGATTTCTTGATTTGGTCTGTATCTGGTTTTGTGTTGGTTTTTTTTTGAAATGCATTAAGCACGAATGCCCCTACCACACCAGTGCCCTAGCTGTCAGATTTGTGCTGGTATTAATAAGGGTACATTTTGACAATACTGATTTAAAAGGCAAATCTGAGGGTTAGGGGACTTCAACCTTCATTTCAGAGAGTCCTTTCCTGGGCTGCTTCTACCCCTCTAGTTATCCTCCTTCACTGTTTCTGACAAATAAAGCCTTGTTCACTACAACCTTTCTTTCTAGGCACAACAAACAGCACTGAACCGTATTTGGAACTTATCATCACTGTTCCTTTACCAGCCAAATGGCATGCTGTTGAATGACATGGTGGACTCCACAACTACTACTGGGAGGTAAACACTCCATCTCTGAATCTTCAAAGCAGGAGAATATTCTCTTTTTAAGCAGAATTTGCAGCCTGGTAAGAATAATAACAATAAAATGCATTAGAGAGCCACATTTTATGAATTTTACGGTATGCTACTCTATAAGCAAAGTATTCTTAGAACGTTCCATTCTGTGCATACAACAGGTTGTGGGGCCAGAGCAGAGTCAAAATGGTGGAAATAATTATTATTTCCAGGTAGGTAATATATTCGCCTGTAGAAACAAATATTTATTTGTAAACGTGGTTTGTTGGTGTGACAGCTATAAAACAGGCTAATTTACATACAATAAAAGTGCATTTACATAAAAGTAAGGAACAAACCTGTAAAAACAAGGAAGTGTGCAGATAGCTTAAAAGTGTTCTATTGAGGTGGCACGGTACTTAAGTGAAATACATGATGCATTTCTGTTTTAACTACATGTTTCCTTGGATTTCTGAGTCCATGTCAAACCTTTAATAGCATTTTAAAGCAAGTTTGGGGATGTGAATTTCCTTTGACTCTTTTACATCCCAAACTAAAATAGAATGCAAAACTTCAGCATCATTAAAAGAGAAAAAAAACAAAGGGAGCTGCTAGTAGGTCTCAGCAGCTGGAATAATCTCCCACGGGGAGAGGTGGAAACCTTATTCCATGAGTCATTTAATACCGAATAAACAAAGCACTGGAGAATAAATTGTAAGGCATGATTTTTTTTGTTGTTCATTGACAGAGGGAGGGCTACTTGACTGAATGGAGCTTTTCCTTTTTAAAAATTCTTTGGTAATAGAAAGTGTGGACAATATTACAGATATAGTTTATTTCTCATTGTCATTTTCTTTCTTACTGTCATTGTAATAGAGTAAAGGCATGAGTAACTTTAGCCCCTGCACACTATGAGGTATCCAAGATCAAGCCCTCAAGAGCTGCTGAAATTCAGGATCCTCTTAGGTAGTGGCCATCACTGACGTAGTTACATAGTGGCTTAATTACAGCTCCATAAAAGGTTTTGCACACCCGACTATCACGGGTCCTGCTATTAAATGCTGTGCTTTAGTGACGAAGCTCTGAGGAAGGCAGCTGAGTAAGCTGTGTATGCTGGCATGGCATGCTCTTGGTCTCCAGTGGAATCCAGGACTGATAGAAGGCAACAAATAACCCCCTTGCATCGCACAGAGCCTGTCTGTAATCAAACATAATTATGAAATCACTACCAGTCAGAGCTGTTATAGTCTTGCCTGTAATCAAGAACAGCATTATTGCAACATTTATTACTCTCAAAAGTAATCTGAGATTTATGGGTCCTTGGAAAGAAAAGAATTGTCTGGCAAATCAATCTATAAGCATTATTTGGCCATAAAGAGAGTTCTTTCTCTGAGAGATCAGAGCAGTTCCAATGAAGCACATCTCTTGGATAATTTCTTCATATTTTTTTTAGTCCTAAATGACAAAAAGCACACACATTACTTGAAGAAATTCAAACTTGTACTTGCCAGCCAAGTAGATGTAGACACGCATTATTTCCCTGATGCTCAAGATATAATGTAACCACTACTGGTGGAGATAGAACATTCCAATAAACAGTGGGAATCTGTGTCATCAGACAGATTCTGAAACTGAACTCTTTGATGTAATTGCTCAGTTATTATAAGCCCATGATGAAAGGTCTCAAGGGGAAGACCTTCCTCTATGGTACTGAGTTATGGCTTTGGCTCTACCAATAGACAGTGTATCTCTGTTACATGAGAGGGAGTGTGAAACAGAACATGTATCTGGAAAAACAATGATATGTGACATCACTCATTGTAAGAAGTCTAGGGAAAGGGAATAAGAAGTGCAGTTGATCATGCAAGGGTAGAAGAAGAGGTATCTCTTGATTTTGAAAAGAAAAGAAAAAAAGATTTTTTTTTTTGGTGACTTCTTAGCTCACAAGGAGACAGAAGAGAGCTGTGTATTCAGAAGTTGATGTGGGTGGGAAAGCAATGGGGGAAAAAAACGCTTGTTGCCTTAAAAATGTTACCTCAAAAGGTGTGGAAACCCATTAACAAAACCACCTCAAAGCTCCCCAAGGAAAGAGTGTTTTCTTCTCCAGGTTACATGGGCGATCAGCAGAGTTGATCTGGAGGGCACAGGAGCTGATGCAGACTCCTCCCCATACCAAGCCTCTGAGGTTAGGAGAGTCAGCTCCTCTGTTTGTGTGTACGGTGACAGTTCTGCCAAATACTTTTCAGATACAGCAGCTTTATCAGTGAGAAGGATCTGGGCTGCCCTGCAAAGATAATCCTCCCAGTGGTGTGTCAGCTTCAAAGAAGGGTGTGATTATCATTCCAGAGGAGTGTAATGTGAACCTGTGCCTCCCATTCAGCCAAGGGATGGCTAGATCAAGGAGGCTTCTGCTCTGTGCTCACTCTCTCTTTTGTTTCTTCTCTTTCTTTCCTTTTTTTCTTCCAGCAAACAACTTATCTTCATATTAACTTCTTTTATTATGTACATTTAAGATGTCCAAAGAGGGAGGCAATGTCCCAAGGCACAGTGGTCCTTAGAAATGGATCTCCTATGAGACCATCAGCAGAGTGCTAGCTGGATGAGAGTTTCTCACCTTGGGATGCTTGGAAATTTGCTGGCTCTGATTAGCATTTTACAAAGACAGGGTTTCTCTGCAAACAGTCTAGTGGAGTCTTTCACTGTACTTTCAGCTCTGCTAAGCCTGCTGTTTCAAGATTTTGCTACCAGCTCTGGACTGGGACACACAAAGCTCCAGGCCCAATGTAAGGGTGACTCACACCTTTGATTGAACAGGTCTTAGGGATGGATGTTGTCTGTTCTGTCACTTCAAGAAAGAAGGTCTTCATGTAGTGACATTGGGTGTCTGATCTCCCAGGTCTCCTGAACTCGTGTGTGTCCATTTGTTGTTGGGTTGTTTCTTTTTCCACAGGAAAGACAAGCACATCAAACAGCAGATGAGAGAATGGCCATCCTCTAACCATATTGAGTGGTGCTTATTCATGGGTCATGATCCAGAAACAAATTATTTGTGTTTGTCTTGGCTCTTGTTCTAGTCTTGCAGCAACGATCGAGTTCAGCCTGGAATTTAATACACAAAAAAAATACAGAAAAGTAAGGCTGACAAAACTCGAGATTAAACAAATAACTACTGCATGACCACAGCAAGTGAGTTTGATCTTTAAAACCAGAAAATTTTCTGTACCAAAGTGCCTTTCCTCACTGCAGTCTGCATAAAGGAAGGAACAGAGGCAGCTGCAGCCACCTCAGCTTCAGAGATGGGGCTCCCAGTAGTCAATCTGCAAGAACACACCTGCCTGGCCTTAACAAACATTATTTTCTAGAATGTTCCCAGAGCTCTGCTGGCAGGGAAATATACCTGCCCTGTAAGGGAGAACATAAAGAGGCAGCTCTCAAACAGCACATGGTTTGACTTATAAAAGTTTTCCTTAAGGGCAGAATTAATTATATACCATAAAGATCTGTTATATATTCTGTTTATACAATTATAAAGCATTATGGTTAATTAGCTGTGGTACAGACTCCCAAAGCAGAATCTGGTTAGAGAATAAACAAAATGCTCAGTCAGCTGCAATGGTGGTTAACAACTTGCACTTTCATATCACCTTTCACACTTAACTCTCTTGAAGTGATTTATGAATTATACAATCCAGTAGGATTGAGCTTTGTGTAGCTGGTATTTTTTTGGTTTATATAAAATTAGAATATGCTGATCAGAAATGGTCTGAGATTCTCACACCTTTAAGAAATTAAATTCAAAATATTTGCTAACCAGCTTTATTTAATCTGTTTTCCTACCTATTAGTTACTTGTGATCCTGTTATGTCTGGCATTGTATATACACAGAAAATAAATACTTCTCCATCCCCTTTTCCTCTCCTGATATAGACAGTTCTGACTGGCATCAGTGGGAATCTCTATCTACATCACTATCCTAAAAACAGGGGTGAAATCCTGATTGTGAAAAGATATTGATAGAAGTGTGCAATACTGCAAAGATTTTGTTTTCAAACTACATTTATACAGTATTTCAGTGCTATGAAATGAGTTGACAATATTAATGTATCAAACCATCAGACATCTTTGAACTTAATTACTTTTTCGCCATCACATAATTCAGCACTGAGTCTTGTTGTTGTGCAGATGCTGCTACAGGTGTCTGGGCAGAGTAAGTGCTTTTTGAAATCTCATCAGTGTCATGTGAGTAGAGCTAAAAAAAACTAAGTTAGTATTATTTGTCATATCACGGGATATTATACCGGTTACTGTGCATGAAAAAGCACTTCTTAAAGCAGAAAACATGCAATATTTATAAGAAAAACTGAAGAAAAAAACCCACAAGATGGGAGCAAGAGAGGAAGAGTATGTATTTAGTATAGTTTAGATATTTATACTGTAAAATGTAGCACACAGTATTTTTAAAAATCTACAAATACATTAAAAGAAGCACTCTTCACTGAAAAGGCCACAGCCTGATATCAATTCTGTTTCCTGAATGCATCATGATAGTAGTGGGATTTGAGATAACTTCTGGAAGGCTTCACAGCCTTTTTAAAGTCTATTTTGGGCATAGTTGTCTAGAAGAAAGCCTGAAATACATATATGAAAGAACTTCTGAGAGACAAAGATGTAAGGGCAACTGAAAATGGCGTTGTCAGCTTGGAACAACGAACTGCACAGTAAGATAGGAGATAAGATTATGCATGAGTGCCCAGTGGATGCTCCTAACTTCTGTTCAAAATGGCACTGAAGGGGAATGCCAGGGAAGGATACAGAGAGAGGCTGATAAAATCAGAGAGAGAATTCAGGAAGCTTATCTTGACTTCAGTGTTTTAGGCTCAAGGGGAAATCAGGCACAGATAATGAAAAGTGGAGATGTTGCATTCTAGATATGACATTTGCATTGATGAAATTGCAAGAAATCACCTAGAAAAACACACAAGTAGAATAATAGGAGGTAAAAGAAGAGCCTGGTGAGGAATCTGTTGAAATTTAGGATGGAGATCTCCCACAGCTGAAAGAAAGGTTAAGGAAGTGACATGATTTGAAAAAGAAAGCAAGAAAAGAAAAAAAAAAAAAAAACCCCTTTCTATCTTTTCGATGATGAATCAAGAGAGGACAATATTTCTGAGTCACAGTATGATCATTAACATCACAGGCTGTGGACGTGGAAGGAGTCCTGAGATTTGGTCACATCACCAATAATGACCTCAGAAGAGCTGAGTAGGGTGTGCACAGCTGAACTTTAAGACAACTTGGGAAAAGGTGAAGCTGGCAGAAAGCCATCTGAGGTCATAGTTTCAGGCAATGAATTATTTTATTTTAAAACTTATAGTCAAGAGGAAAACTCATCAGAAATGTGAGAGTAAAATTAGGTCAAATGCAGGATTTAAAAAAATATGGATGAGACAGATATCATTCCATGTATACTGGGATTTTTGTGAAGAGTTATGACAAACAAAGAACAAGGAAAAAAACCCCTACAAATAGCAAATTACAGGATTAATGGTAAAGAAGGAGGGGTAAAATGAAAATCTGATAAGAATTTCCAGCAAAAGGGATTGGGAGTGAGAGAAGAAAGTGGGAGAGTGAATAAAAGGAGAAAGAACATGGATTTGTTAATTAGATCTTCTCTTGAAAAAGAAAGAACTGATAACATGGATAAGAAGAAGCAGAGGTGTCTGAAGGTGATTTCAGGATAGCACTATTTAAATTAAACTTTGTATTTATAAATTAAACAAGCTTTTAGGTTTTAAACACGGAGAAGCTCTTACATAATTTGAACCAATATGACAGATATGTAAAAATTTATTATGTAATTTGAATCAATGTGACAGATATGTAAAAATTTCAAAACTGTTTCCAGTCTCATGTCTGAAGTGCAAATAATACTAAGATCCTTGGACAGTGACAAAAACTGCAAATATTATCTTGAATTTGGATGGGAACTGATTATTTTTCAAACAACTTTCAGAGATGCAGTTTTTGTCTTCTGCCACTCAGGAAATATGTATCTGTGTAGATGAAAACAAGATGACCTTTTCAAAATTGTTGCTCCCTAGTAGATAGTAATAATTGAGTTTACACAGAGAGATTTTGAAAATAAAATCAGAAGTCCTGTTCCTGTGTTTTATGCAAGTGGAAGTCCACTTTTGCTGTCAGTGTTTTGCCAGCTCCCAGGCATTTTGCCGTTCCCTCAACAGCCCCATGGATGAACAGCCCATAACTGCTGGGTAAATGTCATTGTCTGCTTATCATTCTTACATGGCTATAAATTAAGCTTCTTTCTGCCTAATTTGAGCAGTGACATGATCAAACACATGGAGTAGGGAAGATTTAGAAGCTCACCTTGTCCATCCAATAGTCCAAAAATCTGGAACATATCATCCAGTGGAGGTTTAAGTTCCCAGATAAAACAGCTTTCCTTCTTTTGAGCAGCAAGCTTTCCAAGGAAGAGTTCTCATGAACAAATTCCCCTCAAACAGTTCATTACATTTAAATTCCTGTATTTTGTTGCTATTTGCCATATATACAAGCTAGCTATGCTAAATAACAGTAAAATCCCTCTTTATTATATGCAAACAAAGAATTTTAATAGGCATTATTCTCATAGAAACACTCAAGAACCTAAATAGCTGTACAGGAGGGACTATGCCACTGTGTAAAAATAACCATAAAGTTTATGAGAGCCAAGATCCCATTGGCTGAGCTTTTGCAATGGGAATGTATTTAGAAACAGTAACACACACACACACACGGGTGGGATCACTTTGGTCCTTTGGTGCAGGCATTGGGTTCAGTGCATGGAACAAACATTGCTGTGACATCTGGGCACCACGTTAACACACCTCTCACTTCCCAATGTTTACAACAGGCAGGTAGGCTTTCAGTATTTGTGTATTGGCTTTGAGTGTGCCCATAGTCCAACACCATCTTTCTGAGGATGTCTCAGTGTTTGGAAAATCCCTGCTTTGCCCAGAGCTAGCACAGCCCTTGGCAGCCCAGCTCTATCCCCCAGCTTGCGTGGGCTCCTGGAGCCTCTGGCACGCAGCCTGGCAGCCACAGAAGTAAAAATAGCTTTGCTTCCCTCCCACCGCCTTTCTACCCCAGTGCAGAGGGAAGGAAAGGATATTTGGGGCTGAAACTAGAGAGAGTTCAGGTAATAATAGCATTTTAGGAATAAATTATGAAGATACACATATTTCAGGCAGTTCCAACCTGCCCCTAAATTACAGCCTGTAGTGCATCACTCCCCTACACACTTGGTAGAAAAGTACTGGGCTGAGCCTACATATAAACTAAAATTTAATATGTTCAAAAGTAGCAGAAATTAAAAGTACAGAAAAAGCTGTTATAAGACATTTAGGTTTATCTTGAAACCACCATTTTCTTTCAAGAGGTGTAGCATACTCACAAGCACGCAGCAGCAGCTCCAAAAAACATCATCCTCCAACATTCCAGTGTTTATGGGTGTGCCTTAATTAAAAGTACTTTGCAGAACAAGGAAACCTGAATCTTTAGGAGAAAAACATTGATTACATAAGGACACTATTTTTAATTCATATAGATTCAGGAGAGAAAAGGAGTTGCTTATTCTATTTACATGAACAGATTTTTAAGAAAAACGAAGTTAGTTGATGTGCCAAACTCTGTTATATATCAGCAGTTTGGAAAGTGAAACCTTGATTTCAATCTACTGCTATCCTATAAATAATAATGGTACATCAAAAATCTGGTGTAGTCCATGGTTTATTTGAGAAACAAACTTCCACAAGAAATTAATTGGATGATGAGAGTCAGAATTATGAGTTAAGTTTTGTATCCACATATCTTAATTTCCTCCTGAGTTACTGAGTGTATGACATACCTAGAGAAAATGTGTACCTATTTGCACCAATAAAACATGTCAATGGATTTTCTATGAGATGCTTTTTCATGTTTTCCCAAATCAATCCTAAATGGTTCAAACTATATATGATTTCTCAGAAGGTGTCTGGTTATAGTGGTACTGGTTTTGGTATGTTTCCTCTGCACAGGCAGGGAAGTCCCACCTAAGGCAATTCTGCCCTTTTGAATTGTTTATTTTTGAGTATACTTACTGCTGATAGTACATACTCTAAAGTTGTCCCACTGCCTTTTTATTTTTTCTGAACAGCTATTTCCTGTCTCTCAGCCAATATATTGAGATTATCTTGCACTCCTTGTGCAGGACAAATACTGCTCTACAGACATGGATTATCAGTTGGAACACAGTGTTTGCTGTATCTTAAAGTAAGTCATCTCTCTCTTCATTGGTCGTTTTACAATCACATCTAGAAGATCAGAGAGAGCTTTATCATGGTCCCTCCCTTGCCTTGGAAAAAATCCTCTAGAGGTCCACCCACCTGGCCTCACTCCTTTATTACCTGTCCTGGAACAATGTTTCAGTCTTGAAATAAAACACTTTGCATGAAATTATTTGCTTAAAACATACATGACATTTGTGGGTTGACACACGTGGATCCACAGCTGCAAGATAAGGTTAGACCTTGCTCCATAAAAAACCATTAAGGCTGATTTCAAAGGAGTGTTGCAAGAAGCAAAAGTTTGCTTTTCTAATGTAGGAAAATCAGAATAAAATTCATCTTTGCAATGGGGCATACTCCATAAATACTTGTTAATACTGAGATGGCCTTTTTCTAATGTTTTTCTTGATGAAATTGTGTCTCCTTTTCACAATTAACTGTCTCTCAAATAAGTCAGATAGATCATAAATACAGAAACTACACATAGTAAGTGAAAAAATTATCTATGACACTACCTGAATAACACAGTGGAGCTGAAGGATTAACGTGCTCCATGGTTTTTGGGAAACATATCCCTGACATGAAATTCAAGCACATCATGAGCCCTTTGCACAGCACATGAGCACAGCACAGCTGTGGTCCAGCTCACAGGGAGCAAGTGCTTGGACTTCTCTCTCCCTGCTGGAGGATGTGGTTCCCCCTCACCAACCAAAGAACGGTCTGGGCTGGCACATAAGGACACACCACAATAGAAAGGACCATTTTTGGAAAGAGTAGGGAGCCAGAAAGGATTCCTCCAAGCAGCACGGCTCACCCAGCTGATGCAGCACCAATCTGCCACCTTTTGCAATGGAAATGAGTCCAAAAATTCTTTCTTACCTCTCCGGCAGCAGCTTTTACCCTGATAAGAGCAGCTGCAGGTCACCCGTTATCAAGAGAGTGGTTTCTGGCCAGGAGACATGTGTTACTTCTTTCTGGTTTTAAGTTTTAATTTTCACCTGCAGTGGAGAGATAAAATGAATTCCAGTTTAGCTTGACAATCCTGCCTGCACAGGTGTGCTGTGAGAATACCACTGTGGTGTTCAGCTGGGTGAATGTTTTAGATGACTACAGTAATTATCAAAAGTACTGGGTTTAGTTTCCCCCCACTTTAATCTGCATCAGATTTGCCAAATAGTTTCAGGTGGCTTTTTTGCCTAGATAAATAAAGCTGGAGGAGGAAATGAAAAGGCTTGTGCCTCATTTGATGCAATATCTGGCACTTGAATGATGCAGAACTTGGGAACTGTATGGCCAAGACCTTCTTCTTCATGAGATTATTTGAATTGAACTTTTTATTTCCTACCTGCATTAGTCCTTTAATTACCATGTTATATTCCTTTCTGGAGTGAGGTCCCTGGTCCCTGCTCCTGATACTGGTGTATTTTGTGCATGCAAAATCAGGGTGGAGCAGCACCTCTAAGGGCAGGGCACAGGAAAGGGGAGGAGGAGCTCAAGGTCATCACCCTGAAAGTGTCCAGCTGCACGCTCCTCTGCCCTTCTCGGAAGGGAAAGGGAGGCAAGAGCCAGTGCCTCTCCTTCTCTGCCATCTTTCTTTCCATCCCTTTGATCCTTTGCCAGTGGGAAAAAAATTACGAGGACCAGAAGTAAGGAGTTTGTGTCTTACAGGGATGGGCTCTGACTAATCTAATATTTATTATGCTTTTTATATAGAGGGAGGATGGAAGAGTTGTAGCAGGAAAGGCTGAGGGAGGTTCAGCTCCAAATATCCTGGCTCCTGAGGTTGAAGGATCCCTCCAAATTTAACCCAGTTTCTTGCATCTCAGTGAGTGAAGCAGCATAACCATGCAGGTGTTCAACAGGGGAACCCCCAATTCTAAATTTCTGTGAACTGAGTGTTTTGATTCTTCTTGTTCTAGTTACTTCTGAATAAAACACACAATTTCCTGTCAAAAGGAGCAGCTTATTTGAATTGGGACTTCTGCAGTTTTCCTTTTTCTCATGAAAAAGATGAAAAAGTATTTTGTGTCAGTAATTAAATTAAACAAATTTAACTTATTTTTTCTGTTTGGCTAGTGATAGAAAAAATGCTCCCAGTTCTAGTTCCACTGTTATCACTCAACATTTTCTATAAATATAGCAATTAATTTGCACTCTAGAGTTAATACAGAAAAAAACTCCCTAGGATTCAAAAGTATACCTAGATGATTTCTCTCTGTGTTAGTACCAGCTCTGTCAGTCAAGTTAGGCTATCTGTACCATCCTTGTAACCTACAATTTCTAAATTCCCATCCAGCTACACCTATGCCACTCCTTTGTTTCCAGTACCATTAGATGGGATTAACTGGAGAAGGAATTAAGCCTCCAAAGTTAATTAAAACATTGTTGATGATGACCAGGAAGGCATACTTTGCAGCTGTAGGAGGAGAGATGTAGGTGCTCAACATGGGGCAGTTGTGCCCTGGCTTTTAAGCTCGTGATCTATGAAAGACAAATGCCTCTGGTTTCTCGTGGCAGTGTGAGCTAAACAGAGAGTGAAGTGTAGCCCCCGGAGGTTCCCATCCTCTTGTTCCTCTGGAGGCTCCATCTTCTCAGTCTGGTGCTGTTACATCTTTAATAAGATCAATAATCTTTCTCGACTTTAGCAGCTTCATGAATTCTGATTAAGCTCCAGGACAGCAGCTGTGTATCAAGAATAATGGGCAAGAAGAAGACTTTAGTGTCTCAGTCCAATGAAGCATGATAGTTTGTTCTTTAGGCAAACTGTTATTGATTTGATTTTGGGTTTTCTCAGAGTGGCCTCTGTAAATAAAGTGCTAGCACACAGTACCCTCACCGTTCGACTCCTCTTCCCTGCAGACCAGTTCTTTTTGTGGAAGACTTACATTAATTGTTCCATGACTACTGATGTCTTTAATTAAGGCTCACGTGGTTAAGTCCTGGGTGAGAAAATTAGACGTGCTTACAAGAATTAATATAGTAAGAAATCACAAAGGTACAATCAGGAACAAAAAATTGGAATGGTCTCTAGCACTACCTTTCAGCAAAGCACCGGTGTGTGAGATTCTGCACGTCATTAAAATTCAATTAAGTATTTTGGGGAAAAAAGCCTGGCACTGACAGGATACGTCATCTGACCACAGGAAGCTGTGCTGACAAAAATTCATAAAGTGGAAATTGGAAACGCATACTCTGAAGCTTTCCTGTATTAACAGTTTAATGTCCAACTACATAATATATAATTTATGAGAATTCTCTAACGTGATCTAGCCTTGCATATTTTGCAATTTATTATTCTTATTTAGGAAGGAGTGAAGACAAAACTAGTCTTTCTGATTTCTGGAGCCATTTTTTATAGTTTTTAATATATACATCTCATGGTAATTTTACAAAGACCTGACTTTGCCAACCCCAGTTTTCAGTTCTCACTAGTGGGTTCATTTGAGCTCGAATCTTGGCCACTGTTTTCTTTTTGAAGACGGAATTTTTCAGGTAATTAGACATTCAGGGCAGGGAATGATGCAATTATGTAGAAACATAGATAGAATTATATTGATGCTTCACTGTTTTTTATGTAAGTGCCATTTCACTGCAGTTCTGGAATGACTCCTGTTGTCAACTTTTGAGATTTCCTGTAGCCAGAAACATCCACAAATCCTCTTTCCATATCCTGAATGATTTGTTTTCTATAGTCTTGTATATACTTTGTGTTCCAAAAGTGGATCTTGTTATTGCTTATGGTCCTTCTGTGGCTACAGTAGTAGCCTAAGCAACTTGGTTTAACAACTTTATGGCTCTTGTGTATTTAAATGCTTTCTTTTTTGCTACTTTTTCTGAAATGCATTATGTGGAAGAACATTCTTTGTAAATCCCATTTTTGTTTTTTAATATCTACTCCTAGTTGTAAGTACCCACTCCACTAGGAGCCTTGAGAGATACAACACATGCCAAAAATACCATATTTGGGAGCAAACTTACAGTGGAAAAAGAATAAAAAAAACATTAACATGCTTTATTTGGGAAGGAATCTTAAAAGTGCCTTTTAAAAAATAGACAGGGAGGAGAGTGGCCAGAGAGTATTAAAATATTGACTAGGCTAACAGGCAGTACCTTACTGTTTGAAAATATGCAGGAATGCAAGGAGAAGGAGCAGTGAGTGAGCCATTTGGTAGCTGCCATGGGAAAGGTGACCATGTCCTTCAGAGCAGTTACCTCTGCAGTTAGATTGGAAAGCAGATATCCACGGCCTTGGGGAATAGCTTGTGGAAGGATAAATATTCCACAAAGATGAAGCTAGGGGAAATTGAATCCAGAAATAGGGAAACTAAAAGTAAATGGAAAAGAACCTGATAAGGAAAAGTGAAAGAATAATCAGTGTGTGGAGACTAATAGAGATTTTCTTTTTTTCAAGTTATTTCAATCAAGAGGCAAAAACTTCCTCCGCTAATTTCTATTTGCATTTTAAAGTAGTTAGGCAGCTTGGACTCAAGGTATCTAGAAGAGGACTAACCTGCTTCTGGTCAGTTCAAAGGTGACATAGAAGGGTATTCAAAACATGTTTGTTAAGAAAGTGAACTTCACCGAAGTTTGCTTTAAAGTTTCCCACATTGTTACTCCAAGAACTGTCTGAGATTACTGTAACTGAAAAATAGAGGTAGTGGTGTGGGAAAGCTCAATTTTAGCGTACTTAGCATTATGTGTATAGGTATTTTTGTGCTTTACTTTTTTAACAATAATAATAACACTCCTAATGGTTGTCTGGGTCGTTCATACAGCAAGAAGAAAAAAAAATGTTTAAAAACTTAACCGTTCAAGGCTGAGTACTTACCACTACTTTAAAGTGACATTGTAAGAGAATGACTCTCGAGCTGGTGAAATTCTCACAGATCCCAGTATGACAACAAGTGGAAAATTCCAGAAAGGTCTATAACAACACCATGGACAAAGATCAGCACCTAAATCTGACCAGCACACCACTAACTTCAGTGCTCTCTTACTTGCAAGAACTTGGTTTATGGCGTTTGAGCACAACGTTGCTTTTTTCTCACCAACTCCACACGTAAAGACAAAACACCTTTTCCACTTATGCCAAGGTGTAAAATAAAGGAAATTGCCCTCTTTGTCTTTTGTAATGATTCCCACATTTCCAGCCTACTCTGGCCCATGCTGCTTTACACATGCAACAAGGTTTAATTACATAGAAGCCAAGATGAAACTGGAGGAGCCCAGTAACCATGGAGATTAGAGCTCAATAATATAATACTATTTGTTTATAAATTATCCATAGCCCAAATATCCTTTTGTAAAAGGGAAACAGGCAAGTGAGATCCAAGCAGCATGCTCAGTTTATTTTTATTTTCTAAAATCAAATGCGACTATACTTTCTGTGGGTGACTACCTTCTCATTAATAATAAAAGTCATGAAGGCATGTGTATCATACACAAAACACAATTCACATTTGTAATTCATTTTTCAGTTAAAAAATCCCCATCACAAAGCTCACAAATGGTGGCAGTCATAATTAGAAGGTTATCTCAGATAGTGATAGTGAAGAAGCTGGAGGAGGTTTTAAAACTTTATAGGTGCTTTTCCTTTTGGATAGCTAAGACATTTTCCAACTAAATATTGTTTATCTTCCTCCTTGCTTTTAAAGAAGCAACTAATCAGTTTTATTGAGAATATTTTCCACTGGAAAGTCAATAACTATCAAAATTTAAACTCTTCATATGCTTTACTATTCTGGTAACTTTCAACTTGTAAGGAAAAGAGTAGTTTGTCATTAAAAATAGCTTTAAATTTTAAAATAGCACTTTTTTGGTTTAGTTTGTTTTCAAAATTACTTTGCCAAAAATTAATATTAAATGTGGAAAAGACATGTTACATTATTTTACAGTTTTAAGTAATGTAAACCCAGAAGTGACCTGTTTTATGTTACACTCCATGTTGAGTTTGTTTCCTTTCAATTCGGAATAGTAATTTTAAAAAATTGTCCAAAAAATGCAACATCTATCTCCACAACATTTACATATATAAAAGGCAAAGTATGGAGAAATAAGAGCAATTTCAGAATAATTTATTATAGTGTTTCATTATATCCAGAGAACGAATTAATGTAGGAAACTAGATAATATTCTTGAATAAAAGTATTGTTATCTGATCTGCATCGAGAAGCTAAGAGGATAAATGATTTCATGACAAATCCCACTTTTGTAGCAATTACATAATTATTATGTAATTGCCATAATAAATCCCTGGTTTATGATTTTGCAAGAACAACTTCAGCATCTCCTGAGCTCGAGTCTGAGCTTGCTGAGCTCTTGCAGTGAAGTCCTATTTAGACATAAGGGATGCATATATGTCAGCATTTCATCTTAGGACTTCATCTCCAGAAAATTCCAACTTACCGTGTTTCCATTTCAATCACAAAGTCCTCTTGGAGCCTGCAAGCTGGTTTCCCTTTGGCTGAAACCGAACCAGAATATGTGATGTGGAATCCAGAGGACATTCAGCCCATAGGGCAAGAGCAACAGCAGTCTAAACTAGAAATGTGTGTAAGAGTGGGTGTTAAGTCTCAGCCTTGGGTTTTTTACTTGACAGATCCACTCCCCTTGGGCAGCATTACTTGCTATATTTTGAACATGGCTAGTGAGAAGCATTACTGCTCTAAATAATAACAAGGTGTTGTACCCTGTCACCTTAAATTGATCTCTATTTAAGAGGATGGATAGGGCTCAGAATTTTCTGAAAACCTCCCATCCTCCATGCATGCAACCCTCTTGTATGGATTTCAAAGCCAGATCTTCCATTACTCCAAACTGCCATTACACCGTGTCTGCCCTGGGACAGCTCACAAGCTCCCCTAGTGAGCAGCAGATGGATCTGAAGTTTGCTCTGCCGGCTATCGCAGTGCCCAGGGGCACCGGTCCCAGTGGGATGTGAACGTTTGCCAAGCACCTCCGGCCCAGGAGCGGCACTTCCACCACGTGCAGAGATTGCTCTGGGGTGCCCGAGGCACTGAGGGAGCCGCAGGGCTGCTGTGGTGAACCTGAGCGTGTAGAACTTGTCTGCCCATGCCATCAGGCTTACTTCATCCTCCACGCCGGGCAACACCTGGAAACATTTGTTTTCTAATGGTATTTGGCTATGAACAGACTGTACTCAAATGATCTTTCTTGGGTTGTTTTTCTTAAAACCTTCAGTTACAACCAGTTATATAAAAGTTGAATACACATCCTGTTTAAACAGAGGAGGAAGGCAAGGATTTAACCCTGAAGATGAAGAGCTCCTCATTGAAAGCCATCAGACTGCCACTGAGTGTGAACTTTGGGAACGGATGCTCTGGGATACAGAAGGCTATGTTCTAAGGCCTGGACCTCTCATGGTTCAGGTGGGGATTTGACGAAATGCAGAACAACTCCTCCTGCACCTGCACACACTCCTTCCAAATGAAGGCAAAGTAGGGGAAACAACAGCGGATGCCATGGCCTCGTCTTGATGTGCACCCAGGATACAATTTGGGTGTGTGTCTCAGGAAAGAAGTCTTTCTGACTCCTGAATTAGATGCATAATTACTAGCAATGGGAGCTAGGAGTCTGTGTCCATGAGAAGCAGAGTTCAGATCCAGCAGGAGCTTGGAAATGGGACACAGCCACGGGAGCAAAATTTTGCCTTAGTAACCAAAAAAACTTCCTGGTTCCCAATTTATCTCCTTGCTTCCACTGAGATCAATGATCACTCTGTCTCCAGAACCAGCAGGTGAGCCCAGCAAGGGGCTGCAGGCTCCAATCTGTGCCAGCGAAGCCAGCAATTAGCAGAATGTGCTGGCCTACAAAGCACAGCTCCTGCATCGGCTGCCTTTTAGGAATCCCAGGTAACAGCCACTTTGCTGAGCTTCTGGAAATACTCCACATGGCGAATATCCCCCACAAAGCAGCAGAACTCCCATGCTATGCTTAGCATTGCAGTATTCATCCTCTTTTAGAATAGAATTAAATGGCTTTAATGGTCTACATTTAAAAAGAAAGTCAACTTCAGGACAACAAGAATCCAGCTCTTGCCCCAAAATCCATCCCACTAGCTCCAAGTACCACCCCACCTGGGCTATCAACAGCACTGGGGTTCAGCTGCCCCAGCAGCCTGAGAGTTGAAACCACTACAAAAAAGGCACAGATGACTGTACCATACGTGTTCTCACGTATTTGCTAAGAGCAGAGAAAAGGTGAGATGGAGTTGCCCGAAAATGGAGATGAGATGCAATTGAAGGGCGTGCACTGTTGACTGGAACACACAAGATGCAGACAGACTCCTTGGCAGGCGTTGCACACAAAAAAAGCACATTTTTAAAAAGCATGGAAGGCAGCCACGTTTTAATAGACTTTCTCCCTGTCCTTTTTTTAATCTTACTTCAAAGAAGAGGTCAGCACAATTCCTTTTCCCCAAGCCTTGTACTTGGAACTATCTAAGTCATTTAGACTAAAAAAAGAAAAAAAAAGAAAATGTAGACTACAAAAAAGAGTTGGACATGATCCTCTACCAAGAGAGATCACTGTTCTTAACCAGATTCTGCCAGCAATTTCATAATGAGGATTTTCTCTGCATATGACACTTAAAGTCAACCATGGGGAAAGGGATAGAGAAGGGGAATGAAGAGAAGGCAGTAGTCAAAATAATAAATAATTTGGTGCCTGCCTGAGAATGAGTCTGTCTTTAAATGACAGGAAAAAGATAGTAATGTGTTTTCACATTAAGTCAGTATTGACATTTTTAAAAAGCTTTAAAACATTCAACCAGGTTTTGTAGTTAAGATGGGAAAACATTTTAAATTGGAAATGTGAATTTAATCCCCTCAATTAAATATAAAATATTTAAATACTTAACCTGATTGCTGCCAAATGCAATTTCCTATAATAAGGAATTATGAGGATAGAGAGCAGTTCTTAAAGGCACATGGTTCACACAGAACGAGCAAAGATTCAGGTCTGGAAACTGCAGCTTTGTCTGTGTAAATAGTCCCTTTGCCCCTTCACACAAATTACAACTGGAAAAATTTCAATTTCTATTTTTTTACGTGGCATTAAAAAAAAAAGTCTTGTATTTTTTTTGTGTGGACTGTCTGGTGACCGCGTTATTAACAGCGGATATGGCAAAACAACACAGGTTTTCAGCCAGTAGAGCCATATGAAGCCTCTGACATCTGAATTAAAGTACATAAGAAAATTTTTCTGGAGAAACTTAGGACCAGTCTCACTCAATGTGGAATTCACTCCTTGTGAACAATCACCCTGTATATCTATCCATACCTACATACATAGACACACACATAATATATATCCACATTCTCTGTATGTATATGTACCCTTTGCATTAATTTGCTATGATCTTTAGGACAAATCCTGTTCTTAGTTATGATGGTGTAAAATATAACTTTGCTGAAATACAAGTTCATACAAAAATCTCTTTTCCCTTCTAACTGCTTTTTTTGTCTGTGCATAAAATATCGCTGTGCTGAGGGCAAGATGTAGGCACCAACTGGCAACTGAGCAGTTATGTGAACCCACAAGGCTGTTTTTTCACACATTTGGAGGAAGCAGCAGATTGAAAAACTCTGATTGCTGGCCTACAACTAAGCAGTATGTTCTGAATTCCACCTCAATCCATTTTAGGATGTGGTCATTATAAATTAACTTCCTCTGCATCTCCCTTCTCTGAACTGCAGTTCAATTCATGAGTAAAGCTGTATCTACAGAATTAAGTTTTATTTTTATCTGACTTTTTCCTTAAACGCTGCATATTCTAATTTCCTCCTCCTCCCTCCTCCATGGCTGGCAACAGACCAGCTCTTTCATTATATTTGGAGCAAAGAAACAGCCCACTGAATCATTTGGAGCAAAGAAACAGACCACATCATCAGGTCTTAAACACTTTGAACAAATCAAAATACTTATTTAAAAGTAAATGAATTCCCATTTATAATACAGCCTTCCACTGCTAGTGACAGTTCTGATCTCTGCAGACATAATTCATAGGGAGAGAAGAAGGACAAAAAAGCTGAGATAGATAACTTTGTCCTGTTCCAGGCATGCTGCTGGGAGCTGTCTCTGGCAGCAGCTGGCTCCCTGCATAGACAGCCAAAGGAAGAGAGGACAAGCCAGAGGGTTATTCTCATCTTAATTGTGGACAAAGAGCTCCTCTTTCCCGTCTCTCCTCCCAGCAGATGGAAACTAGGATGACTGGGATTGTAATTAGGCACATCAGCATGGAGAAAGCAGAGAAGAGAGAAGATTTGTGTCTGAGAAATTCCCTGCTCAGACTTTCTGGCCTGGCCTGAGCCAGCACACCATCAGGCACTGAGGAAGGCTCCTATAGGGCCAGGTTGGATGTATCTGGGACAAAAGGTTCAAGGGAGGAAACCCTCAGATAAGAATCATTCCTCTTCTCTGTTTACCTCAAATTTCATCATCTTAATAATGTAATAAACACTGTGCAAGAGGCTTGCTCTAGGCCAGAGGAGTTTTATGATCAATAGGTATATACAAGGGGAAAAGGTAAAGAGAGCAAGCCCAGTGTTGCTTTGTTACTGTGTTCTCAGAAGCATTTCTGTCACCTATTGCAAAGTAGACCCTTGATACTTTTAAATATAAGAGCAGAGGGCCAAATTGCCCCCTCTTTTTTTTTTTTTTTTTCTCTCAGATCAAAAGCTCAGTATATCCTAATTTCCAATGTTGCCAGTGCTCTACGCTAAATCTCACTGTGGGGATGCCTTCTCGCCTCTTGTATTGCTCTGGCAATGCCTGCACTGATCCAGTTTGCTGAGACTGTTTTGCACAGATTACCTGTTTTGATACCAATTTCAGAGTAAATCCTAAAAGAGAGTGGACTCTTCTCTTGGAGACTGAAAAATTACTGGGTCATGATCTCCAGACTACAGTGATATTATCAGAAGTGATCTCCAGGCTATGGTGATATATCAGAAGTGGATGATGTTTCAAAGGAGAACTTTTTCAGCGTTATCTTCATAGTTTTTTGGGGGGAGCAGAATATTAGTTTGTGCACAAGCCAGAATAACTCTTTGAAGCAAGATGAGGCAGAAGGTGCCAGAAAGGCCTTGTTCGGTTAATTGCAATTTATCTAAAAACAGAATAACGTATTTTCAAATTTCCAACTAAGATTTTATCCTTCAGTTGAATTACCTCGTCTGTTTAAGAAGGGTGTACTAGGTGACTTTTATTCTTCCTAATCATATAGAAGAAAATAATCTCCTATATTGGAGAAAACAATCTTCATACAGCTAAATTGCTGTTGCCAAGGACACACTGGGAACACTTTTCTTGCTCAGTGCCATGAAGACTATAAAACTCAATCTAATACCAAAAAGTGATTTTTTGAGACACTGTGCACGTAGTCTCATAAACAGCCAGAGACTTCCATTGCTACAGGAGATCCCCACGGAGCAAGTCTTATCTGACGTCTTTGTGATGTCTGTGGTGAACAGATCAGTCTTGGGATGACTTCCTGTTCTAGCAGATAGCCCTTAGCATCATGTCTGAAATCTCCCCTTCTGGTCTAGGCAGGGTGAAATGGCATAGGCAAACTGCTAAGACTGGCAGATCACCAGAAGATGAATTTGCTCAGGTCAAAAAAAGGCAAATTGTTTTCCAAAAAGACAGAGCTTGACTTCAGCAGCACCTCTCTCCTCTTAGAGGAGCTGTGTCAGGTATCTGTGATCCCATGGCTGGTCATGTAGGAGACAGAAGTGGAAGTGGGTCAGGTCTACATTGCTTTTACCCACAGGGTATCTATGTACAACACCCTTTTCTTTAAGGACTACCTTAAAGATGTCTGGAGATGTCTGTCTACCAGGATATGCCCCATGCCAGAAATCACCTGTCAGTCCCAGCTGGATGGAGCAGAGTATCTCCCACATACTGATGTTTCTAAAATAGGGCGCAGCTTTCTTCGGGAGAAGAGCCAGCCATTGGAGGTGGTGGGGAAGAGGGTTAGTTTGAGAAGGCTCAGAAGTCTTAAATATGAAGATGAACAGTTTTGGACAAAACCTGGAAAATGGCTTTATTCCTACAGTTTCTCTCAGACTTGAACAAATCAATAGCTATAACAGTGCTATACAAAATTTCTTACGGGAATTACTGCAACATGAAATAATTTAGCTAGCTGGCCTCTACGTAAACAAAAATATGTCAGCTATCTTTGTTCATTCACTCACTTAATTTTTTACAGCTGTCCTAGGATTAAAATTTGTCTTCAGTGTATGATATTAAGATTCAAGATGAATCTTAATACTGACTTGTACTGCAAAGCATTTGAGAGATCTACAGCAAAACACTACATTTCCATTTCTCAATCAATGGCCTCTTAATTGATGCCATTTTATAACCTGATGGCAACTTCTGGTTTTGAAGCAGTTATTTTAACTTGATCATTGGGTAGGAGCATACACTGCAAACTACATCTGTTAAAAAGGAAGTTTTAAATTCCTCTATTAATCCAGTATCAATTGTCATTACACCACCTTCCTACTCTGTCCCCAAAACAGAAGTTAAATTACAACTTGAATTGAACTACATTAAAAGATAGAGAACATTAACCCCATGTGTCCAATTTTAGCCACAATTATAATATGATTAATATGTAATACCTGCAAGTACTGTAATATTACTTAAAATAAAATTTGGCAGTCCTTCCTGGGATAAATTCAACGCATATGTTCTATTCCACCCTAACAAATAGAGGGAGATGTATAAATGGTTTTTATTTGAGAGATAACTGAAGGAGAACTAGCCAAACTGCAGAAGACAGTAAAAAAAAAGTCAATAAAAGTCAAATAATAACAACAAAAAGATCCTTTGAATCAATTGATAAAACAAGTATTAAGTCTTCTACATAAGCCCTATCTAAACATACCATAGACAAAATCAGAGGAATCTGACGGAACAAAATGCAGGAATCTAGAAGTGTCTTTAACACAGGAATAAGCCAAGCAAGTGCACCTGTAGTTTTTGAAAACAGCTGAAAAGGGAAATTACACTACAGCTCACAATACGTCACATGTGGCTTCATTTTCTTAAGGAAAACAGACAAATAGCAGAACTCTTCATAAAAAGGCTGACACAGTGGTCAGACTAAAGTTCTATTAGTATAGCTTTAAGTGAGTAATTCCTGTCTCTCTGTGATGGACTATTTCACCTGGGCCTTTATTTCTGAGCCCATCTGCTTCTTTTCCAGTGAGATTTAGATGGATGCTCAAAGCTGACCTCCCAGAACACTTACATGAACATTTGGATGTGAGAGGCTACTCTAACCATAATGCTGATAGCCACAAAGAGTTGGATGAAGGATGTTTATAATCAAGGCTCATCTCTTTTTTTTGTTTGCTTGTGAGCAGTTTCTTTCATGTTCTGTTATTGAAGTACATGTGTCAACTGACTTGAGAGGACAGCCTTGTAAATTAGATCTTTGATCTCAAGAGTTTATTTTATCTTTGCAGCAAGGAAAAGTGAATTGAATTGGCTGGCAGAACTAAGCCCTCTCTTGTCTCTGGTCTACAGCTGCTGCATCCTTTTGGGGTCACCATAACTTCCACTCCCATCACTCGATACTCTCTTTTGCTACAGAATTAAAAAAAGGCTTCTCCAACATCATAACCTGCTGAAAGCTTTACAACTTCTGGTTTATTTTATGAACCACACAGCCAGACTTTTGCTTCTGCAGAAGGGAGAAAACACTGAGCTGTGATACAACAAAGCTCTTTGAGCTGCTCTGATACTGCATCAGAAAGTAAACTTTAATTGAATATTCACTGACTGTTTTTTGGAGTAAAACACAATTTAGAAAGAATACTGCATGGAAGGCTGCAGACTAAAGAGAAGTATCTGTTCCAAAATGTTCAAAGGAGTATGTGATCCATTGTTATTCTCCCATTACTTACGTTAATGTCCAGAGGCATTAGGCACTATTGTGCTGTCTACTACATGTACACAAAAAAGACTACGGGACATGATACTGATTTATCTCCTGATTCAGATCACCACTATGATAGTGTCATCATATTCTTACCATCTGCACTTCATTCAGTTTCCATGGCTGTGATTCAGGCAGGACAGCTAAGAAAGGGTCTGTGGGAACTCATCTCTCAGAAGGACATTGAAAAGAAAGAGGTAGTAGTTCTCTAGGAGACTCAAAGTGCATAAATATCTACTGGTAAAGAAAAAACACTGCTTCAGTGGAAGATACAAGGACTTAAAATTTTTTTTTTAGTTTAAAGAATTTGACATATTGATGGGAAGAAGTCAGGCCTAACACACATGCTTTCTAATTTGGTGAGCTCGCTACAGAAAGCCAAGCTTCATGTTGATGAAAAGTTGCAGCACAGCAGGGTAGGCTTAATGAATGCAGCTTGGCTTACTAAACCTTTGTCCTCCTACAGCACCAAACAGGAGTCTACCTTTGGAATTTAAGGAGGATATTCTGCCTCTTTGTTGTCATGGAGTCTCTGGCTTCAAAAAGAAATCTGGTTAATCTGGAATTGCCCTGTCATCAGCAGAAGAGTCGCAGTTACTCAGGAAGGAACTCCTTACCCCTAGGAGCTGCACTTCTGGTTCCTCTCCTTACCAGGCTGAGCAGAGAAAACCCAAAGCAAGATGAATTATAGTGTCATAACAAAAGGGTGGTTGTGGGGAGGAAGGCAGTTTCTCAAGCTCCAGTTTTATGCTATTGTTCAGAACAACCCGCTCATCTTGCCCAGGAGGCTGCTTTACTGCTTTTGTGAACATAACAGGTTCTCCAGCTAAAAATGCAATAAACTGTGTGTTATTTTGAGATACTGTAATTGCTATGGTGAATCTGCTCTTTGCATTTTTCCTTTAGGTGCTTTAGGGTGAAACCCTCTCCTCTGTGACCACACAAGTGTGTATTTGCTGACTGTCATATCAGGGTTTGGATCACACTTTACAGGAAACAGCAGAAACTGGATCTGTAACCACTGCCTTGACTGACCTGCTGGACACGGCATTGTCTGGTTCCACTTCTGAGCTTGTCACCAGGGAATTGTCTGTAGGGACCATCTCCCAGTCAGCCTTCTGTCAGGCTGCTTTCGATGCAGTTGTTCTTTGATTTACCTTTGAACACATGCCATAAGGCATCAATACAATTTTAGGGACGATCTCAAGCAAGGGAGAGGTTTGAGCCCCAGCTTTTGCTAAAGAGAGGGCAGTCAGGAGACACATTCCCAGTACCCTTGCTCATTTGCTGGGTGTAAATTTTATCCTTTACAGGAGACAATTAAGGATGAAGGCCAAGTGTTTGAAACTACTGTCCACATTTCTCATCATGGTGAATACAACCTCCTCCCTACTCTCCTTTGCTGCTCCTTTCCTTTCGAAAGGACAGCTGTGAGTGCAACAGAGCTCAAATCTGACAAGATGTAATTATTTTAGATAAATCATCTAACTTTAGGCAAAAAATGAATGCAAAAAATTGCATGCCAAGTCAGCTAGCAAAGAAAGAACCAGTATTGTGAGTTTGTTTGGTCTTCAACAGTGCTTTACAGCTCTGCTTCTAGACCAGCTGAGCTGCAGAAACATTTCAGATTCAAAATGGACAACTTGAATGGAAACATCCTATTTGTAGACTAATCAAATTTTTAACTGTTGGATATAAAATAAGCACTAAAATTACTTTACTGCTTTGGGTATGTGTTAACTAAAAAACGTGGAAAACAAAACAGTTCCAAACAACTTAATAAAATTAATTCTTCCTTCTAGGAGGCCTGACTACTTCCCAGCTCCCGGCCAAACAAGTCTCCAACCAGTGTCGTGGATGCCACCTAAACCACTGCAAGTCACCAACACAGCACACAGAATCCATCAGAGGAGAGTGTGATATATTTTATTAGAAGGATACCAATTTTTAAATGACACTGAAAAGACTTTCAAACTGAATTTCCAAGTTCAAGTTCCCATGAAAGCTGAATGGTCAGAGCTGTAGTAAACGATATGGGTGAAACCACATAATAACTCTCACATATAAAAATAACTCATTATTACTTAGCTTCTTTTTATTGAACTGCAGCATAGATACTCCCCTTGAAACAGTAACTTCAAAACATTTAAGGACATAGCTGTCAAGAATATTAAATACACACATTTTAAAAGATCTAAACCATGAATATTTAACAACCTAAGACATATTCACAATGTAATTTCTTCATCATTTTACGGTATTTGTCTCAAATACTGTAAGACGATCCAAGTCTGAAAATACATGTACTTTAAGCTACCACAGAGCATAAAAAATATAGGAAAATATCCACTAACATTTAGCACAACATATATATTGTACCCCAAGAGAGAAAGCAAGTGTGTGCCACAGATCATTATTCATCACAAATCACGATGTGACATCAGAGAGCTGTTGCTGGTGGAACAGCAGCTCTGGCCTCAGTCGGTAAAAACAGGCTCAAAGCTTGTGAGTGGGGACACAGTGGTCTGTGAGAACGCATGTTTAGGTATTTAGCAGTTTAATTCAGTTGGATAAGAAACAATGTAATGTTTTCCTGTTGTTAAACATTGCCATCTGTACCTCTGGCACACAAATTAAAAAAAGAAGGGTGTGACCATTAAAAGTACGTGTCCTGAGATTTCCTTTTTCAGGGGGCAAAGAGGTTAAAATGGAAAAGCTGATCTGTATATAAATCAGGAACACATGTGGTAATGAGAACAAACAGCAGCCAACAGGCAGGCGGGGACAACATCTCCAGGCAGGCACAAAATGAGACGGACAAAATACCATCTACTGGAAAAGGGAAGGAAGCAACTGATTTTCACTTTGAAATTGGTTAAGTTTAACCAATTCAGTTCAGTCTTAATGATTACTTAAGGGCTTGTAATTAACTCTGAGTTTTAAAACTTGGTTTCACTGAAGAGCTGTCTGTCCAGTAGTGCAGAGCAGCATTGCTTTAGCATTAATATTAGTTTCTATCTGTACAAAATCAAGAGGTGATCTTAATATGTGTAACAGGATCTATGTGTTTTGTAACTAATTGAAATAACAAAACAGTTGAGACACAGACTTCCTCTTAAAGTCATGAAATGTTTGTGTCTGCAGCCTACCTACTGGAAGTAGATACCAGCAACCAGTCTCCTACTGAGGCTGAAACACTTTTGCTTGATTTCTTTGGAAATAAATGGAATATTTAATGTACTAAGTTATAGTTCACTTAAAGCTAAGAAATATATCACAGTTGTGAATAATAATCCATTTGATATACCAGTGGCAGGCCCCTAAAATATTAAGTCAATTAAAGTAAGTCTTTATCTTCCCTTTAAGACTCATTCCTTGACAAAGGCACAAAAAATAAAGCAAGCATTATGGATCACAAAGCACTGAATTTTCAAGTGTAAAGTCATACCAAAATCTTGATAAATTATCGTTGATGTCGTAGGTGAGCAGTCGGTCAGGAACGTCACTGTGGGTGCCCTGCACGGCTAACACATGTGGTGCGAGGGCAAAGGGGACGTCGCTCAGGAGGTCTGACATGAAAGGGCTGCCTTCCAAAGTCTGACTCCTTTGATTTCCCACCTCTGTGCTTGATACAGTCAACTGTGACCGGTGCCCTGTTTTTATCTAGAGAGAACAGAAGAACAGAAATTTACACACTACAAATCAGGCAGCTATGGCTTTGTACTTGGAACCACAAGGACCTACTAATAAAGGGAAACAAAACAAACAAACATATAAATAAAAGCAGTTTCAGAGTTCAGTTTAGGTAGATCTAAAATAGTAAATTTTAATACACGTTGATATAATTCTTTGGCTCAGGTTGACCAGAATTAAGGCTAAAACAAAAATAAGACTTTTTGCAATGATTACTGAGATCACAGAATCACAGAATAAGCTGAATTGGAAGGGAAATTAGGATCATTGAGTCCAGCTCCTGGCCCTGCACAGAACACCCCAAGAGTCACACCATGTGCCTGAGAGTGTTGTCCAAACGCTTCTGGAAGTCAGGCAGGCTACCCAACATTACTCTGCATTTATGAAACCCATAAGGCTCGTGGGGACTTTTTGTCATTATGTTCAGTCTTGTTTAGGGGAAGTTATTTTATACACTTCCTTTCATAAACTAATGAAGCTCCATCTTTTGTTTTCCCTGTGCCTTTCCAGAAGTTGTCCAAGAAAAGCATGACTTTCATGATTAAGAACACCCCTATCCCAGTTATTTCAAAGGATTAATGATGTTGTTTTCCAGTGTGAAATAGAATTGCATGACTGGCTGTAAGTTCTATTGAAGAGGGAAATATATGCAGTGCCAAATATGTTCTTTATAGAAAAACATGGTTAAAACTTTAAAAAGCTACCAATAACCCAAGAACCCAAACCAACAAGGAAATAAAAAAACCTTGCCATATAGAAGTAGTCAACACAATTTAGAGAATAATGTTGGACCCAATAGGCTTGCAAGCTTTGATCCTGACCCACCAGTGTGACCTTACTAAGTGTTTATCCTGAAACTTTTACCATTTTAAGAACAAAGAAAAGACTATTTACTCTGCCTCTAGAAATCAAATATAATGTTTTTTACTATTTATAGCAATAAAATCCTATACAAACTGATACCTCTCACAGTAGGCACCCATAAAGATGTTCCTGATAACAGGCTCTGAGCAACCTGATCTAGTGGAAGGTGTCCCTGCCCAGGGCAGGGGAGTTGTAACTAGATGAGCTTTAAGGTCCCTTCCAACTCAAACCACTCAATGATTCTATAGTCTCTAGGAGCAAGATGTTTGTTATTATGAGGATTTCTACTTTGTATCAGCATACATACAGAAATATTCAGTAATGTGTTCGAAAGTGCTTAACAAGTCATATCAGAGCCATGAACACAGACAGGAATTTCTGACTTTGATGAAGTCCTGACTTCTTCCTTTCAACCCCCCATACTAAACATTCAGTCAGAAAAATCCAAGCTTACACAGCTATTAGGGAAGGAAGAGCACTGAAAGCTTTAAACACTAATTTGGTATTCATCTGATCATAAGAGTGAAATGGATCCAGTCATATGGAGGTCACTTGGATCCATGATTTTTAGGGGTGTTGTGCTGCTCAAGATCTGACCTGTGCTGAAGTTGAGTATCATGGATCATGGTTGTTCCAGAGAACCTGAAGGTGTTGCTCTCTGACACAAGAACAGTTCAGGTGGCGGGGTGGTGGTGGGTGCTTTGTTTTCTTGCTCGGAGTATTTAGGGAAAAGACACTCCATCTTCTTCCCAAAGAAAGGACTGGCTTTGACTTGAACATGACCCAAGTACTAGTCATTCCTTACACAACCCAACATTTCATATGGTAGGACAGATAAACCAACGCTGAACCTTCTATTAACCTGCCAACAACGAGTCAACAACGACACAAATAATCTCGCCAGCCTGTGTCACAGCCAGCACTTGTCTTGGGTGGCGGAGGACGCGCACTCCTCCACAGCCTGCTGGGACTCGAGGCTTAGTGGTGCTGCACGCTCTCAAATGGACCCTCACCTGGAAGCTTTTGTTCATACTCACAATGATTTGAAACCTAAGGCTTAAGATAAACTTCCCAAGATCTGTTACTATCATGGCATAGGATAATAATGTAAAATTTCTGAAGGTTAAGAAGTTTATTAAAAGGAATGACTGCTACATACAGCTACTAACCTTACTGGTTGTGATCCAATACAAAAGAGGAGCGATATTCTCCATGCTACTCCTATACTGGTATGTCTGTTACTACACAATTCCTACAGCTACAGTTTGCAGATATTTCTTTATTCTCCCTGGCTTTCCTTTTCTCAGTTCTCCATTTTTAGATGTAGTTAACAGCTTTTCAGAAAGCTACATGCAACAGCAGAGGCAAGAGCTGATAGAGATTTCTTCTGGGTTTCCTTACTGATTCTGGTATCTTTAGAGGACAGGGAAAACAGGAAAGCTAGCAGAGAAGTCAGGAAGATAGCCTGCATAGTTCTCCTACTCCAACTTTCCAAGCTGTGAGCAAAAAAACATGGGCAATAGAACTGTAAGTCTGTAAGTTCAGGAAAAACACTACAACTTTGTACTTTTTGTACTTTTATTTTAAAAGTACTTTTAAAAGTACTCTTGTACTTTTATTTTCTAATCAGCATGGTTATCTCCAAGATGAAGACCATCAGCTCTCACTTTAAGAGGTATTAGCTTCTATGGCTGCTCATTGATAACACTTTGAGAGAAGTCTTCCTTCTTGCCAGGGCCAAAGGTTGGCATCAGAACAAAAGTTATAAACATCTTCTGGTATAGACATACCCTCTTGCTAAGAACACTGCCAAACACACAGAACATTTATTTATGTTAATTTATCTGAAAGATAATTTATCTGAAAGAACGCCCCACAACACTTCAGGTGAGTCCTTAAATTTGTTGCTGCTGTAAACTTTAAAACTCCTCAATTTCTACTCTGCACAAATTTATTACATTCCCTCTTGAAAAAATAACTTGTGGATCATTTATTGAAGGGCTGGTATTTGCTTGTATTACATCATTCCCATATTCTGAAGGGGAGCCAGAAAACCCCAGATGAAAACCAGGGTTACATCTAGGAATCAATTAAACCAGATATTCAAAGACATTTCTGCCTCCCTCCCCTCCCACATTTCAGGGAAAAATAATCCCTCATTCGCTGTCCTATTCCCATCATTCAGATGATAATTAGAAATCCCTAGAATCTAATGCTTACTTTGATTGGCAAATTATACTTTTATGAACACCTGTTTATATCTTAATTGTCCCCCAAGCTGGGTGAACACAATTTACGAGGCAAATTAGACCATCACGTGGCAAAACTAACTTCAAAGAGGGAAAAAAAGTCAGAGTGAGAACAAAGCATCTCGGATCTTTTTTCCTCCACAAACCTTACATTTGTTAGAATGGTGCTGAAAGGGCAGACCCAGAAATTAAAACCCTGTCTGTACACAGCAGATACCATGTACTGACAGTGACAGAGCAAGGACCAGCTTTGCTTACTCCCAAGTCCCACTCCATATTTGAAAGGAAGAGTGCAGTAAGGAAGAATGAATTACATTAGAATTATTTTACTGTGAAAGCATCATTTTACCAAACTCAATCTCTGCATACTGTCAGTGAGGTTCTTAATAGTCTAAATAGGTTATGATACTATTTGAATAGTCAAAACAGTATCATAAAGAAAGCCCAAAATGGTTGAGATAAACACAGTACAGGTAAGTCAGAAACAAAGAAAAGTGTCAGGTCAGTTTAACAAATGCTATAATCTGATCTTAAATCTGATGGTCTTTGGGTCTCAGTTTACTCAACCCCTCATGAGAAGGTCTTGGGCCTAATATGACAAGATCAGTTTGCAACATAAATGGAAAAGGAGTCTAGATTTTCTATTTCAGTTTCATGTTTAATCCATTACTGTCTTTCCCACAAAAACAGTAATTTTAAACTATCTTAACAAGTTTGCATTCACTTTTTCATTTATAACAAGTCACATTTTATATTACTTATCTATATGAAGAAAAAGGTTCCTGTCCTGCAGAATTCAGGTAGCAAGAAGTAATTTTTCAGTTCTGCCTAGTGCAGCTATCACAGGCAGTCCTTTGCTATGCAGGGCCGTTTCTGAGCATTCCTGCAGTGGCATTTAGATGTTGGCCTCCTGTTGTTGTCAAGACCCTATCAAAGTAGACACATTTTTGTACTTCCAAACATGAAGATATCCTTTAAATGGGCTAAGATGTATTTCATTCCTATGCTGGAGAACGCACATGAGCGAAAAGGCCTTGCTGAAGCCAACCTCCCCAGCAGGCTTCCAGGGAATGTGGTGAAGAACTGGACACTGGGATAGACAACATCATTCACCCATCAACGCCGAGGACGCCGGCACTGGTTCCAATGCAAACACCAGCACAAAATGATGTGATGCAACCGAGGTCAAGGTTATGAAACGGCTTATGCTTTATGCATGCATTCTTCAAGCACATATAGAACTGCAAGTGCTAGAGAATTTGATATGGCACATTAGTCACACTGGTTTCTACTTAAATGCCTAACTTATTTATCCAGAATACAATCCATTCAGAGCATATTATCTGGACATTAGCTAAACCAAGCACTGCCAAATACTATGACATGCAATCCTGTTATGAGAAATATTAATTGAATGGACCGAGAAGATCACTGATTTACATTTCACCATACACCATGGAGTCAAAAAAATCAGTAAAAATTACATAAGGTATGGCAATAAAATTTAATTCAAATAAGCAAGGTGTCTTCTGCATTCTTGGTTTGCAATCCAAAAGAACAGGGATAAAAGAAACACTATGTAAATATATATAGTAGCTGGCCACGAGATACTAATTGTGCTCTGACAATAATATGTTATTTTGAAACTAACAAAATATAAAATTATCCTCTAAAGTAAATTATTCCTTTTTTCTCTTTTTAAAAAGATGTTTCTCAGCTGTTTTTAAAAAACATCTAATTTGATGCATGTCTTTGTATTACCCACAAAGTTTGCCAAGAGTCTCATAAGGAGGAAAAAAATGCACATTTTCCAATGTACTGAGAAGCTGGATTTACAGTGCTCTGAAGGAGAAGCAAAAATTAGTGCCAGCATTATTATCATCCATACCCTTGAACAAGGTTTTCTGTCAAAAATGATCAATTTTTAAAAATGTACACTTTCTGTAAAAAAGGGGTTTTTTTTCCAGAAACAGACCTATTTTTCTTTAAAAAACAGCCTTGAGAAGCAAACAGTACCTTCAGTCAGTACCTTCAGAATATTTAGTAAATATCCAGCAATATAATACTTAAAACAGACACCTGCTATGCTACTGGTGGCAAAGAATTATCTTTATTTCAGGCAAGTTCGTGGTATTACAGGAAATAGTGTATCATAAGGTATCTAGAATTTATTTAGCATTATGCAGCAATTACTGAGGTACCTAGAAATGGAAATTGTCATGTGGTATTGTACCTCCAATGTGTTGGTTGATGCTTTAGGGTATTCACTGGACCTCCTTAGAAAATTTGTAGGAATTCCAGAATGAGTATTTCCATTGATGACAACAATCCACTTTTCAAATAAAAATGGTAATGGCAAAGATGAACAGAGGGGGAAAGAAAAATTACTCACAAGGTTTGTATTCAAAAAGTTAAGCTGGGAGAACAGAATCACAGAATCTATTAGGTTGGAAAAGACCTCTGAGATCATCAAGTCCAACCTATGGCCAAACACCACTTTCTGAACTAGACCACGGCACTGAGTGCCACGGCCAGGCTTTCCTTAAACACCTCCAGGGATTGTTACTCCATGACCTTCCTTGGCAGTCCATTCCAATTTTAACAAGCCTTTCTGTGAAGAAATTCCTTCTGATGTCCAAAATTCCTTCTGATGTTCAAACAGTATCAGTAAAACTTTGCTGGCGGTGGGGAAAGTGCACAACATGATAATTTTCAAGTACCACAAAACCCGCAACCCAAAACATTAACAAAAAACCACCCCAACACACCAATAAGTAGGTGACCTACATCCTGACAGAACTGTAAGAAGGGAACAAACCCACCTGGACAAGAAGAATACAGATGCCCCTGAGATGGTTCAGAAAACCACATGTGAATAATGAGAGCTGCTATTCTTTCAAGGTTCACTTGAAATTTTAGTCAGCCCTCCCCTCCAGAGACTCAAGAAAAAAGTTATTCCTAGCTGGGAGAGCAAAATTAGATGCAAGAAGAAGTGCTGGAGACCTTGCAGTAGCTTGTTGCTACATCCAAATTTCTTCTGCTTGCTTGCTTGCAGAAATGCAGTGTCTGGGATTGTAACAGTGACCAAAGATTGGTGTTGTCAGGGGCTGCAGCAGGGCAGACCTACAGGCTGAAAGCTTCAGGTTAAGATTGAGTCCTTGGAGAGGCTTTTAAAAGCAAGAATGGTTCTCAGTGGAAATCAGCTTTCCCATTTGCTTTGGGCTCCTGTTTCCAAGCTTCTTATGACTCTCATTTTGTAATACAGCAGTGATTTGTCTTTCTTAAGAAGCTCCTGCTACCTGTACAAGTTTATCAATATTGCTGTTCAGAGTAAAATAGAACTAATTTTTTAAATAAGAGTTTAAGAATATTTTTACTAATTTGTGACATATATTTTAGGTATTTTTCTTTCTCCTCTAAAGCATGCTTTTCATCTGTTTCTTAACTAGAATGGAATCAAGGTCAGGTTAATGTCACTGAAATCTTAAAGAAAAAAATTCTAAAGAAACAATGAAAAGAGGTTCTGACATTCTATAGTTTTTCTTCATTACAGCAAAGCTCCTCGCGGGGTATCTTGGCCTGCAAAGAACAGTTGGGGAATCTTCACTAAACCACACTTTAAGTATCAATAATGATGTACATTTCTGGATCCTTATTGGTATTAAAGCAATTAGAAAAGTGTAATTACCAGAACAATTCTATAGTGTAAATGCAGAATGAACCTGCTGTAATTAATATGTGATTCTTGTCCTCTCAAACAGCCATAAAACTGTTAATCTCTGCAGAGAGGAAGAACTGCAAGGTTGCCATTTGAACTCTGGATACTCCGAATGTTCCACGGTTAATGTGTGTTAGCTTAACTATCCTAGTAAATACTAGAGATGCCTGTGAGTTTTATTTGAGACACTTATAGAATGTAATTCTACCCTGAAAATTATTCTTAAGTACCACAAAAGGCTTCATTTCTACTCTCTAAACCAACCACCCCGTTTTGTCGTCCTAGAAGAAAAAAACCTGATTTTCTTCGTTACCAATCGTGCAAATTCAAACCAGTACAAGAGGAAGGTTCTGTTTTCACTCTTCCCTATAATCACTGTTTTCACAATTCCCTATAATAACAATATATCACAGGAAATATTTTGAGGAGGGTTAGCGATAAATTTAGCAAATATATTGAATTTAATATAACCAAAATTGTGCAGTGATATTTTTATTTCTTATTCCTAACTCACACTATTTATTTCATTCAGTAATAGTTTGAAGACAGGAAACCAAAACGTCTCAATGTGGGCATCTACAATGAGAAATTGTAACATTGTAAACAAACAGGCATAAGATACAACATGAAGACTGCCAACCTAAAAGAAAACAGAAATAAAAAGGAAGCAGAAAATGTTCTAAAGCTTTATTAAAAATTATAAATCTTAATTTCCCACCATTAACTAAAGTAATTATGCTCTTATCTTTCCTTTTATCCCAACCAATTTCATCACTGTTGGGTCTGATAACTGAAGACCTGTATCAACACTTATGCCCCCTCAACAGGAGGGTTCCTTTCCTTGCTGCCTCCCTGTTCCTCTCTGGAGGCCCCTGAGTTTTAGGGCACCATCATTACAGGTGAATTTCGGACAACAGTCCCCTCTGTAACACAAATACTGTAATAAAAATTATGTTAGAAGAAAGAAAGGGGTGTGGGTTCAACAAGGAACAGTTTATCTAGTTCCTCTGTTCCTTCAAAGTACTATGCAAGCTATTCCTAGCAAAGATCTCAACATAATAAACAACACGAACAATATTTAGCATGTTGTGCTTCTGCCACTGCCAGGAAATGCTACTAACTAGGCCAGATTTTTTTTTTTCCTTTTTTTCTGTAGAATGTATGCTGGAAGATTAAAAAGTTAATGAAAATTACTATAGTAAGTGAACTGCAAGCCAGAAGAACTGTAATTGAAAATGCACACAGCTCTAGACATCCAGCACTGCATTCCACTGCCACAAATCAGAAGTGAAGGACAAGTCAATATATTACAAAATGAACAGGCAAGTCTGATAAATGCTGATAATGGATTTGTTTTGTAACTTCAGTATCACCCAGAAGCACAAAGTATTTACATTTATTTTGCTGCTATCTTCATTCATGATGTAATGCAAAACTCAGACAACTGACATTCAATATAGACAGAGAATATACTAAGAAATGAATTTAATATAAAACTTAAATGGCATTATTAAAAATAAAAAAAAATTTAAAAGTGAAAACCAGTATTTAAATAATCTGTTTTAATTTAGCAGCTACATTTGGTCGATGTAGTTAGTGACAACAAGATGTGGTATCTTCTCTACTGCTTCAAGCAAAAAAATATCCTAAAGACTTTTGGGAGGTTGATCTCCTGAACAGCAGAAGATTAAACAAACTGGGTCTCTGCACTCATGTCTCTCTACCTCTTGTTCCCAACCCCTGCTATTGTAGAAGCTCCAACAGGGTAACCTGCTTTGGTAGGAAAAAGATGACAGCTTCTCTGAGATGGTAGATGCCCGTGGAGCAGAACCTCTAAAACAATGGCTAATACTGCATTCTCTCACACTGTACTAAGTGCATGAAAATCCAAGGATTTGAATGCGAAAGAAAGCTGTCTACCAAATAAAAGGAACTTTGACAATTAAACATAAAAAACCAGTAAGAAAATATTTAGCAAACATAGTTTCACACAAAAATAAAGTCAATACATTCTTCAGCCAATAGAACTGGGAAAAGTGTAGACCAGAAGGTTGTTTTGTTGTTGGTTTGGGTTTTTTTTAAGAAGAAAAGGAAATCTCTCCTTGAGTAACTGAGGGAGTCAGCAACATCAATGAAATACCTCCCTAGAATGTCAATATCAATGAGAGGAAAAAGACAGAGGGGTAACAATTTGTATAAGAGGAAAGGAAAAGGAAATTATCTTGGATTTGGTTTTCAGAAAAGAAGACAAATAGAGCGAACAGAAAAGAATCACTAGTCTGAACTCAGGTGAATCTTCCTCCAGCAATACCTGGGAACAACATCCTCAGCCGTGCTTTCAAGAGTTTTGTTAAGTAACTAAACCCCTGGATCTTACATGGATTCTCACATAGACTCATGAATAAAAATTGCTGTACTAAGTGAAATGTTCTGAGGTTTTTATCATGCTGCTTAAATTCCAAGCATGTGGCAAGACTAGCAATGTGTCCTCTTTACAGACTTAAAATATTTTAATGCCAAAAAAAAAGTGAACTAAGCAAGTGTCTTCTCACACAACTTTCCACCTGCTCTCTCCATAGAGATTTGGGTCAGTAAGAAGAAGGAAGGACCGATATTTGATTTTAATTTCCTCCATAAACAGCCTGTAACTGGAACACTTGTCAACACCACCTTCAGTAAACAGGTTACCAGGAGCCAGTTTGTAAAAGCTTCAGTCTACAAACAGCAAAGGGACTGAGTTGTCCTCAGCACCCACTGATCAGACTTTTCAGATTCAGGAATAAAAGTGTCATGACTCTTAAAGCAGCAAAAGGCAAAATAATTAATAAATTAAATAAAAAGAAATTAATACTGGTCCACCTCTTTTAAATAAGGTGGCCTCTTTGACCCTCCTTGTTCTCTATGGATGGAAAATAATTGGATCACAATGAAAAGGAAGAAGGGTACATTTTTTTTTTTTAAAGATAGATCTGTTTTTATCTAGCAGGACTGCTACTCACATTACAACACTAGAAACACATTCTTAAAATTTGTAGTACTGTGGAAGCAAAGAAAAGAAAATTGTAAACAAATAACTTACATTTTATTTTGTATTTTTAAAAAGTGCTTTAGAACAAAATTTGAGTATGTGCTTCCCAGTGCACAGTCTTTCACAAGAAGGACAGGAGCTGTGAAGTTCTGGTTTGGTTTTTTTTTTAAGGCAAAAATTACAGCAGAAGTACACCGTAGTGAAAGGATCAAACAACACTGATGGAAAGTACAGAGAAACATATTCCTGTCTTACCAATATATGGCATTCTGGGCTGAAATGGGACAATTTTCCTGTCATGTTTTCTTTCCATTAAAAATGAACTGCCCACTGCCATTTGTGGTGAATTTTGTGTTTGGTTTTTCTTTTCCCTCTGAAAGTGGCAGTGCAACTAAGCTAAAGACATTGTTGTTTTCCTTACTTGGTGTTTAGAGTAATTGTTAATGAGCTGCCCTACACTACAGTCTTTCACCCACCATTTTATGCTAATGCACCACGCTGTAAATATCACTGCACTGTCTTCGCACACAGTCTCATCAAGTGATGTATGATCTACATTGCATTTGAGATCAATTTTAATATTTGGAAAGCCCAGAAGGGTTTCTCTGAGAGGCAGGATGACTGACTGATCAATTTGTTGACAGCAGTAAACTGAACCAGCATGACTGGCTTCTAGTCTAACCACATGTATCTGGGCAAGAGATACAGGATAATCAGTAGTTTTAGCTGGGATTAAGCTAGTCAGAAGATCCCAAAATTAGAGAAAGGCTAAAAAATGTGATGGGAACATCTGGGCACCTAGTTTGAGCATCTCTTTCTACAAATAACCAATCAATGTAGCTGAATAAGCAAGCAATTAAATCAAACATACAGTGATTCTCTGCCCAAACTAAATAGGGAGGAATGCAAAGTGTGCTTCTGCATACATGTACCCTGATCACCATTTGGTGTGTATGTCTCTTTACTAAAGCCTCATTCTTAAAGTGAAGAGGCTGCAAATCAGGCCAACTATACTATTTTATGAACTTTTTACATGTGGGTACATACTTTGCTATTTACAGGCACTGAATTATGAAAATATGCCATGCCTGTGTGTCGTTCTTTCCCTACAGGATGTCATTTTGTCTTCTGTTGCTCAAACCTCACAAATTGTGCAATCTGACTGCAGCACTGACTCTGGAGTCCAAAGGCACAGCTGTGGGAGAGGGGGATGCTCCAATCCACTTGTTGTGTTTATATGTATTTGCTGGCCTGCTGGCCAGACAGAACATTCATGTCCCACCTCAGAAGACTGTAAGGCTTCCTCAGTTCTTGTACTAAAATCTCAGCTGAAGTTAAACAAAGGGTTTAACAGTACTTCACACTTGCAAAGTGCTATAGAAAAGAGTTAGACAGCACTGCATTACATTTTTTTAAAATAAACTGTTTTCTAAGTTCAGAGAGGAAGTTGGTGACAACCACGTCAATTCACATCTCTCAATTCCCACTCAAGTTCCCTATATCTAAAAATTCCCACTCAAGTTCCCTATATCTAAAAATATAATGCTTTCCTTTAAAAAAAAGACAATGGACATAGTATTAATGACGCTACTGTGATTGCTAAGTATCTGAACTAACCCCAGCTGTGTGTCATGTTACACAGACAACAAGTCCAACTATTCACTTCAGAATTGAGAAAAGCCCTACAAGGTGATAGTTTTGCAAGGCAGCCCCAGGTCTTATTGGTTGACCCTGGGTCAACAGCTTGCACAAACAGTAGTTTATAAAATGTTGTTTGTGAGGCCACTGCACCTAATCCTTTATGACATGAGGAGCAGACTTTGTCATGGATAATCATGTTGCTCAAATTTTGCATGTGTATGCACACATACCTAATATATCTATACATAATGTGCATATAAACTCTCCCCTTCCCCCTGAGTTGTCTAATTGTTAAGGGCAAACAGAAGCCCACTGGTCTGCATTTTCTGGAGATCTTCCTAGAATGAAAAAGACCTCTTAAATATTTTCGTAAATTATCAAAGAGATAGCAATATGAACATTAGGATATAATGAAGCTTTACAAAGTAAATATATTACTGCACAGTAATAGTTGTAAAATGTAATAGCTGTAACATGTAATAGCTGTAATATGCAATATTTGATTAATTTTTTTTTAGCTGAATGGGCTATTTACCTTTGTTCTCAGTAAGATCACAACCATATTATGCGCCCTTCTTATTACATGGCAGCTCTACTTCATAGGCACTTTCCATCTGTGGCTGCACATGGACTCCCCAAAGAAGTCCCAGCTATTTACTATACACACAAAGGATGGAGGAAGGTGAGAAAGGTGATGTCCATTGCAGCTGCCAAGGCTGAACATGAGTCATCCTTCTCTAAAGGTAATGTTGAAACTTCACTTCTTACAGCTTATGATCATGCATGGTAGCTGAGTAAAATACAAGATCTTTCTTCTAATGGTACCAGCATTCAGAGAAAAGTACATGCTTGATGACTTGCTGCAGACAGTCTTATTCCAGTCCCTCTAAGAGTGGATAATTTCATTAAGTGATTATTGCTTACATAGGCAATTAAGAAGAGAGAAAATATGGACCAACATGCTTTAAGGGTTTTATATATGAAAAAGAAGATCTTGGAGTTAATATGACATATGACAAGCAATTAGGCTAACCAGGCCATGACTAGAAGTCTACCTTATGAGAGCTTTAAAAAAAAAAAAAAAAGCCAAGCTAAGCAACAACATTTTTGATAGATACAGGATTTTGTCAAAAGAGAGCAAACTAATCACAAATAATGTGATCACAATAATTTTGAAATATAAGCCACTTTCTCTAAAGTAAATGTAGGGAATTTAAACTGATGCAACCAATCTACCCTAGAACACCCTTCTTGCAATTTTAAATATGGGACCCCCTGAACCATGATCAGTAATAACTCCTTTTCCAGTAACTTGTAAAAATAATCCAGACAGACAAACTTAAGGAAAAACCAGTCAATAATAGGTCTGATAGAAAGAATTAATTTTAATTTAAAAAAAAAAAAAAAGGAAAACAAGATGACAGTAATATTATTCATGCCTTGGAATTATATCAGCTGATCTGCTCTAAAGGATATCTTAGAAGTCTATCAACTTCAGCAATACATATTAATTTCATGAGACGGGTGAAAAAAATTAAATTATTTTTCCCCTACTCTGTGCATTCTTACCTCTTATTATGTCTTCCTTGATATTTTATATCTCATAGTATTTCTGTCTTTACAATTGACTCATATGTCCCCTAATGAGATGTCTAGGAAACTGCTATTTACATCCATGCAGAATCCTTACACAGCAGCTGTATAAAGGATGACTTTAATGAGTCAATGCCAATTCAGACATAAAAATATTTTTCCTAATTTATTTAGATACTTGCCCAAAATGGTGCACACCTGTTTCTATATGCATAAAATCATAGATAATTTTAAATTTATTTCAGAAACCATGGGCTTTCTATCTTCTGTGTTCTCAGCTTTTAACAGCAAATTATGAAAAGAAAGGGCACAAGAATCATAACAGAACTATTACAATTCATAAAGAAAACTAAGTCCTAAGATGATAAGAATCACAGCTAGGTATATAATTAAGAGTGGCTATAACAACAACATATAAATTAGATAATTATGGATTAAGCAATCCCTTGGGGGATTCTCTCTTGCCCTAGAAAACGTATAACAAGCTCCTTAGATAGAAGGCAATAGCTATTAAGCATTTGAGGGACAAGTAGGACTATAAGGAAAAAAAAAAAACCAAAACAAAAAAAAAAAGAAGACACAGCAAGATAAAAATCCTAATTTAAAATATCATTTTTGGTAGTTTATTTTAATACACTTACTGGTCCAGTTTTCCCCCATTAAATCTGCTGACATCTGTTGGCTAAAGAGCGCATGTCAGATTATCCAGAAGTGCAAGATCAAATAAACACGAGCTGCTTCTTAAGGTGACAGTAGGGAGATACAAAACACTGCAGCGATTACCAGAAATGTAATTTTTTTTTGTTGTTGTTTCTTACATCAATATAATAATCCCAGGTGTCCTGGACACCAGACATACAATAATCTTCATAAATCCTAATTCAAAGCCATACCATCTGTCAAAAATATTTTTTATGTCTCCTAATAGATATGCTACATAATTGCTCTCACAGTAGGGCTAAAATACATTGTTGCACTAATTTGCTTTACCAATGGAACAGCTCATTATTAAAGATAACCCCACCACATTACTGGGGTTTCTAGCACTTTTCATATATCAAAACTAACCTTTCCTTTCTGCTATTTTCTATTACCTCAAATTCCCAATGAAAGCAGATAAAGATTGAATTATCTGGAAATTGTACAGTAATAATGGAAAAATCACAAGCATAAAAAAACCCCAAACCATAGGGTCTCTTTCTATTTATGATTGTGTTGCAGTTAAAATTAGAAGCTTTGTATTTCATGCTCACTAATTTACTAATTTAGTCACTAATAAGACTAATTTAAGTTCTTGGCCCTGCAGAGCACTAACCATTTTGGACCCAATCCAGAAAAGCACTTAAATGTGTGTGTGACTTTTAGTTCATGAGCCTGAAGCAACTTCAGAGGGATCAGACACGCTTGATTAGGCTTAGAGCACTCACTACCCTGCTGGACAACACGTCCCCCTAGGACTGACCAGTATCAGGAGATGACCCTCCCAAACTGCCCTCCGTACTCACGGACGTGGAGAGGACACTCCCTACGGGCTTCTTCAAAGCAGGAGCTTCTGGCTGAGGCAGAAGACAAAATGTTTGGGCTAAAGTTGGCCTTTGAGAACACCCTTCCTCCAAGGAGTTTCTAAATACCTGCAATTCCCCTAAGATGCATGCAATATCCAAACACCTGAAAACAACGCCAACTGAGGTATGGCAGGTGTTACAAGAGGTTCTGTTACACATTCCTTGTTGCAGCAAGATGATCTTGATGCAAACTTTTATTTCTGCATTAGTTTCAATAATTTATACAAGATTATACAAAAATACGCACTTGACAATTCAGTGATTGTACAGCAAACAAATCCAATAGTACCTAAGAAAATGGGAAATTCCAAAGATGATGGCAATTACCAAAAAATACCCCAGAAGATAATTTCTTCAAAAAATCAAACTCAACCTCATTTCTCCTTTGAAAATCCATGAACAAAGTATTACTTCATTCTTCTTTAAATCACATTTCCAAAAGCACTCTTCATATTCCACAAAGTTTATATCTAATAAGTAGTGAAAAAGTTTATATTTAAAAATAAAAGCAGGTTTCCAGCAATTGAAAGATGCGGTTGATGAACTAAATGCTCTTTTGTTAAGTTCTGCATGACAAATATCTGATGACACTTTACAGTCTAACAACTACATTTTAGCATACTGTTCTATGTTTATCAAGAATTTGTGTTTTCATACTAACAAGGGTATTATATTTCAATTGATGTTCTATGTCTGTATGACATACTGAATATGTAATACAATGCTTTTCCAGTTTCCCAAATTGGTAAAGTTCTCCCACAAATTTACAAAAATATACTCACCACTGCAAGGAGGAATATTGCTTTCCTAATAGCCAGAATTATCCATTTAATTTCCATGATTCACAGTTATTCTACTTAATTTGAGAACTTGAGAATTCCTCTGAGTAAATGTGAAGTCCAAATACTGAAATCTAGACTGGAATGAATTGCCTAAATACTACCAAGTGTTGGATCTTAATTTAACTTATTCTGTCACCTGCCAGTTCATACGAGTATTTTTACGACATACAAGTACTTTAATAGCAAGTTGAAAATAAATCTTTGTTTCATTTTCACTGTAATATCTGCTATTTTATTCTGAAAACTTCATTTCTGCTCTCTTAAAATCTATACAAGTTCCTCTTTTCCTGAAATTCCACAGAACTGAACAAACCACTGAGGCTGCCGTAACTGGCAGTTCACCATCCCCACCAAGAACATCACGTTAAGGGAAACTACTTTTGTCTAGTAGGTAACTACAACATCAATTAATTATACTGCCCAGATCTGCAGGACTTCAGTTGCAAAACATCCTGCCTCAGACATGCATGGATCTAAAGTCAGACTAAAACTTTGCAATTAGTTGGAACTAATTCATACTTCCACATTATCAGAAGGCAAACTACTCACTACTTACGACAAATTAAAGATTTCTGTACAGGACACAGTTTTAAATTTTAAATTAAAAAAGAAGACTACAAGGCACACATACATACAGACCACTCTTAGATATGGAAAAATTGTCACACACACCTCTACTGTACCAAGGGACTTAGCAATAATAAATATTGAAACAGCATTGAAAAGAGACAGACAGACATATATCTCACCAGGACCAAGGTGAGATATGGGAAAAAGAGACAGGATAGGTTAAGCAAAAAAAATGAAGCACCACAAAAGCACAAAAAGTCCAAGCCAAACATCTCTCAGTCACCTTGCAAATGTCTAAAACTATATGGCAATGGAAAACAGGCTCATACTTGGTACAAAAACATTTTCAGAGTACATGGAAAAGAAAATATGTGTACATCACATGCAGAAATATTCTGAAAAGCCCTTGCCTGCAAACATGTATCAAATAAACTAAAGAAAAAGAAGTTCAGATTTACAGCCACACAGTAGAGAAACGGAAAGGAGGCACACAATAAAGACAGTCTATTGTACTCACACCTTTACAACATGTTACTCATAATGGTAGCTGTGGAAATATCTGACTTATGTAAATGTGTGACATTTTCCATCACTACTCACCACACGAATGCTTCTATGCAATTCATTAACATTCTACCTACAGTTTCATGCTTGCACAATTCAAGTATAAAAAGAAGATATTCAACAATACCATACAGCCCAGTCTTCTACCATTTCCTGTTCAAATCCACAGCAGTGGGCTTGATATTACTGCCATCTAATTAGTAGCAGTGCTGCTTTTATGATAGATGACAAGGAAGGCTGAGAGTCACTCACCAATGGAAGATGTGAACGTGATGAAACCACCTTCTGCAGGACATTCACGTTTCTTAAATGAGCTGCTATGGAAGTTCCATCATGTGTGCATAAGGAAATAGTCTCCTACCTGTGGAGGCTGATTGTACATCGGTCTGGTCTCCGGAAATGAAGTTTTATCCTTTGAGTCTCTCCTTTGATCATCAACTGTGTCACCTACCAAAGTAAAAAAAATCCTTTTAAATCACTGAAATCCTCCATATTTTACATAGAGTAAGAAAACCTCTTCGGTCTTCCTAAAATCAAATTATACCTTGAGAAAGGGGGACTCTTTTGCCACATTTATATTTACAGTCTTGAACACAAATAAAGAGAAAAACATTGAGAAGTGATCTGCAAAACCCAGGAACAAATCTGTGTCAATTATTTAAAGGAAAAAATTCATGGGGAAAAAAGGGAGAAGAGAAAAAAGCAAGGCCCTTATTTTTGCACACTTTGGGACCATTAAGTTCTAATAATTAGCAAAGGGTACACAGCAGCGTGACTGTGTAGTGCAAAGGAGATACCAGGTGCACATCCAGCACATCCAAATCCAGTGCCAGGCTAGAAGCACTGTTACTCTATCCTCAGTCATAGCCTCATTTCCACACAGTTGATATCTGTGCCTGAGTGCAGAAAGAGAGACAAAGCATTCTGAGAAATGGCCTGGTTTTGACTGTATGGGCACAAAGACTGCTTGGCAGGCTGGGCACTGATCTCCTCCCACTGCATACGCAGGGCTACCTCTGCCCAGGATTTTACTGAGATGACACAGTTCAGTTTATCCCAAAAGCTGCAGCTGGTACTGATCTAAAGATGGGCAGATCACAGCAATAAACTAGAGACAAGATTATTTTCACCTTTATTTTTAAGACAGGAGGTACATTATCAATTCTATTAAAAACGTAGAGGTAGCAAAAAAAGAAACAAAACCAGAATTTGTTTCTCAGATGATGCAAAACAAATATGCACCTATCCTATCTTCTCCAATTTTCTTTGTCAATGGGAAAGTGTATCAGAAGTCGTAAAGATTTTGCAGATTATATCCTTCTGCTGTTTGTACTAGTCAGTAAATAGTTAGCAAGAGCACACAACTGAGAAAGATTAAAGATTTAGTTACATAATTCTGGTTTTATTTTTATTTGAATGCATACTGCTTTCTGTAATGGAGAATTTTGAAAATCTGTATCCTTAAAGAGTCCTGCAGCAACAATTCAAAATGAAAAGGTTCTAGTTACTGTAACTGTTAACTTCTTTGTTAAACCAGTGGCTCTGGATCTCCTGTTCCATTTTCTCCAGAGGTTTACTTAGAGCCAGTGCACCAAGCAGAAGCCTTTGGAAGCAGCAGCCAGCTTCTGCCCATGCCCAATTAGGCTGGAAAGCCAGGTCCATGCATGTTTGTTCCATACTGTCATGGACCCCCAGGTCCAACTGGTCAGGTCCCTCAAGTACAATGCAATATTTGGTGAAGATTTTTATGAAAACAAGCACTAATATCTAGTAATTGTGTCTGCTTTTAAAACCCAAGTATTATTCCTAGCAGTGTATACACAGAATCATCATCATCATCATCTTGGTTATGGGTCTTTAATGCCTATTAATTTCATTAATGTCTACATTTTCCAAGACCTTTTCTGGAGTTGCAAAATGCCTCTTAGTACACTAGTAATTCTCTCCATAAAATACTCCAAAGCACTTGTATTCACAAGACCTCGTAAAACAAAAAAGGGGTGTGGGAGAACAAAGGAGATGGGGATTCAGCTAATCTTCCATTCCGCTCCCAGTACCTTGAAAAACACAATTTGTAAGCACCTGTAAGATAACGAGGTAAATAACAGTCATGGAAATCACTAATGTTAAACAGTTAGTTTACATTTGTAATGAAGTAGAGGACTGCAAAGAAAAATTATTACAAGTCTTGTAAATGCACCCTGCCTCAGGGAGGTGTAAAAATGGTTAACAGATACATGAAGAGGGCAGTAAGGCATATTTTTGGTACACTTGCTGTGGATGGGACTACAAACCAGTTTAAATTGTAGCAAATTTAGGCTAGATCAGTTTCTCCAGGAGTAAAGCTACTAAAGCACTAAGGAAATGGTTTCTCTAAACAGGGGTTAATCTCCAAAGGACTTCAGAGGTAGGTTAAAGAAACATCTGTTGTGAATGGTTTCAATCATGCCAAGACAAGGAAGATGAATGACCTTTTTGTGTTCCATTCTAGTCCTATATTCCATGAACAGTGCAGGAGGAAAGACTCCACAGGATACCCCTTCCCATGATCAGGAGCTCAGCTGTCTGATGAAGCCTTGTGAAGGTGCAAGCAGACTGCAGTGAGCTGGACAACGACTCACCGAGTGTGTAAGGGCAGCCCTGTGTGGGCAGTCGGTACCAAAGGGACACACTGGGTGAAGCTGGGTGTTGGCATAAACATACTAAAAAAGTTACACTAGAGATTCAATAAACACAGGAACCAATGTTTTACTCCTTGTTTCCACAAACCATTCCTGAGAAAGCACTCAGAAGTTTTTATATGAAAAAACCACTAAGAAAACCTAATTCACGTGTGTTAATGCTATCCAGAATAAACCTTTTCCCTGTGATTAGTTTTCCTTAAAATGAAAAGAGTCTTGGTTTGTAATCAGGAGCAAAAGGTCAAAACTGATCACAAGAAAGGAAGAATAAGAATAACTCATTTAGAGAAATGAAATTTTTTACTTAGAACTTTGTCATCCACCTCCCAAAGTTCACAAGCTCTTAAGGAAGCCAAATGTAGGAATACCTATAGTGTTTCACAATTCAAATTGCCTTTGTAAAACTGCACTTTAATGCGGAGTTTTTCTTTGTTAAAAAAAAATAAATAAAAAATGGGGAAACCCCAACATCTTGCCAAATTTTCAGGCATATGGTCCTGCAAGGATAAGCCATGACCCTTTGTATAGGGGTCAAAATAATATTTTATTATTTGAGTTAATGGAATTAAAACAGTGATAGGCAGCTGCCAAAGACACCAAGCTGTCTAAGACATCCAGTAAGAGAGAACAGTTTTCCAGATAAATCGGTATTTTCAGTGTACTTCTTTCACTGGTTCCTATCTCAAATATTCAAACAGATTAGTCATCCTCATTTCTCCTAGCCCAAATAATTAATTAACTGTGACATACCTCCCCAGCTCTATCAATTCCCAACCCTATCTAGCTTGCCATAGCTGATTCATCTTGTTTAGCCACCCAGAGGTTTTTTTTGTTCAGCTTGCCTTGGTTTCCCATTGACCTACAGTCTAATCTCTTCCCTTAACTGGAAGTCATAGCTTGTCTTCCCTCTTCAGGCTCCGCCTTTAAAATGCTTCCCGCTAATCTGGGTTTTCCTCTTCTCCTCTGCAACCCTGGGATCTCTTCCTACCCACCTACCACTATGTGAGGAAGGGGGATGATGCCAAACACCCAGCAGACAGACATCCATGAGAACACAGTCCTTTGGGTGCAGGAACTATGTGGGTTCTTTGGAGCACTTCAGACATTCTGGTTGGTAGCTTTTGACTGGGGAAAAAAGCCCAAACAACCAAACCACCCCTCCTCTCCAAACACTGGCAGAAAAACCCCCACAAACAAACCCAAACACATCCTCTTACACAATCTTGATGTAAATAGGTATACAATTATATTTTTGCCAAACTAAGCGACTGAAATCTGGCTCTGAAAAAAGATCACAAATACATGACCTTAGTAGAAAGGGCCCCCATAAATTCTTTCATCAGAACTGCAAATATGTTCATAGATAAGGGCAGGGACCACAGTGATCACCTAGCCTAACCTCATGTAAAAATATAGGCCATAAGATTTCTTGAATTAATTTGTTTGAACTAGATCAACTTTAAAGCTGTATTTTAATCAGGAGATAAAAGAAAAAAATATTTATCTTACAAAACAATCAGATTCTAGCTCATACACTCCTTGGTTTAAGCATTGTGCAAATTTTAGTCATAAAACTCCTCTAGAAAATAAATCTAAGTCATATATCAAAAAATGACATAGACTGTTTAAAGTCTATAAGAATTAGAAATGAAGGGCACTTCATGCAGTGTAATATGGTTTAAATATCAGTAGCATAATCTGTAATATGGATAACATTACTGGGAAAATTTATCAGGCAAAAAATAATCATGCTCATTGCTGTAAAATATTCCCTTCCTTACCAATAGGAAAATATTTAAAGTTTGAAAAGAAAGTAGTAGGCACATTTACCCTACTGTCCAGATAAGTTTGTATTTCAAATCCTCAGTCTTGGGAGGCTGTTTTTAAGTTATATTAAGCCTCTTCCAGGCCCAAATAATCAGTGTTGCACTGAAAGGTCAGACATACGTTTCTCCTTTCACTAAGCTGGTGCTGGATTTACACCAATGTTCTCCGAGTTCCACTGGTATCTTTTTCCAAGAACTGCAGCCAGGTGTTCCACAGGAAAGAAATACCTAGTCCAGTCCTCAGTATGTACTATGTATATCCTCCCTCAGAACTCAGAGTTTTTGGTGCCTTTAGAAATCTGCATTCAGCTGCCTATCTGGACCTCAGCGAACTCTCATGTAGAAAGGTTCAACCACAAGTTTGGCTTCTACTCAACAAGGAAGTGGTGTTTCTATTTATACTCTTTCCTCTTCCAGCATTTTGTTAACCTCAAGCTGTGTAGTCTCTTGATCAACAGACAGCATTTAAAAGCATAGCCCACCCTCAGTTTAATAAATTAAAACCAATTGTAAATGTATTTTAGAGTCTTCTATAATGTAGACTGCCATTTGTCCTGGTCTGTGCAAAAATCCTGTGGGACACTGAAGCATGTACAACACAGCAAGCAGTAACTAGCTACCAAATACATGGATTTTCAAATGTCACCTTTAGCTTCAAAAGGAAGACAGCTATTTTCCATTATACTTTAGTTAGTTGCTTAACTCTTTGTTGCCTGTCATTGTCTTCTATATCCTGCATAGAGATGGTAAGAATAAAGAATATTCTGGCTGCTACTTGGCAGCAAAAAGACAAAAAGTTTTAAGAGAGGATTAATAAGACCTGAAAACAGGAGAGATTGACTCTGTGGAAGCATCAAAGTTTTACTACAGTTTCTTTTCCCTCTTTCTTACTCAGAAATCTTCCCCTCTCTCCCGGAGATAAGGAAGAAAGGCCAGACAGCAATTTTAAGTTACCCTGCTCCAGGACAAACTAGCAGAACTTCAGGCTTCAGTCCATCAATACCGACAGTGCTTTCAACCTCAGGAGGTATTTAAGAAGTACTGTAATTCCCTCTCAACATCTGAGTCCCGGCAGTCTCTGTGATCGCGCTTCCATGCAAAGGGGGTTGATAGCACCACTTTTTCAAATCCTGCTCTCTTCTCAGCCTCCAGGTCTTTCAGCAGGGATGAAATGCTTTTCTGCTCAATCTCTTCCAGCCCCGCTTGGTTCTCTAGCACTCACTTCTAGGGTCTCAAAGCTTCCACTTACCAGCCAGTTTCTACCCAGTGAGTGAGCCGGGGACTGCACTGTGGTGATGCCAAGGAGCCTTGATGGCAGTACCCCAAACATAGAATTGTGCTGATTTCATGGGATCAAGACAACTAACAGAAGACAGTGAAGACAGACGGAAGACCCTTAGAAGCACTGAAAGGTTTGGGTTGGAAAGGAACTTTAAAGATCATCTATTTCATCTGCCCCAAATGGATTGTACACAATAAGCTGTAAGTAATTTAACAGTTTCCATTGGTGATCAACACATCATTCAGTGATCCACCAGAATCAAATAAGGCACTGGCCAGTTAGCTGTCCTCTTCAATGGCACAGATGGGACATTGATGAATAGTTGGTTCCTCCATTTTCTTAAAAGAAGGAATATCACTCAGTCTAGTATTAGTACTATAAAACTACATATTAATCTTCATTATCTTCCATGTGTACGTGGCCAAGACATAATAGCCTTATAAGAATATATACAGTTGGCAAAACAATGAAGTCATCCTAGTTTCAGGTCACCTCATCCTGGTTTCATATTAAAGCTTTTCATATCAACAGCAGTTTCATTTCAACAAGCTAATAATATCCCCTGAAAAAACCCAATATATCAGCAGAAAGATGCTCCACAGCTGCAACTTCCAGCAAAACAAGAGTTTAAGAGTTTATGCTGCATAAGGGTGAGTGAGAAGGAAGTCTGTGTAAGTCCATGCTAAGGCAGAGGTCTGGTAAGTGTTTGGCAGCCTTACATTGAGTTTCAACAGTGTATTAAGAGGTCCTACAAATAAATCATTGAACGGGAGTAGAACTTAACCAGTATCTTCTCTAATTCTACTGATGAACCACAAGAAAAATCTATATAAACCCTGCAGCGAGAATCCTGAAACCCTGATTTCTTCAAATTTGTAAAAGGCAGGAGGGGAACTGTAACAAGGTAAACATTACCCTGAACAGTTTTACATTTGCAGACATGAAGCAACAAGGTTCAGTCCTTTCCCAATTAAGAAGAACAGCAAATCCAGCTACAGCACATGCCACTGAAGATTATGGGAGTGGCTCTCCACACTACCACCCAGTCTGATTTCGGTATCCCATCCTTCTGCAGGCAATCTTAATGTAGAGTCTCCATTTTCCTAAACAATTCTGTCACCGTCTTCTCAACCTGCATCCCACTATCAAGATCACAGTGAAACCATAGATCAAAAACTTCCCTATGAAAAATTTTGTTTCCCCAAACAAAAACTTTTCAGAAGATAGCAACAGAAAAACAGTATGAGAGGTTCCTGTTGAGTTTCCATATCCCAGATCTACATACTTTTAAATTTGCAAAAAGTGTTTTATTTCTCTGCTTTTCTGTATTTCCAATTTGTTAGAAGTTTGACTTCTTTCAAAGCTTTCCTGAATCCTAAAACAAAGGACCCTTAGAGTTTAGATCTAACTCCATCTCCAGCCCCTTCACTGAGGCTAAATCACTCCAACTCCTCTGACCCTCACTGAAAAGTCTCTCTTTTAAGAGGTGCCCAACGCTTTCAGAAAGCTGATGAATCCAAAGCCAAAGTTTCATGGCAAAATTTTGGTTGGAAGGAATCTTGGAGATCACACTAGTCCAGCCTCCAGATCAGTGCAGGGCTAACTACAAAGTGAAAGAAACTACATACCTCAGGTTGTCCGGCTGAATTTTGAGGCTCCAAAGATGGAGATTCCTAAGCATCTCTCATCTCTCAGTTAAATCTATCCCTCTACTGTTTGTTACCTCCAGGTTCACAGTCACATTCAAAGCAAGCTGTAGAAATTTGTCCGTGAGCCACATGTTATTTTACTTTGGTTTTAAGTTATGAGACTTTCACGTCAAGCATAAAGAAATGCCGGGAATTAATCTCATTCTGATTTTCTGGTGTGATGTATCCATTCAAGTACATCCCTTACATGTGCATGCCAGCCTTTCTCAGTAGTCCACCAAAACACTGAACCCCCTCACCACAGCATATCTTTCCAGAGATCTCGTTTTTCCATTTTGCTATTTGGAAATTCTATTCTAGAGTTCATTACCTTAGATGCTGCCACACCTTTCTTATCTAGTTGTGTTATCAGAGTGAGCAAGTGATGTGACTTACCAGCTACTCAATACAACCTTAGGACTGAAGCAATCAACAGTATAGATCCAAGTAAAGGCTTATGACATGTTCAGTCATTTTATAAGGAAAAAGTTGAAAGAAAAAGCTAAACAGGAGAAATGTACATCCTCTAAGTCTTCTGACCCAAGATTTGTGCTTATCTGCGTGCATGTGCCAGTGCCTCAGGGAAACCTCTAAACTATTCACTGCTCTTCCGATGTTCAACTGATACTGTGTGGATAAGCCCCCAGCACATCTACTGTATGCTGGTATTTATCATGAACATTGGCCCTAAAAAAAATATCAGCAAATCTGTCTGGAAGGCATAGATCAGATGCCATAGGCCAGTCTCTTCACGCATTAAGTCACAGTTCTTGACATTCCTAGGGAACCTCTAAATCTTCCTGTCAGTCACTTCACCTGTCAGTTAAGCCCCTCCTCTTCATATCAAAACAAATGTAATCTTCCAAGGCCAACTGAATTGCACTTTTTTGTGGAAGCAAACCATTTATTCTACTTTTTTGAAAAGAAAAGTTTTATAAACTGATTGGCTCTCTTTTTATTTTAGAGATAATAATTTGGTGATACCTGATTGTTGGGGTCATCTAGACCAGTTCAATCATCCACAGAACAAGTACATTGTTCTAAGACTAGGAATAAATCAAAAAGTCCCTTAAATTTTTAGATATTTAGAAGAGTTTAATGTTAATTCACATAATCTCTTTCTACTTCACTCTCAAATCTGCCTCCTGGTAGTGGAAGATGTCTACACTTCACATAATCCAACTTTGTTGTATCAATAGGCTGGTGTGCAACAAGTGCAAAAGAAGCATCAGTTTGCAAGCTAAATTTTCTTCAGGATTACAATCTCCCACTAGATCTTTTTTCCAAGGGACGGAGATAAAGACAACATTGTTTCCCTTTATTTGTTCTGTTTCTCTTGCCTAACTTTCTCTTGTTTACATTTGAGAGAATATACCAGTCAAGATCTTCAAAATCCTTCCTGCGTTATCTTATTTTGCTTGTGAGGATGATAAAAAGTTTAATCTCAAAACAATAAAATTCTTTACCTCTTCAGTTCCTGATGAATGGTAAAAGGCTTTGGGGAAACATCAGTAATAACAACAAGCTCAGAGGAAGACAATAGTGCAGCTCACACAGAGTAGTACTGGCAAGCAACCTCCCCTTTAAGATGTTTCAGCAGCATCATTTCCTTGTCACTAGTTAATCCAACCTATAAAACCTATCTCAGATTACAGGCTCAGTTGTTTTCCAAAGGTAAATATGTATTATAATATTCCAGTTTTCACTATGAAATTAAGATTATTTCAGTATTCTCACTTAACTACGACATTAAAACTACCCTTCTCTTATTTTATTCATGATGTGGTTCTAAAGGCAATCCTGTCCAGAAAGCAAACAGCACACACTGGAGCCCACTTTGATGAGGACAGAGATTTTCCTAGCACTTAAAAACCTGCTGTGGTCTGCCTGTTCAGTCTCTTGGTTACACCGTGTAACTTGCATTCACTAGGTCCAACATGCATTAAAATTATTTGCCTGTCAAAAACTGAGGTGCTGATAGCCTGATATTTGCATATGAAGCTTGCTACATAAATGTAAATTATGTTAGAAAACAAACAATGCAAATTTAAGGTGGTTGCCTATGGAATTAGATTTACATGACCAATCTTCCATCCCTGATAACATAGGAAAACATTGTCAAATGTGGTTAAAACTGGCACAGAGATAGAAGACTTGGAGATATTTAGATATTTATGGAATATAACCATCTGCAGCTGGGTAATAAAAAGAGACTAGGAGTAATGCCCCAGCTGAAGGAAAAACCCATTGCTCTGTTATTCTTGGCCTGCTTGGTCAATTGGCAAATACTGCTGCGGTTGGTCACGGGGAATGAAGGGAAGGCAAGGGAGGCCACTATAATAAAGCAGGGAAATGCTCAGGGCTGTTCTAGCAGGGGAGATCCTCAAGGAGGTCCTTGATAAACTGTTCCAGGGAATGCTGTGTTTTATTCTCTCTTGATAGCATTTTGGCTATTTGAAACAAGAAATACTTTTTTTATAAAGAGGAAGAGGGGAAAAATCCCACCTAAAAGTTTGTAAATCAATCATTCAGTCGACTCATATCAGGGCCACTTATATCTTTGTCCCACAACGCACTGAGATTAACTCATGATCACATAACAGCCTCATCCCAATAACCAGCCTTCAAGTGAGCAGCTGCCTACAACATTCATGTCAGTTGTTATGAACTTTTTGTCATGTCTTCTAGAAGCTCTGAAAGTACCAGAAAGCTGAGTTAATACTTTGTGGGAGAAGAATTGATAATGGGACACAACACTCATTCAAGGTAACTTTAATATAGCATAGTTATGAGAAATCTCCATAGTAATAATCATTTCATATCCAAGTGCTACTATTCTCTCAGAGACATGGAAACCCCATTAATTCTCAAGTAAAGTTAAGCAAAATTAATTAAAAACATAAAGACCACACACAAAGTTATACAGATACCCTGAAACACACTTAATGTCTGCATGACATACAGGCACAATACAACCGATGCAGAAGTTAAATCACAGTAACTAAGATTCTATTAGAAGGCTTACTGCGGTTCCAAAAAGATTCCCTCCCCACTTTTTTTTTTGGAAGTTGTTTTCTAGACAGCAGCCTGGAAATCTTATGTCACTGTGACTATATAATGTCAATTCTGAGCAGAAAACTGTACGGTACATCCACTGCTGCTTTTGCATTTCTGACACATGCTTGCAGACTATTCCTGAACAGCATGGGGTTATTTTCTCTAAAAAGTATAAATTCTCTGGCTTTTGGTAGTAACAAGCGCAACTTTATAAACACACCTAAAATTGGTACGGAGAGGTTCTGAGTATTTTAAAAAAGGAAAACCTACATCCAAAAGCAATCTCAACAAATTATTCGATAGAACAAAGTATCTCTGCTTCCATAACTCCTTGAAAAACTACTTTTGACTTACACTGTTAATTCCGTTTTATTAGTACCATCTTCTGATCTCAGACGCACGAAGGGATCTAACCAACCAAGTCTCCTCACAAACTAAAACATAAATCCATTTAACCTGTCTTCGGAAAGGACAAAAACCTGCATAGTAGCTGATCTTTGGATCGTACCTCTCTCATGAATAACCAGCTCCACACTGATGATTAAAGGACTACCTAATTTTATTTATTTATTTAGAGCACATAGGTCAGTAATGTGGATTAACTAGGATTAAAGTGTTATTTTCTGATTATTTTTGTGCTTTAAGCTGGTTTAGTGTTTCTAGGAACTTTATTCTAAAGCCAGCTTTGTAGAAGAAACTACTTCTACACACGCAGGAGAAACTACTACTTCTGGATTACTCTTGACTTGCGTGTAAACAAAACGGAAATGTTCACTTCAACATATTACTGCTAGATTCCTTGGTTTTAAAGGCAACAACATAAATATTATTAAATATTCACAGATTTTTAGTATGGCTGGCTTCATTACTTTAGAACATTTCTAACTATTCAATTGTATTTTTGCACTACACAAACATAGTAGTACAGATTTGTTAGGGGAAAAAAAAAATGAATTAGCACAAAAAAGAACCAGAATAATTCTTTAAAAGTATCCAAAGAACAGGGCAGAAGTTATTTCGGGGAGGAGAAAAGGAGACGAATAAAAATTCTTGAACAGAGGAATTTGCTTTACAAAGTCTAAAAAAGCCCCACCATATTAAAATATCCATTTACAAAGATACAAGAGCAACAGATGTAAAAGTCCAGCTGATAAGTTTTTGGCTGTATCATTCAGTGAAATTCCCAAATGTTTGCATGTACACCAAAAAGTGACTTTAACACTGCCCACAAAGCAAAGAGAAAAACCCGTAATAATTGTGCAGTACTTGAATAATTCATTTTAAAGAAAATACCTGCCAGGACTTTGTACCATATTCTTTTTATATGTGGAGAAAATGAAGAAGTCAGAGCAGCTGTAAGTTTTATCATCAGCTGTTCATGGTGTGAAACTGAGGGCTATGAATGCTTACGTTAAGTTATGCCTACACTGTAAATCAGTGCCTTCCCTAAACTCTACATTGAAACGGAATTTTCCAGCTGAATATTAAGCATTTCAACTTGTAAAAAAAGCAAAACCAAAACACCCACATAGGATCATACCAGCTTCAAGAGCACAAAGGCAGATGGACAGTTTTCAAAAAGGAGCATTTCTTTTTTCCTGAGATGGCAGCCACCCACCCACTTCTGCAGAGGCCCTGGGAGCTGAAAGGGTGAGCCACGGTGGATTTCAAACTCTGCAGCCAAGGTTTCAGTGGAACACCAGGCTTACGGGCACTTAAGATCCATGGTGGTGTGTAAACTACATTAACAGGGGATACCAGATCTTCTGATAAAAACTTCACAATGTTCAAAGATGAAGGACCACACTCTGGCTCAGGCTTTCAAGCTTGCATCACTCAGTAGGCTAGAAGTACAAGGGTTTCTGAGTTCCTCCAAATGCAACAGGCAAACAGTCCCAGAAACTAAAGTACAAAGTTTTCCAGGTTCTCTGGCTCCTTATCCACTTGCTCCACCCTGCACATGTAATTTTTCTGCAGAACTTTTTCATGCAATAACACGATTAGAATAGAATAAGTATCTGTTTCAAAACACTACACACCGAAAACAGACAAGGCCACCCTACAAAAACAAATGGCGTACAGCTGGTAACTCCCTTCTGGCTACTATTTGAAGAACTGTCAGTCAACCTGTAGTGCACACATTATTACCTAAGGGTGAGCTTTCACAACATGGCTGAGTCAGGCTAACAGCTCAGTGCTGCCAAAAGGAGCAGTCCTGTCTCTCCTCTCCGCATGGGTGCTCCTGCTCTTTCCTTTGTGGTGGCCCCCAAATTCTCCCAAATGCTTGTGAGCCACCTGAGCTCACTGAACTGGCTAACAAAAAGATATATACATACTCCCTATTTTGCTGGGTTAGTTTTCTGCCAGTTTAGTGAGCTAAATCAGAGACGTCAAATGAGCTGGCAGAGCTGGCACACGAGTGATGGAAAGTAATCCTGCTTGCAGGAGCAAGAAGCAGGGTGACCCTTTCTTCAGACAGGTAAGTGGCTCAGCTGCCCTGTGGAAGCATACCCTATCATAGAATCAGTCCTGCTTTCCACCATGAAAAAGCAGGAGGCAGCATTTCAGATCTAAATGTAGTCTTCACTCCAGACATAAGACAAATCAACATGGAAAGTTTCAAAGGTGTGCTAGACCTCACACATCAAAAACATGAAGAAGTTCTTAAACACAGGAAAAAAACACAAACAAGTTATTACACTAGGAAATGCTCATTTTTGTGATTACCAGTAAGCTGTAGGAAACTAAAGATTAATACATATTCCTAGTTTTCCTCCTTTTTTTCCTAAGGGTTCAACAGTGCAACTAGTTTTCTACCTTTTGCTTTCTCCTCATGAGAAAGTTGCACTCATTTTCACTCCATCAGGCCCAGGGAATCAGACACTTACTACACAATGCTGCACTGCTGTGCTCAAGGAGCCTTCTGTGGATGCAAACAGTATTAGTCTGGATGACAGCTCTTTGGGGACTTCCATGAACTGGCTTGAAAAAATACAATGGACAAAGTAATTTTATGAAAAATCTAAAATCTGGCTTGGTCAATGCAAAGAATCCATCCAAGTATTTTAATTTCTTGGTTTTGAAAAAGTAGGTGAGGTCATACAATTTTTGTAAATTCTGTTTAAGATGCACTGACCTGAACCCTGAACATGAGGAATTTTCTGAAGATGAGACCTGAAACAGTCATATTGATATTCTTTCCCATTCCTAGCCATGCTCCTTATCACCTCCTCTTTGAACTCAGTATTCAGAGAAAAGCACAGATCAATAATGTCACCCTGATGTCTCCCTACAAAACAAGCCAATGAACCAACCTTTGTGCATCCCATGCACAAAGGGCTCTGTTACCACATACTGATTCAACTGGCTGCAAATTGGCAGATGAAATTCTAGGTCACAAAGACCTGTACTGCTGTATCTGATAGGCAGCTGCTACAGTACATTAATGATTTTTCACAAAACAAGAGAGAATTAAATTTCCATGATGCAGTTACTGCTTTATGTGTGCTCTACTCAGAAACATGTCCGATATTCAGATCACACTGCAATTTGCCCACAATCATCACACAGCCTGATGTGTAGAAAAAAACAGAAGGAAAAAAATCCAGAGCCATAAACAACATGACACCCTTTTCTTCCCCAAAGACACGGCTTCTCTCTGGAAGACAACTGATTTCATATCTCCCTTAAGAAGAGGTGAGGACAACAGATTTAGTGCCTGGAGTTTTACACACACAAACACTGCAACAGGGCAGAAAATGTAAGTGGTTGCCAAATGCTGTCAAAATTTGTGACCTGGCCTTCCTCTCCACTCTGAGCTGCTTGCTCCTGCCATTCCCCTCCTCCATTCTGAGGGTAGTCTGGCTCCTTAGGGTGTCTACACCTCTCTCTAAACCACAAGAACTGTTGACACTGGCTGAATTTGCTCTCACCTTAGTCCTGGTTCCAGACCTGGCTCCCTATCAGATATCTGAGCCATGAGACACTCAGAGCCAATTGAGCAGCACCAATGACCAAGGATGCATTTCCATTCATACCTCCTGTTTCTGTCCTCCCTCTTGCCATACCTGCTCCATCACTCAACCCCTTTGAACTAATTCACCTTACTAGAACAGCACAACACTAACCCAGAAGAAGGTTCACAAAATTGCAGAAAAATTATATAGCAAAAGAGTAGAGTCTGAAGCAGAACAAAGGGACTGGCCCTCCTTCAGGGTGACAAAAGATCAGCCCAGCTACATACAGAGCTAGCCTAAGACAGGGTGATTTTCTCAACAGATCAACTATTTCTGCATGCAATATGATCAGTCATGTTTAATTGTTGCCTGAATAAAGGTGATGTTGTATGAGACCACAAGAGCTCATCTAATCACTCACCACCGCTAAGAAAGGGAATTTCTGTTCCACTCACTCAAAGGCCCTTCCCTTGCACTGACTGACAAAAAACAAACTTTCTGCTTATTAACCCATCTTTTTCTGGGAATTGAGCCAATTGACAAAGTCCAGCAAACACCAGAGCTGGAGCAAAGTAAGATTCACTGAAGTGAAGGAAAGTAGCACCTTTGCTTTTGGGTGGTGGTGAGCTGATAAAATCTAGATTATCCTCACTTGCAAAACCACTACTGGCCAAAAAACTCTTAAATAAGTAAGATCAGAAATGGGAGAAGACAACATATAGGATTTTGCCTTTGAGATACCCCACAGTACTTAACTTTAAAACTTTGTGGTTAGAAAAAACTCCTTTGCGTTACTGTTCTGCCCCAAAGGGATTAAATAGGAACAAAGGCCCAAAAAACAAGTAGTCTCAAACTTTCTAAGCAACTTGGAGGTTAAAAGACTGTGCCTGTTGTTTGTCAAAATGCAGGTGTAGTGTACAAATGCGGAGAATGTCTTGGGCTAACTTACTGGGAAAGGGGAACAGCTGCAACATAGATCTCTAAGGTAGGAGATCAGGCTCCACACACAGGTATTGCTACCAGGCTTCCTCAAAAGGTGCCCAGAAGGCACCTATGTTAAACACCTGCTCCATATGCAGGGAAACATCTTTCCACACAGTGAGTAAATTGGAAGAATTGCTCTCAGATGAAGACATCTGAAGTCAAACACTCCTATAAACAACCTAATCCATGATTTCTATACCATCCTCCATCACAAAGGGTACCCTAAACCTAGGCAGCTGTTCTGAAAGTTTGCCATCAGAAGAGCTCTGCTACAATAAGAAGTTTCAGATATGGGATGTGAGCGTGCCTCCAAGATCACCTCAGCAATTGCAGAGATTTGGGAAAGAAGAAAAGGCTGTGGCACCTGTTGAAAGAAGGTCTAAGAGAAGTACTCTGAGTTTGTCTTGCTGGAATTTGTTTCTAAATTAATAAAAAACATCGTAAAAAGTAACTAGACTACAAGGGTGTCCTGAAGGACAATTTCCTTTTCCCTACCTGCTTCTATAATCAATTTACAGTTGCAGTTGCAATCAAAAGTAATGAAAATACAATACATCTTTGAATTAGTGTATCTCTATTACTGTCCCAGAATCCCAAATTAAAAGCTCAGGACAGACCACAGAAACATTACCACTGTATAAATAGTCAATCAAACCTTTTCAAAACTTCATCACAAGACTTCTCACATTTAAGAAGGGGGCTCTCAGTTGCACAGACATGCCTATAATTACTTTCTTTCACCATCTCACTTCTAATGCTTGGGTGTCAGGTGAGTACATCCAAAGCTCAAATCCCCAGCAGCACACCAGAGAACAGAGCTCAGAAAACAACCTGACCACCTTTTGATCTATCACGTGCAAGCTTAAAACATCCCTACCACAGCTCTCAGTGTTCTCAGGGGTCCAGCAGGAACAGGATTATTTCTGATCTCAGCCCACACGGCATGGATTTATCTACCTGTATTACCCTCAGACCAGCCTGTTCTCGTCTGAGGTCTGCATTACCTACAACCCTCATAGCTTGCTTCCCACAAAACTAAGTGTCATTTGTGCTAATCGGTGCTAAGTGAACCAGAAATGAGAGAATGGCAGGGATCCAGCTGACTCATTAATACCAGTGTAACGGATTAACCCTTTTACATTGTCTTCCCACCCCCCCCAATTAGTCAGCATCAAAGAGGTTTGAGACTGCACACACTGGAAACACAAAATGGGACAAAGTGTTTGAAAACAAAGAAGGACATCTAGGAGCAACATCATATTCTGCCACAAGGCCCCTTATCTTCATATTACTTGGGAACAGGTTTTTTTTAAAGCTAAGCTAAGCTTTATTTTAAAAGCAGCAAGGAAATTAAATATCCCAACTGAAGAAAGTGAAACGTTCTGATATGTATTATAAATCCACAACAAACTTGTCATGTAAATGAAAAGTGTATAGTTCAGCATGAAACATACAACTACCCACTGCAAGTCCAAAATAGTTATAAACTGTGACTATAAAATTACTATAAAATGTTAAAACTTTTTTTTTTTAACATATGGGCAGCACTTTTTGATTTGTGATGCGAAACAAGATACTTTTGACTTAGTCAAACTGCTATTTAGAAAAATCCCTTCTAAACCAAACTGTCAGTCTGAGGTTTTACTTTATACAAGACGGAGCACTTATTTTCACAATACTTACCTGCTTGAACAAGTTTTTCTAAATGTGTAACTGCCACCGAAGATTAATGACTCCTCTCGGTGCCTCCAGTGGCCTCCTATTCAATTTGATAAAATACAAGTATCTTTATTTCTTAAAATAAGCATCTGTATGAATGTGTGAGGTGCATACCTGCATTCCGATAAACAACACGTCCCAGACAAATTTAAGAAAGAAACCTCAACTACATTTGCAATGATGTTTTTGGAAAAGTGTGGCATTTCTCATGATGTAGTTACATACACACTTCACCAAAACTTGGATTACTGTACTGTATAACTTGAATGCTAATGCTGAAGATTTAAACCCTGGTTTATGCAATATATGCAAGAACATCGATATACATAAAATGTTTCATCATGTAGTAAATTCTTGCCTGTATAAAAGCTTCTCATCCTTTTAAAAATTCAGTTACAGTTTAGTGAATATGCTGCTTTTAAGACATCCATCCAGCATTTATATTTGCTTTACACAGTCTGTCTCAATTATACTACAGCTGTCTCTCAGGGCAGAGCTGGCCATCTCCATCATGAACAACCACCACAGAATCTGAAGTTCTTGATTAAAAAGCAAATGGTTTTGTGAGCCAAGCTAAAACTACCGCAGCTGCTCCATTTCACAAACCAAGCGCCATTCAGCTGGGAAGAATGGCACCGACTCTGAATTGTTCTTCCTGAGAGTTTTCACAATAAAAACAAACCACACTACTTCCAAATTTTAAAAGACTGAGGGGGGAAAAAAAAAAAGTCTTCACTATTCTGGAAACAAGTGTTTTCTTTTTACTCAGAGCTTTTGATTTCTACATCAATGTTCCTCTATGAATAAAAAAACAAAACTAAAGCCAACCCCTCCCCCAGGCATGCACACACCACACGGCTTCCTGGAGATGCTTTTAATGACCATCTACAGCAAGTTTGCAGATGTATTAAATAGAAATTGCAATGCTTAACTTTAAAAAAACCCCGACAACCCAAGATACGACTAATTGATTGATCACTACTGATGCTGTTAAATATCATATTCAGTGACAGGATAAGGAATGGAAATAACCATAATAATAATAACAACAACAATTATTATTTTCATATACATTAACACAATTCTAAAAAATTGTAATTTCTTTCATCAAGACAAAATATCAATCAACTCCTGATCACTTCCTCTCCAAGAATATATATTTCTTCACAAAATACGAAATTAAACAATCTTATTCCAGTGAAGGGGCAGCAAATGAAGTTGCAATATGTATTTTTGAATAAAAGCCATGTTTAGTACAACTTATGATGCACAATGTCTGTATGTGTCACCTCATTTTTTAGGTAACCATGACAAAATGTAAGTGTTGATAACAAAAAAAACCAATAAGACACCCAAAACATACTTACAGAAATGGTGAAATAGAATTTTTTCTTCTGTATTGGAACGACTTGAATGAAAACATCAGAACCAAAACCATTACATAGGTTTCCTACAATATCCTAATAACATTTTCTCGGTGGTCAGGCTGGGAAACACTTTGCACCTCAGTTAAATTTTATACTTCAGGGATATTGAATGGTTAGTCAGATTTTTGGGGTTCAGTTATTTGGCTACATTAAAGTTATTTGACATCCTGGCAAGAAATAAATTGGATGTAGCTCAAAAGAGTTCCCATTTTATTCGAATGAAAATATTTGGGAGCTTTCCTCAAGCTAATGTTGGCTGACTGATGTAAAAATGAGAACCAACTCCTTCAAGTTGTTTAAATTCACTCGTTTCCCAGTAATGGAAAAAAAAATCTGAGTTGCTTTAAGGATTTTTCTTTAAAATATTGTCTGTAGCTTTCCTATGACTATTTCATTTATTTTGCCTTTATCTGTATTGTGCTTGAGCCAGATTAGAAACACCAAGCTAAGGATAAACCAGACATTACACAAGGCTTCACTATATTACAATTTTTAGCATATAAAAAGAGTAGAACCCAAAAACTTGGTCTACCTATTCATTCTGCTTTTAAAAGCTGGAAAAGGTTTAATTTTGTGTTGCAGATTAATGAGGGCTTGAAGGTTAATGAGTGTTTTAGGTTACAAATATCACTACAACATTTTCAGAATGATTACAAGCAAATTTTACACATTTGTTGGATTTTTTTTAATGAAGTAGGAAAGTAATAAGGGTAATGATCTAACAACACTGCATAACTTTTGAGTATATCTTTAAAAATATCTCAGTATTTTAAGAACTTGGTAGATTTGACTTTACAAGTCAAGAAACTCTATAAGAAATTGTTAACAGATTTGTAAATTGTTTTTACAGGATCTTTTTTAGTTGGTTCTGTAAACAAAAAAAAGTCACTCTTAAAGATGAGACCAAGGAAATGTTTATCTGCAAATTACAGTTACTGATTTCAATAGGAACACTACTTTCACTTTCAAAACCTTGTATTTCACAGTACAGAACTGATTTGTTTGGGGCTTTTTTGATTGTTTGTGGTTTTGTTTGTTTTGTTTATTTGGTTTTGGTTTATTTTTCTTTAGACAAGTCCTGGTTCCTGTCACAAAGTTATTGTGCCACTTCCAAGCTGTTTGGCTTTTGGGGTTGTTTCGTTTTCTTTTTTTTAAGATCTCCGAGGCAGTTAAATTCAGCACAACTCTCCAACTTGTTGAAGCAAAACTGTTTGTTTCATTTTGTAGGTTGATCCTCAGTACCTGACCAACTTATGTTCACTTTGGTAAGATTGCCTATAAGACAGCATAAGTTGAAAATTCGTACTTCTGGGAGCAAAAGTTAACAGCTTGAATCTAGATTTGATTTTTGCTGTGCTTCCAGCTTTCCATTTTGCTACTTGAGAACAGGGAAGTCTCAGGCTGTCCAGAAGACCCACAAAATGGCAAGGAAAAGTCTGCAATTTGTTACTGCACCCACCAAATCCAGGTCAATGGATCTGATGCACTGGTGTTCCCTAGCCCTTCCTCCGACATGAAAACGCTTCTGGAATTCAGGTGTTTGTAGAGTTATATGCACTTCCTTAAACACTAGCCTGGTTAGGAGATAGCATTTAAAACTTCTCCCAGCTTCCTGCAATTTTCAGGCCAGATTAAGAATGAGAAAAGTGAACCAAACCAGGTTCAACACACAATAGTCCCTCTTTCAGGCTGGTCTTCTAAGAAGAGCCACCAACATATTTCAACCAAATGACACAAGGATAGAAGTCTCAAATATTATTATATCTTCACAAACTTCATGAACAAGGCAGTGGTGCTCACAAAAATTAATGTCTTGACTAAAGAAAAACTTTCAGCCAGATTTTGCAATAAATTATAAGAAAAATCCCTAGAAGTCAGGGCTACAATAATTCCAGCCCTCTCAGAAACAGCAGTGTAGTTCCTAGTCTCAGTAACTCTTTTTTTGTGTTCATTTTCAGAATAACTAACATACAAGGAGCAGGGGGGGAGTAAGGAGGGAATACATTGAGCCTACATTCACTTTTTTTTTTTTTAAAGTTTCTTAATAATTTCTCATTGCACTAGATATCTTAATAATGCGTACTTGAAAGAGTTTTAAGATCCTTGCCTCCTCCAAGCCCTCCAGTAATTTTACAGGGACAAAGTTCCTTATTTTCTGGCTGTTCCCCTGTTTTGAATCCTTTTTTTCTATCATGGAAGGGCCTACACCTTGTATGGGCAGCAAAAAGGCTCACATGAATTCATCAGGGAAGAGGGTGTGGGGGAGAAAACCATTACAAAATTTTAATGAAAAACTCTTCAGATGGAAGACTAGCTACTCCAGCAATGTTAGTAAGATAAATCAGGTGACATTCTTTAAGAGCTCAAAAGAAAGCTAGTAAGGAGCTCGTAAACTAAAGTAAAAAATCTAAGTGAAACCTTAAAACCTTCTTGAAGTAATATTTTGAAATATATATTCTTCATAATAGTTACTTAAAAGGAAGCAAACATAGACATTTAGATGTGCAAAATAAAAACTAATCCCAGTCAATACACTTTCAGAAACATCAAAATGCATTCTGCATATACAGCAGTCATTGTTAGGCATTTAGCAGGTCTGAAAGGTTGTACTGGGCATCACAAGGACATAAAATACCTGCTCTGAAATCTCAACTATTTAAGATTGACAGAGATTTTGTGACAAAGTGCAAGGCACAACCTGCAAAGTCTAAATCAAAAATAAGATCAGAATCAGAAATAAGCAGTCCTAGCCATATTTCAAGAGGCAAAAAGAAGTGTTCGGATCCAATTCCCACTTTGATAAAATACCCTGGTATTAATGGAATCAACTGGATACTATCATAACCTTTGTTAAGAAGTAAATCTAGATAAACGTTTTTAAAAAGTTAAATACATTATCATTTATTATGAAAAGCAGTAAAATTCCAAGCATTTTCCTTTCACTTGGTATTACTATATTTTAAGGTCGAGTTCTGACTGAATAATCCAGGATTAAAACCACTGAAATCACATGAGCCCTTTGTTCTCAATCATCTGCACTTCCATTTATTTGAAAGTGGCAGCGCTGATACTGATATTTGAAAGAGTGTAATAGCACCAGATTGAAAGGCTACAACATGGTTTTCCACTACAAACCTCTTACAAAAAAGTCCTTTTCAGTATGGACAACTGAAAGAAAGAGGTAATTTCAAGAGGCAATAGGTAAGTTTCAGTAGAACAACACTAATATTAACAACAAGTGGATATACATGGCAAAGGATCACCAGTTTCTTAGTGCAATGGAATATTTTCCACATTGCTTAATGGTAAGGTGATAGAGTTGGGTGGTTTTTTTCCACACAGTATTTACACACATTTGTTCTGAATAGGTGAGTAAGTCTAGAAATATGCCCTGCAAGTGGCAAGCTAAAGAGCTGGAAGACGAGAGAGGCTGAGCTCACTGACATACCAGGGAAGCAGAGAAAAGCAAAAGCACAGTGCCTTTGGAAGACAGCTTGCATGTGAAGACTTTGTCTGTGTTATGTGAGTCACCATCCTGGACAGGTTTCCACTTCCAAATTTCACAGACACTCATCACCTAGTTTGCACAGTGACCTCCCTTCTCCAGCATTAGATTGGTGGCCAAGTGGCTTCTGCACACTCTCATATATATTTCTCACTAAATCTGCAGCATTTCAGAGAACTGGCAAGGGCTGCTCTTACCGCACACCCGTTTTAGAAGTCAGAGGAGTAACTAGTACATAGAATCAACAAAGTACTGCCTGCAAGCTCCCATTTAACTAATAAAACATTTGTTCAGTGATCAATTTATGTTTTAAGTCTCCTCAGTTTAATGAGGCAATGCAAATATGAAGCTGCTAGATTTGAAAGGGCAAAATGCTTTTTAAAAAATGCTTCTAATATTTATGGTACAGCAGAGAAAGGTACAACATTTCTGCTTGGTCCCACACAAAAGTTAAGGCCAATGGGAACCAACATTTAGGAAGACCATGTTTCTTTGGACTATGAGACACAGCTTAAATAGGCTTCTCTTGATGGTAATATTTGTCTTTGACAGCTACTGTAAGTATGACAAAAAAGCCACCATTTTATTCAATACCTTCTGTATTCTTTTGCTCTTAATTGATCTCTTCTATGCATTTTTATCTTCCAGTTATGCCACTTCCTTTTTATGCTCGTTAGTACTTTTCATCTTTGCTCAAATATTTGTTCAACAGCAGTAGAAAGTCTTTGTGTTTTTACTGCACACGTGACCTCTGAATGGTATCTCCAGCTGGTTTTACAGAGTATTTACCTGAAGTGACATTATTCAGTTTCTTATAAATTATGTACTATGCAGTCAGTCATGGCCTGTAGTTTTAAGACGGCTATGCCACAGTAAGACCTCACTAAGGGAGCTGGTCCTTCAAACTGCCTGTGCTGTTCATCTGACACTTCAGTGAGACAGTGCAGATTATTAAGCAGGCAGGAAACCCCAAAGCATGTGTGTGGGTGTGGGTGGGTGACTTGTTTTTCACCAGCTTACTGAAACGAATCAAATCACCAAGAAATCAGACGAATGGCTAGACTGAGTCAAGTGCAGGAGAGAAGCAGCCAGCCCCTTGCAAAGACAGTGATATGTTAAATGAACTCATCAGTCCTATCTGCACCTTAAGTGAACCTCTTGGGCAAAGCCCCATGAGATTACTCTCCCATTAAACATAAATTACCTCTCCTGGTTTTTTTGAACAGGAGGATGTTCTAAGAGTGGCCCTTGAAGCCAGTCCTAGACTGTGCCTCAGAGCGGGAGTGTGTGAACACTGATGGACATTTATTGGAGATCAACTAAAAATCAGCAATTCACTGAACTCTAAAATTTCATCACTTATCACACAGAATGCAATACTGTTTATTGCATAAAGTTTTAATATGCAAACATACTGACCAAGAAGCACCAGGTGTTTGGCAGTTGAAGTCAGCTATTTTATATGAAATATTTCTGATGGGTATCTCCAGGGACATATATGAATGTTTGTTTTAAAATGTTTCCTCTGGTTTTGAAATTATCCACAGGTAGAATGTTTCTTTAAAATTCCCTGCAGTAGAAGCTGCTGGTATTTTAAAGCTGCCATGGCAGACTAGTATCCCCACAGAAAAAAATCCCAAACTATTAGAGCTCCCCTGAAAATGGAGTAGGGGAATTTAAAAAAAATCCAAACACTTTATTCATATCCAATAGAATTCAAATTATTTTTTCAAATTGCAGTCTGGGATTTACTACAAAATGTCACATTGTGTATACCCTAAATTTCATTTGCCTTTGACTACATAGTGTCTCAAGATACCAGTACTTTTTCAGCCTTTTATTACCAAGTGTTTTGGAGCATTCACAATTTCCAAGATGTTGCCACTGCTTCTCATGATTACATTTAAAGTACTTCTACAGTGGACAAATGTCTTAAAACACTGCAGAAGAAAAAACAGAGCTGGAAACATGCAAACTAAAGGCAAACTAGTGAAGTTAAACATTAACTGCTGGACAACATATGCATGCATGTACCGGGCTGCAGCACCACCACATTAAGCACATTACACTCCGTGCAGGGCTGTTGGACTGCATTGCTGTGTCTAATGAACACTGTGCTGCTGCACTGGCCCAGAAGCAAAGATAAAAAACATTGAGAAAACCACCTACTCAGATCGATTTATTTCACTTTTTTTGGTGCTCTGAGTAGGATCACTTTATTTATTTTCCAACAAGTCCATACTCCTGTTGGCAACATTCCTCTGTGGGTAAAAGAGGCAAAGCAGAGTCAAGTTGTGTTCCCCCTATCCCTGTTCCCTCCTTATCCACTGTTTCTGGAACTGATTTGCATTAGCCTTCTTCTCTCTGTTTTAAATGAGGCTAAATATTTTCCTTCCTTTTTTTTTTCTTTTTCCCTCCCCCATTTTTGGGTGGGGAAAGAGAAGAGGGAAGGAATTGAGGGTTTTTTTCCAAATAACCAGGGGAGTAACACCAGGTTACACATGCTTTGTAATAAGGCATTCAAAATACTAAGTAAACAAGAGTAAAAGCAGCACAATCAAAACCCACAGTATCATTAGCCAACTTAGCACAGTTATTAAAAATCTACTGGATATCTATCTGGCATCAGCCTTTCTCAAAATAACCCCAATTCAAGAAATTGCTAAGCAGATCCCTGCATGCTCTGGGGAACTAAATAGAAAATTGTACCTTTCTCAACTGCCCTGACACGTGATGTTTGGAAAAGCTTCAGAGAAGTAAGCCAGAAATTCCAGATAACAGAACATTTCCAGATAATGTTATTTCTTCCCTTAATTGTGTTACCCTTGAAATATCCTTGTATCCTCTCATGGGACTTGATTCTGGTCCTAAGAAAAGTAATTACCTTTCGTAAGCAAGATCATACTATAGGAGGAGAAAGCTTCTACTGTTTATATACTGAAAATCTACTTACTACAGACATCCACATGATGCAATACAAGAAATTCAATGAAAGTACCTGAGTTGGAGCCTAGTGCATTTACATGGTTGCCAAAGCTTTCTGGGGGCAATTCAAGGTATTTAAGTAGAAATGCTAAATGTTTCACTATAAGACTTAACTTTGTTACACGAGCTTGAGCTCTTGATTTGCTTATAACTACTTTGTCTTTGCATCTAACACAATGCTGCTGTGCCTCTCTGTTTATCCATCTTAGATCACTTCCATTATTCTGGTACTGAGGAAAAGGAAGGGAAGAAACATTAATCATATCCTTGCTAGCTAACTTTGAACTGATAATCTGAGGTTTTTTACAGTTAGTTTGAGTAGTGATGGCTATGCCTTGGTTATCAAGCCTACAATTACATCCTATATATTATTTACCACAACATACACACACAGCCATGCTTTGTATATGTGCTTGTTTTATACAAAATACCATAATTCATATACAATATTAAGAAAAATTAAGTCTATTAATTATTGCAATATACAGAGATAGATTTCTCTGCAAAGAAATCTGAAGTCAGTCCCCTCTAGTTTTTTAACTCATGACTTCTGATCTATTAATTGCCTCAGTTTTGTGATTCTTTGTATAGACTTTATGCTGTAGAGAGAGATGATGTTTCTTTGTTAAATGCTTTGCTGTTTCCTGTTGTGAGAACTTAATTGACTGTTACTATTCAAGTCCTAACAAAACAGCATTTCTACTGTCCTTTGCTAATTATGCCTTGCCTGCATTTTCCATAGCATTTCACACTACATTTGTTTTTCTACTTTATATTTTAGGGCAGCTTATTTGTAAGAATGTGCATTTATGTTCATATTATCTTGACCTAACAGACCAGATCTGATTGCTTTTTAAACATATGCAAATAATTGGCTTGGAAACAACACAGAAGTACAAGTGCTGCATTTAGTGTGAGTGCAAGAAAAGTTAAATTGGGCTGGCACTTTAAATAAGCTCAACTTGCCAGTGTAAGGGCATGTTTTGCTTTGGGGCCAGTAATACAGTGGACCCATCTTTGGGATAATAACACTTATGTCTATTTATCTACAAAAATAAGGAGCCTAACCTGCTAGAGAACCGAACAGTAGATTGTGTTAAATGTAAAATGGTGGTCAAGAAAGAGCGAAGGGGGAAATATCCAAGGTGCCCTCTTAGTATTTCCACACATGGTCTCCAACAACTACCAGAATAGTACAGTTTGTCTAATGATACTCATGGTTAGTAGGAGATATTACCTCTGCCAATAAAAGTTGTTCTGCCTAAAGGCATTTTACCAAACAAGCATACAAAGTATGTAAAATAAAACATATATGAATAAAAAAATAAAAATCTGAAAGAGAAACTCTATACCAGTTACTGAGATCAAGTTACCTCAGACTAACAACTGTTCAACATTTCTTTTGAGAAGCAGAGAAGCAATACAGAAGCTTTCAATATAACATGTAAGTATATTCTCATACACTGTTGTTTAGCAGAGAAATCTGAACTAAAAATTCAAAGACTAATCTGCTTTTGAAACATGAGGCAAATTCAATTATATTTCTGCAATATTAAGTTCAAAGACATTAGAGCAAAGGATCCATAGCATAAGGCAAAGATAATTTTTAAGCACAGAAAACAAAGTACAGTCACATCTTAGACAGTTCTATTTTTAAAAAGGCTGTTGTCATTAATTACAGCTGTTAATACGATGTGTATGGATAAACAGTTAACACAGTGTAATCAAGCCTTAACTTCTGTATTTCCTGAGGTTGCTTCTCGGTTCCATAACTGACACCATCTGGCCAAAACCTCAAATAGAGTCTTGCATGTTATTGCAGTAAGGGTATGTGACACAAGCAGTCCCCTTCCCCACTGCTGCTGGTCACCAACCCTGAGGATCAGATAGCAGAAGAGACCCTACTGATGTTCTTCATCTCTCTTCAAAGCAAAATGTTAGGCCTATTTGCACTAGAAAATAGTGTGACTATGAGTTGCAGGAAAATTAGTAATAATTAGTCATGTGTGAGACAAATTACAAAAAAATTCTTAAGAGTTTTCAAGACAATTCCCATAATTCTGCTCTCTAGAACATGTACACCAGGTTGCCATTTAGCAACAACCACCCAAATTTTATTTTTAGAAAAGAAAAAAACTCCAAAATCTTTCATATTTTTCTTGATTTGTGCAACTCTTTACCTATCTGTCAGATGACAAATTCTTGGCACAGGGACACTTTCCATAATAACTGCATCATAAAATTGGCTACCAGACAAAACAAAGTTATTACCAAACAGGAATTACTACTATGCAATGATATTGTTTAAATCAGAGGTGAAATTTTATTACAAAGACCAAAGGGGTGGGATAAAAAAGAAGAATAAGTAACTGCAGCTGCAATTTTCTGAAAGCCATGTACAGCTTTTTTTATTTCATTCCTAAAGCGAAAAATGTCTTACTTTGGCCTTCAACATGTTCATGTCTAAAGGAGGAATTAAGCCAGTTTATTACCTTGTATTTCCCTGTAAAGGAATGTTTCTTTTCAAGCTTTAGTCCCTGTACTAACATACAATAAAATCCTCATCCCCCTCCCACCCCCCCAAAAAAAGCATTTTGCTTCAGCGGGGACTTCAGAACTAGACACACAGAAAATAATCCAATGTCCCTTCCTCTAATGACTAGCCAGGAGTGTTCAGGCACAGTGTAATCACTCCTCCACTATACCCAGCACTATTGCATTAAACTGTAATTTAGTTGATCTACTTCTGGGAGTCATTTATTGCATTCCAAGTCCTGTGGATGTGCTAGGGCCATAAATGGAGCTATAAAAAACAAACTCTTATCAGCTGGACATCTATTTCTACTACACGAAAGTTTGGTAAATACAAAGATTTATTACTCGAGCAATGCTCTATGAGAACATTGTTTATTCAGTAAAGTGGAGGTGATTTTTCTTTCATTCTGCAGTTTCCTTCATTTGCTACTTGCACACTGCTTGAAAGTGGAACTGGTTGCAGACTTCTAATGTACATGTATTTCTCAAAGTGAGATTTAATTCTTGACAAACGGATACAGTTTTTTAAGGCATGTCTGCACAAGATGAAAACTATAGTGTCCTTACCAGCCCAGTTTCTTTAGGTTGGTGAGCAGTGACAAGCAAGAAATGCTACCTGCCATGCACCTAGTCCCCTGCTCTGTGAGCAGAGCTTTGTGAATGCTGACATTTCACATGTAAGGCTAGATCAAAGCCCAAATCTTTATATTGTTCAATTAAAGCTGTACATTCTGTATGTGTCAAATAGAAAAAAAAATCTGCTTTTTCAGTTTGAAGGAATAAATTATTTTTGTTGTGTTTAAAAGAACTTTTTGGTAAAAACAGATTTGAAAACAATCTGTCATTTAGCAGGAAGTTGCAATCAACTAATTAGACAAGTGAGACAGTATTTTTCTTTTTAAAAAAATCCCAAAATATTTATTTTACATTCCTCAAAACATCCCTACTGTCACTGTAAACAAAAGTATAATACCATGCATATAAAAAATGTATTAATACATACAGCTTCATTGACATTTAAGAATCTGCTCCATTTTTGTGATACTAAACAAAGCTGCGAAGTACAAATATACGATTAGGATCTGATTTGAAGAAATGTGCAGAAAAATAATTTAATGCAGTAAAGTTTATAAGTAGAAAATTTAAAAAGCAATTAAATCACTCCACTAGAACAACAGAGCAGCAGCTCTTACAGTTGAGATGGGGAGGACCCTCCCACATGCAGACATGGAGACGTACATAAATCCTATACCTGCACTACCTTTGGTTACCTTGAAATACGTTGTACAGCACTGAAACATAGTATAAGGAAGCAGGTAGTTTTAACTAGGGTTTTCCTACATATAGCTCCCTAATTTTGTAAAACTTACTATGAAGCAGAATGTCCCAGTTTTAAACTGTTCACTGTAACTGCTTGAAATCTTTACAGTAAACCAACATAGGAAGAAAAACAGTTCTAAAGGATAAGCATGTACTAAACTTTACCCAGTTTGGTGATACCCTACTGCAACACTAAAAGAAGAATTATAATGAAAACAAACCAAAAAACCCCAAACAAACAAAAAACAAAACCAAAAACCATCAACAACAAAATCCCTCCCCCCAAACCAAAACAAAACTAAAAAACCCAACCAAAAAACCCCACAAAACCAACAAGAAAAGATGCTGCAGGAAAAACACCATTACTTAAGCATCCAATAATTGACAAAGTGAACCACAAATTAATGACTCTGGACGTTTCAGTTGGTATGATTTTTTTATGGAAGCAAAACTTCTGGTTTCCTACCAAGAATTTTGCAGCTGCTGAAAATATGTTCCTTACTAAGAAATCAGGGTTCATATTTGCCTTAACCCATGCCAGGACAGAATTTTGCACCTAGTGAAAATTCTGAGATCTCTACCATCTCACTGATTTAACCTGATACATATAGCTGGGTAATACCAAAACAAAGAAATTCAGTAAGAGCAGCAAGCCACATTAGAGAGCTAACTACTGAGTAACTGCGTTAGTGGAATCAATACAGTCATGATGCATTAACTTAAACTGATTTTTCATTTATTTTAAGTATATTGTCTACTTAATTCTACGATATATCGCTAATTACCTTTTTAAATGTTTTTTTAAAGTGATCAGTTTACAGAAAAAGGACTACTGAAAACAACTCTCCCTCGCATTGTTGCCTACACACATTTTCTGGTTCACACTTGTGAAAAAGAGCAACTTGTACTACGAAAATTCACACAACTGTAATAATTATTTTATAAGAAGCACTGGATTTTCTTCACTGCATGTTTGTTTACAAAAATGTAGTAAGGACACACATGGTCTATAGCTTTACCTTGAGGGCTGGTTTCACAATCAATTTAACCAACATTAAGTGCAAGCCGCAGCTGAAATGCCCTCTCTCTCCACCCGCATCCCATCCCAGCCAGGCTGCATCATCAGCCTCAGGCCAGACACTCAGTGTGTACCTGATTAGTTGATCAGTTCCCTGATCCAACTTGTGTGCAGCCACACCAGCAATGTTGGCACATGAAATACACGTGGCTGCCACTTTTCAAGGCATACACATATAGAAGTCCATGGAACTACAGACTAAAAGAAAACTATCTGCCAGTTTATCCCAAAATAGCATGCAAGACAACAAATGTCATAGAAAATATAAAATATCATATGCTGTACATAAATTTATATAAATTGTCATATATGCTATTTGGAAAATCATATATTGATTTTCTTTATATAATCTCTCTATCAGTCCTACAAGCCTTTTACAGAAAGTTTGACATTGCACACACAAAAATCTTACTAAAAACCACATACACATCTTATGACAGGTCTCTCATTTGCTTCATTTGAAATTAATTAGCTGAAGTCTAGATTCTAAATGTCCTATTCTCATAAAGTACCGAAAGTGTCCCTTACTGTCACACAACAACGAAAATTCCTGTTTAGTCTATTACAGAGTGTATAGGGTCACTTAAGTTATCTGTGTTATTGCTGATACAAGCGTTAAGCTTCTACTGCAACAAAAATGCACTGTAGCTGAGTCCTGATCTGTTGAGACAACAGACAGACACTGAGTTTAGTATTTTACAGAGATTTGGACTTCATTAAATTGCTACGACAGAAATCAGAATTTTCAACATTCAATTACTTATTTTCAAGAGTATACCATGGATGTATGATTAAAAGCCAAAACAGATCTTAATCATATAGCAACACACTACAATGAGTCATTGAAAACAAATGTCAACAAACGACCTCAGTAAAGTTAGTTTATTTTTAGTATGTTATTCAGGAGCAGCTGAACACAAAAGTGAAAGAGAAAGATCAAGGATGAGGATCTGTGCTAGCTAAACATACTTATAACAGGATATACTGAAAAACTAATGTGGCTTACCATATAAATTTATAATTTAAAAAAAAAAACCAAAACATAAAACTCACTAATTGGGATAGAAGTCTAAGAGAGGTGGTGAGAGCCTGGATTCCCCCACACCTTCCAAACTAATAAATGTGGTCCTTGATATCAAATAGATAGTAAAGAATCAAGATATTTAGCTAACACAGGTTTAACAATTACAGATAAACCGGAGCAGATCTGTGCTATTTGTCAAAGAACATATCTCTTGGGCAAACTAAGAAAAAAAATTCAAACCCCAAAGAAGTCTTTCAAAATATTCCACATCTGCAATTTCAGTAGTTCCCCTAAAGTCAGTAGCTGACCAGAAATACCATGGCAAAAATTAAATGTAAATACACCTGACAACTATTTACAACATGTTGTACACAACTTTAATATTTTACCTTTAAAGTTGATGTCTACAGGACTTTCCAGTTAATGGAAAACTTCTCAAAAGACTTCCTCATCAAGTCCTGCCAACCTGGCTAATTTTGCTGTGCTATGTTAAACACAGTCATGTTAAAAATATGATTTTTTTTTCTGTTAGTTATTAATATGAAACACCTTTAGACCAAGAAAAAATGGAATTACTTAGTCTTAATGTCAACAGTGTGAAAAATAAATTTTGAAGAACATGATATCATCTATGGCAAAATACTCCTATTTTGAACACCATGGTCACATCTGCCTAAACCGAGCATAGTTGTACCCTGGTATCAGAATCATACAGCAGGAGAAGCCCAGTCATTTCCAGTTCTCTCAGTCAAGCAAGTTTCCATATCCAGTATATTCAGCTATAAAACCTGTGACCTTTTTTTTTTTTTTTTAAGGAAGTGCTGAACGTATCCTCAAGGAAAAGTCAACAATTTATTTTATTGGCAAGTCTGTACATCATCAGATGTTAATTTCTGTTCTATTCTGGACAACCTATAGACCTGAAGTTTGGGCCAGAACTGTTGACATTGTTAATATAAAACCAGAAGATTCCAGGTAAACAAATAAGAATGGGAAAAGACACACAGATACTCTGCTGTTCAAGACACTGTGATGTGCCTGGACAATGTGCAGGATCTGCCATTAAAAATAGAGATCTATAATGAGTTGGAGTCTACATCTAAGTAATCTTTTTTCCATTTCTTCTGTTTACTAATGCATAGGAAAAAATGGTAAAAAATAAAAATCAGATTATGTGCTCTAATCACTTGAATAATGATATGATGCAATAAAATAATTAAAAAACCACTTAAAAAGCACAACTCTGCTTTCAGATTCTAAAGATGGAACACAAAACTGAAGAAAGAGAGTTTGTCATGACATGTGCCATTTAAGAATGACAAACTCTTAAAAGTGTTTGAATTAGATCCTTAACTTTAAGGAAAACTCCCAATTTCAATTAAAAGGATTGACTAAAAATCATCATTTCTGAGAAAATTATCCCAGTTGACAGGAGATTTAAGAAAACTTACTAAGCTAACTGGTTTGGAACAAGACTGATGCCCAAAAAAGGCATTTAAGAGGACTTCCTTTTCATGAACATGCTCAAAAGACTGTAAGACTTAGTTCACATACTGGCTCTCTGTGTCACATTTTACTGGACTGACACTGTAAAGAAAGTTACAGTGTAATATCTGTAGCAGACACTAGTCAAGAATAAATTTTTTTTTTCACTTCTATTTGGCTCTTGAACTTAAAGAACCACCTCATCTCAGGAGTCTTTTAAATCAACCAGTTTCCAGACAGGAATGAGACATTTGCCCTTGAGACCGAGGATGTGCCGATACAGCTCCATGCTGACAAACACACTCCTCTGCCAGCCCTTCTCTGCTGGCAGGAGCCGCGGCAGCTCCAGCCCGGACAATGGAGCTCCATTGCCGCGTCACTCACGTCAAGGCAACCAAACCTTTCCTCCCAGCCGGGTCAGCAGCTCAAGCACAGTTCAACACTGTTGCATATTAAAAATATAAAAGTCCCATGTCCAGACAACCTACCAAATTCAGGCAGGATGAACCAGGAATCTGTCTGGACTCATACAGGCAGACCAGACACGCTGAGGATATACCTAAAATTAAATCAATCGCAAAATCCAAAGGCCAGCCAGGTGGAGAGGCTTAAGAAAACCCATTGGAATATCACTACCATTCTCTTTCTTACAAGGTTTTACTAAGCCAATGGTACAGAACCAAAAAGTCAAAACTACAGTGATGGCCTTGCTCTCTGTTCAGGAGTACAAGAAACCACCCACCACTCCAGTCTTGATTCTGACACACAAAGGTGTCAACACAGTATTGTACTGTCAGGTGCAAAAGGCTGGCCTAGAGACACCTCTGCTGGCACAAACCGCTCCTCTTCCTGCAAACTTTGGTGTTCATCTCCCTCTGGTGGACTGTGTACACAGGGGGGAAACTGCTCCACCTAGAACAGCTCCACCTAGAACTTCACCCTCTAGGATACCAGCACAACTCCATTTGTCTTCCAGTTATTAGGAAGTCCTCACCTGAGATGCAGCAGCAGGCAAAACCAGCATGACCACTCAGAGTGGGTTCTGAGACACCAGTGTGGCCAGCATGTGGCCAAATAGGCAAGTGTAGCTCTCTTGCTCTGCAACTCACTGAACACTTAAAACCTCCAATTATTTTAATTGATATACATAGATGTCTCTCTGCTTACCTGCTGTGCAATAGAAAACAGAATGAGAGTTCATTTTGTACTCAGACAGGATGAAATGGAACAAGGCATGAAAGACTATCTGTAATTATTAGAGACCTATCATCTACAATCTGGATCAGTAACACATGAGAGTGTAGAGACCCAGCATGCCCAAGAGACTTTCTCACACTATTGGAAGACACCAAACACCATACTATCACCATTGCCCAAATGTTAGTATCAACTGAAGTGCAAAACCAAAGGGAAAGACAAGTCCATCAACCTTTCTTGGCTGACACTAAAATGAAGCTTTAGTCAGCAGAGCCAACAGAAGCTCTCAATGCCAGACCCACACTCACCCTTCTAGACCTACTCAACACAATCCATCTCATGAATTATTGCAGCTCCCTCACTTTTATACTGAGCATTTCCTTGAATTGCTTTGCCTCCAAATTCTGCACAAAGATTTCAGGAAATGGGCAATTGTTTGGCATCTTCCCTGCCCTTACTCAACTATTCTATTTTATTATTTTCTAGGTTCCCCAAATTTAGCACTGTTTACACAGTAAAAGGAATACAGCAATATAGACAAAGTGCATGGATGAACTATTTTGATATCAAACCAGTTCTACCAAAGGCCCTGTTTCATTCTCACAAGTCACCATTGCGAACAGAAACTGAAAGGAACGTCTTCTCCCCAGTCAGTTTGTACAAGCTAAAACTTGCCACTGTAAACATTCAGGGTGACAACTGCTTTGTTCACCACTTGGGAACTCCTAAATACTTACATTTTACTAAAAATAAATTTGAAGGTACTGTCTGTAGGAAATATTAACCACCTTATCTCAATGTGTCAAGTATACAAAATTGTTTCACATTCTAAAAACCACTTAATCATACTGAGACTTTGCAATTCTTAGTGAAAGCTACCTTGTTCAACAGGGAGGAAGGAGAAAAAAGTTGAGTCTGCACATGGAGTAGAAATACAGATGATGACTACTTTTTTTGGAGACTAACAGTGGTTTTTGCAGACTTACAAAGTGTTCTAACTTCATCTGAGTCTGCTGATAATCAGACATTTTTCATGCTAGCATTGGAATAAGTTTTCCAACCTCCAACCTGAATTCACTGTGGGACACAATTAATTGTGGAAAAATGCATCTGTATATTTAAAGGCATTATGTCAGTATTTTCTCCAACAATGCCCATGGACTAAGTGATCTACTTTCTTTAGATTACACTTGGCTTTAAAGTTAGATGGCCCTGAAGCTATCAAGCCATCAAGTACCTCTGCAGACTTGACTTCTTTCTTCTACTATGTATCACATTTCATCCATCTATTCTCAATCACCTTCACTACAATTCCATGTGGGAACTTTTGTTCTTGGGAACAATGCAGTGGCATCCTGCTCATAGTTTATGGGATTTTTAAAAAACATGCTTTTTGGTTGGTTTTTGGTTTTTCTTTTTTATGTTTCTCTTGTATACTTGCCTTTCCTCTGGTTTAAAGGACTCCATTTGAGCTATCAAACCATTCTGGTATCTAGCTAGCATAAATATTTACAAAAGCAAGCAACTTTTTTTTTTTTTTTTTTTTAATGGAAAGACACATCCATGAAACATCATTGGTTTATTGTACTCTTAGGTCAGCTTCTGGCATATGGTTGCTCTCAGGCAGGTTTACTATAGTTGTTTCTACTCAAATGAGTAAGCTCACTAGTGACAGGCTTTGACCTCACCTAATAAGATGATTTTAGGGACAGCAAAGTTTTATTTCAGCAGAATCACCCTGATCAATCTACATGCCAGCATATTTATTTCAGTGCCTACCCTCTTGTTCCATTGTTCTCAATGGCTTGCACACATTCTCATCTACTTTGAATTTCAGGATTGCAGCAAGTTTCATAACAGGAAGGCACACCCCTTAACATCCAGCTTTTATATGGCTAGATGGCTTGTCACCTTCCCCTGGCACAGGCACAAATGATGGAAAACTTACTTGCCACGTTGAACACTGAGAATCAAGTCCCTGGGAACAATCAGTGCTAATGTTTTCCGCAAAATCAGTGCTAATGTTTTCCACAAAAGTAAGCGGCTCTCCTGAAAGTTACTTTCTTAGTAATATAGAGGCAATTATAGACTTGACTACTCTTTATAAAACCAAGCTGTACAAAACTTCCATTTTTAAAAAAAAGGCTTTTGCAGTTGGATGGCCTGTGTGTTTCCCTTCGTTATTCATTAATAACTTTTGTGATCATTGGCCTGTGTCATTTAAGCTTCAACCAAGTCCCTAAAACAGAGCTGCTAAACCAGATCAGCTCAACCAAGGGTTATAGGGCTGTGAGCAGCCTCTGGAGTCAGCTGCTACCCAGCAGGGCCAGAGCCAAGTACTGCATTGGGTTTATCTGGGGGGGGCACCGTCCTGTGTGTTGGCTACCAGGCTGTGGACCAGCAGGCCAGCTAGTCCTGGAAACGCCATTCCTTGCCAAAGCATGAAAGGAGAGATTTGTGGGAGAAGGGATGAAGGAGGGTAAGGGAGCAGGGCTAAGGCAGTAAAGCCATAGGAGTTCAGGCTCTATGGGGTTTGCTCGTAATGGAATGAGTACTTTTGGAAGGTGCTTTTTCTTTCAGACACCTTATGCGTGGTGTGCTATTGCAGCCTGCGCTTATCTGACTAATAAATGTATGATTTTCATACCTAGTTAGAAGAGAGCAAATCACACTAGTTTAGCAGATGATGATACACATAGAAAGCATAACCATCCTCTTCGAAATTTCCACTTTTCATCTAAAAAAGAATATTAAGTTAGAACTACTGTAAAATAATTTTTATCTGATTAGCTTCCACTAGAAGGACAAAAATGAGGACTGAAATCTTTAATTTTTCTTACTAATGCAGAAATGTACCGCTTAGTTCCCAAAATAACTTTTTAAGGGTTTAGCACAAAAACATATTGCATTCTTGCTTTCATCACTATTATCTGCAATTATTAAATTCCTTACCTTCCTAAAACAAAAGAGAAAAACATGCCCAAAATGTTTTCATAAGGTGGGCTCTATTTTATAGTTATGTTTCTCAATACAGACACCACTCTGTGTTTTAACACTGCATTTTTAAAATAAAAATATAACACTCCACTTTTGGCTACATCATGTGTTACAGTCAGTAAGGCATATGACAAAAATAAATGTGGAGAGGAAATGAAGGTATTTTCTAGAACTATTTATAGTAATCCAGTCATGCTGAACTGATTGTATTTCCTCCTATATTGAAAATGCACAGACAGCTGCATACAAAATACATGTCATCAACTTTCAGCTTTCATCCAATGCAAAAAATAACAGGTAAACATACTCCTAAGTAGACTATCATTCCTTTCAGTTCACACACAGAAACAAAACTTTACTGTGGTCAAATCTTGAAAGCAAGAATTTGAACAGATAATCATGTATCTCTGTGAAATACATTCACATAAAAGAATTCCTAAAGATTCAGCTCACTTTCTAACGAACTAAATTTTCACATTGTTACAATATTTGTTTTCATGAAAACACTTAAGACACAAGTAAATTGTGGTCAACATGAAGTTGTTTTTAATTTTTTTAATTAAAAGAAGCTGTAAAACATAATTATAACCTAAAGTTTCCCCCATGTGTCTGGAAACTGGCCAAAAGCTATTGGTTTCCATGAGATGTAACTCGTATGAACAACAAAAGTTGAATTTTGAACAGGGATAGCTAATACTTTCTATCATGTCTTGGTAAGATATGCTTTTTCTATCTGCCTACCTCTTCATTTTAAGATTTGTTAGCTTTGGGGCCAAAAGGGCCTTCTAATTTACATGGACAAACGAACCTACTAGACTGGCCACCTGAAATCAGTTAGCTCAAAGGTAAATCAAAGACATATTTGGTGCCTCTCCCATTTCCTCCCATGTTCTAAGCCATTAACAGCAGATTTGCAATGGTTCCATCATACACAATGTTTAACATCCTGAAATTCCCCTTTGTCAAGAGGGCATGATCATGGAAGATGCTGACACACCTGACTCTATCCTGGTGTTTTCTCATTGAAGAAGAGTAGCAGGATACAAGAGTTAAATGGTGCTATGAGACCAAACCAGTTATTTAGTCTTTTTTCAGCCTTCTCCTGTTATTTGCCTGCTTGAGAATCTTCCCCTTAGAAGATATCGCAGGAAAAAGTGATATCTTTGTGGAGCTCCACTTCACTTATAAACTCCACATTTATCTTTGAATCTTTTCCACTTTAATACTACACTGAATGTATCTCCGCTGCACACACTTATTTTAATTGAAGCTATTCTTTCAGTTCACTGTTCAGAAAGCAATTAATTGGCAATAGAAAAGCATATACACATGGATTGCTAGAAATATTTCGTTCAGAAGCAGGTGGTGTACATGCAATGAAGTTTAGTAGTGTTCCATAAGGCTCAATTCCACTGTCTAGTGTTTATTGTGTAAGCAGGGGGGAAAAAGCCAACAGTTGACCCTCCCATGCTAAAATATAGATGAAACTTAGAGGGGAAAAAATGGTAACGAGACATTCAGTTTACAGTAAAATAAAATATACCAAAGCCTCCCCTGTCTGCAATGCTGCTCTTTCATACTGTATTTATTTGATCTATCTACAAAGTTTACATCTAAAACATCCAAACACTTCCACCCTGACTGTAGCATGAATTATGCTCAGTAGCAAGAGAACCTCAGGTTTACCAACAAAAATAACTGTACATAAATCCACCTTGAAAAAGTAGGAAGGCCACAGACACAACCCCAGGTAAACTCATCCTAAAGGTTTGATGGGAACCTACAAACTGTTCCTGAGCTGCTTCTCTTAGAAAGCCACATCTCTTAGAAAGACTCCACCACGGTTATCTTCAGGGTGTATAGTAATGTGTACAAATAAGATGTTTCCATTTAAGAACTAAAATAACTTTTACTAGAGTATGGGGAGTGTAAGAATATAGAAAGCTCTTCCTTGGGGTACCTCTTTGTCCATCAAGTGTGCAAGCTGAAACTCTTCTGTCTTTTGATAATAAATATGTCAAAAGCAAGGAAAATCTAAAGGTAGACAGGATTTTAACAAATGGCCAAAGTAAATACACTTCAGGGTATTTCTGCTTCTGCTTGACTAGCATTTCAGCATGTTTCTAAAGCAAGCAAGGTCACATTACTTATCCTGTTTACCTGCACGTTATACTTCTTAACTAGGTTTCATACACATAATTCAATTTATAATTCAGAATACAAGTTCTAGTTGGAAGCTGTTGTTTTGGAGGGAAGAAAGAAGGACAAGGACACTGGAACATTTTGTTCTAACCTTCAGATGATTTCTGGAGGCGGTTTATATAGCATTTATCTATTTAGCTACCTTAAATAATACACTTAAAATCCTGACCTCAGAAACTGTCAGCTTTTTTCAACACCGGTTCTGTTCTTTTGGGCAGTTTCACAGTAATAAAAAGCCTATCAGACATAAAGTAAAAGTAAAAGCAAAAGTCAAAGAATATCCCCACAGTACATCAGCCATCACCATCTGCTTGCAGCATGTCAGCGTAGCACATGGTTCAGCCCTCTCAAAAGGGCAGAATAGACTGGACTCCTGAAACACTACATCAATCAGCTGGTCCTTAACACTGCAGGTATCACATCAGAGCACTTATGCCACTTAAAGTCACACAGACAGACAACAAAATTAAGTGTTGGTCACTCTCCAGTTGGCAAAGGTAACAGAGAGTCTACATGAGGAAAGTCATCAGTAGTAGAATGGAAATAGCAGGAGTAGAATGGAAATAGAAGATTTAAAACAAGAGCCTCTTACAGAGTTTGTTCATTTGTAGCCCATGTTAAGCCGGATCTCCAGAGTCAAGATCAAAAGTGCCTAGACATGTTCTCACCAGAAATGTCTTAACTTCATAATTCATTCCCTGCACAAGAAGTTCATTGACTTTAGCTACAGAATGTAAGCAAACAGATGGCTTATGCTGCCAGGAATGTGCTGAAGACTTAAAGAAATATAAACGCAGAGGATTCAGAAGTTTCACTAGACCCAAGGGAAAAGGTAGAAAAAAAGAGAGAAAGGAAGTAGTAGACAAGACCACTTACAGATATCACACCTTCTGAAATAAGAACACAAAAGAATAACACAGACATCTTTTGATTTATATCTGATTCATCAAACAGAAAAGAAAACATTTCTTGCTCAAGAGTATCTGTTACGAAGGTCAGTATGCAAGATGCGCAGCTGAAAGATACCTGCTGACATTAAGCAGGTATGAGCCTGTACTGCTTAACCAGTAAAAGATATAATGAGAAATTGAGGGGGAGGGGAGTCTTTGAAAAAGAAAAAAAAAAAGCTTTGCCTTTTTGTTTTAAAACAGAAGACTACAAAAAACCCCAAACATTGCAAGACAAATCAGCTCAGGAGTATAAGGAAAAAGACAAGACAAACACTATTGGACTATGGCTCTGAACAAATTTAAACCTACTTCCACAGCAGTACTGAGTGCTACAGGTTTAAAAAACAGCAATATGCAGGTAAATAAAATTTTAAGAACATTTAATCTGAAGTTCTCAATGACTTCTTATAATCAAACTTGAAATCAGAATGTGGACAGCTTTTACTGTACTATAAAGTTTTACTTTTTTATTATAAAGTTTTACTTTACCTAGTTGATCAAGGGAAGCCAGTCGATGTAATCTTTTTGGATTTCAGAAAAGCTTTCAATATCCTCTCTCTCACAGGATCCTTCTGGAGAAAATGTCCAGCAGTAAGCTGGATAAACAGATCATGCAATGTGTGAGCAGCCGGCTCAGGGGTCAGGCACAAAGGGTTGCAGTGAACGGGGGGACATCAGGCAGGTGACCTGTCACTAGTGGGGTTCTGCAGGGCTCCATCCTTGGCCCTGTGCTCTTCAGCATCTTCATTAAAGACTTGGACACAAGACTTGAAAGGATATTAAGCATGTTCGCAGACAGTACAAAACTGGGAGGAGTTGTTGACCCCTCGAAGGCAGGGAGGCCCTGCAGAGAGACCTCAAAAAATTACCGAACAGGGCAATCACAAACAGTATGAAATTCAACAAGGGAAAGTGCCGGATTCTGCACCTGAGATGGGGCAACCCTGGATGTACAGACAGACTGGGGAATGAGAGGCTGGAAAGCAGTGCTGTGAAAAGGGAACTGAGGGTCCTGGTTGGCAGAAAGTCGAGTATGAGTCAGCAGTGCCCTGGCAGCCAGGAGGGCCAAGCATGTCCTGGGGGGCATCAGGCACAGCATCACCAGCTGGGCAAGGGAGGGGATTGTCCCACTCTGCTCTGCACTGGGGCGGCCTCACCTCAAGTGCTGGGGGCAGTTTTGGGTGCCACAATATAAAAAAGACATTAAACTATTAGAGAGTGTCCAAAGGAGGGTAGCAAAGATTGTGAAGAGGCTTGCGGGGAAGCCGTATGAGGAGTGGCCAAGGTCACTCGGTCTGTTCAGCTTGGAGGAGAGTGAAGGGAGACTTCGCTGCAGCTACAACTTCCTAGGGAGGGGAAAAAAAGGGGCAGATACTGATCTCTGTGGCAACCAGTGACGGAACCCGAGGGAATGGCCTGAAGTTGTGTCAGGGTGGTTTAGGTTGGATATTAGACAAAGGTTCTTCAGCCAGAGGGTGGCTGGGTTCTGGAACAGGCTCCCCAGGGAAGTGGTCACAGCAACAAGGTTTACAGAGTTCAAGAAGAGTTGGGACAACACTCTCAGGCACATGGTGTGACTCTGTGCAGGACCAGGAGTTGGACTTGACCTTTGTGGCTCTCTTCCAACCCAGCATATCCTGTGATACTATTATTTTACACAGACCGGGATCCCATTTCTTTTACCAGCCAGCACTGTCAGCCCCCTGGGAGGGCCAGGAGCTTTGTGCCCACTGGATCACAAAGCCGGCAGAAGGAATATGCACAAACAGAACGCACCCTCTTCCGCCAAACAGCTGTGCCTGCAACACACTGTCCAGCAACAAAGTAGGGCTTTTTAAAATCAAATTTTGAGAGCTAATGAATGCATTCATGGCTGTGACAAGTTAAATATCACACAAGAGTATGATGCTCAATTATTTTGCTCCTTTCTTTGTTTTAAACGTTTCTTAATCCTCCTGAAAAGGTACTTCAGTGCAATAGCAAAGACTTGCAACTATAGAATTTGACTGCTGTTTATGCTACTTTAAATGAAAAGCATATTATAACAAAGCACAACTCATTATCTTCACACAGTACACATATTTTGCTATCAACAAGATTAGAATGGGTAGGGGGCCTAGAAAGGCATACTTGAAACAATAATCTAAGAAAGCAGCTATCTTAGAAGCCACAAAATGCATTAAGAATCTAAATTCATTAGCTGTCACTTCTGTAGCAGTGTCCTGGATCTGATCGGGAGGCAGCTTGACTCATGTCTTCCTGACATCTCCCACTGCATGTTTCAGGCATAATGGGCACATTCCCCTTGTTTTAATTTCCAGGGAAAAGGAGAGCAGATCCTGCTTTTACCATCACCCTCTAAACCAGCCCACTCAAGAAAAAATGGATCTGAGATCTGGTCCCTGTAGTCTGATGATATTCAGACTCCTGGCTCCCACAGGGAGCCCTCTCAGTCAGCTACACTTTAATTTCCTTGGGAACCTTTCTCCCCTTCCTTTTGAAGCTGGACCTGGTTCACCCAAAAAGGAAGGGTTGCCTGGCACAGAGGTAAAACAAATCAGAACAAGTCTGAGCCTGATGCCTAGAAGTTGGCAACATATTCTGTCTCTTTGTGCTGTTTTGTTTTTTAAAAGCTTTAGTCATTTCATTTTAAGAAATAAAAAACCACCACACACATGGGCTAGGGAGCAGAGATCAGTATTCCCATTTTCTTACTCACAGGCCACTGAAGTTCAATGACTCATGCAGTATCAGAGAAGCTCCTATGTCTTGCATTATTGAAGTAGAACCACTGTGCAGCCAATAGAAACACTGGCAGTCCTCTCACTGGACTTTTAGACTTTGATGCAGGAACATGTGCAGCTGACAGCACTAAGGCTATGCAGAACTCGAGTTGAGGTCTCCTGCTTCTCAGATGAATTCTTGAATAAGCACAAATACACACCAAACATATTTCAAGAAGAACACGCTGTAACTTCAGCTTTTGGTTTTGAACCCAGTGGACAGATGTGCTTGAGGTGCAGTGCTTTGATTCAGACACTTCAGCTCCAGAGCATACCAAGAATTCAAGCTTATTGCTGGTCTCTGCTTTTTCCAGTAGGTCATTTTAGGCAAATATGCTCTAAACAGATTTTGTAAACTAAATTTCAGAGATACTTAATTCTACTTCTTGGTTCACTCTTTCTTATTTTTTAATAACACAGAATATGAGTTGAAAACTACTACTTGTTCTTAACTGGGCCTCATCTTTGGGTTGCTCAGTGGTAAGTAGAAGTAAATTTTTGTAAGAGCAGGTATATCCAACTGAAGTTTATATTCAACTGGGGTCAGTATTTAGATCTAATGAAAGCTCTTTGTGCATCTTTTTATAAGAGTGTTGACATAACTTGTGGGTTAGTAAAAGAAAACAGTTCTAACCAAAAAATATCCTCTCCACAAGTCTGCCTCCTAATGAAGGGCGCACTGATGTGTGTACTTAATATCCATCTTTTAAAGACAATATTGACTGCTTTCTGCTACAATAGCTTTTCCAGTGTTTTTGTAAATCAGATCTTCCATAGTCCTGCCCTTCTGCAAGACCCAAGGATGAAATAATTCAGAAGAAATCATGTAGTCAAGTTCCCATTGAAAAATAAAATGGCAAAGAAATAGCCATAAAGTTCCATTCCGTCCCTCTCATAAAATCCCTGAAGTTTCATACCAACTGAAACAAGGAAAAAAAATTATTCTCATGGGTTTTAAATTGTTGGTCTCCCTTAGTCACCTGGGAGTAGAAAAACTATGAGCTTAAATCCTGAACAACTGCAGTATACTGCTGGTCCAGACATCTCAGCAAAAAGAGATTTAGAATGATACAGTCTAACAGCAAGAATCTTTTTTTGGTTTGCTTTGTTTTGTTCCAGGACAGGTCTGTGACTTTGGATCATTTTAAGAAAGCTTGCCCAATTTAACTGAAAAAAATTGTATATTGCACATGGCAGATACAGGCTCGAAAACCTCATCTTTAATCTGGGGGTAACTGAAAGAGAAAAACAAACAAACAAAAACCACAAAAACCCCCACAACAAACCAAACCACCAAAACAAATGAGCCTCACCACTGACAATGAGCATCACCACTGACAACTCAATACTTCCACGTGTGAGAGATCTCCCTGCAGTTTGTACTTGTATTCTTATAGACAAAATCCAAAATCCATATTCACCTAATCCATATTGCCCTAACTTCACCTAGACACCCTGACAAACACAAGAAGGAAATGAAGAGACTGTATACATCTGCTGAATGCATTTGAAGTCCCACATTTATCTCAACTGCTGGGAAGAGGAAAGAGAGAGAAACACACTGTACCAATATTCTGAGTTAAACCAACTTAAGCTTTTGAATTATTTTCTCTCCATTATAATTTTGCCCTATACACAGTTTTTGTAGCAAATAACCATATGTAAATTGAGGAAAAAATATACAGAATTAAGACTGGGATCATATCCTGTAGTGTAGATGGGTAACTAACAGCAAGGTGCTAACAGATAAAATGCACAAATGAAGCAGCCCACTACTTCTAGAGGGTATTTGTATTCTTCTTTATTTTTTACTGTCATGTAGGATATCCCCATGACAATGGAAATAGCACTAATTTACTAAAATCAGCGGAAATTTCCTAAAAGATATAAAAAGCACAAAGTTAAATGATCATGTCAGAAAATAATGATTACTGCATAATTTCCCCAGCAAGCCATGGTCAGTGCTATGAGCAAATTCTTCTTTTTGACTGAAGGAAGAGAGTAAATTTCACTGTTGTCCACACAACCCTCATTTGTGGAGAAAAGCACTATGTAAAAGCTGAAGATCATTCAACTCTGTGAGCAGAGAACAGAAAGCACATTATATCTTTGGCAACCTTCAAAGATGTGCTGTGGCAAAAACACAAGATGAAATAGCACTGAAATGCAAAACAACTGAATGGATAAATCCCCTATATCCTTTAATTTATTTGTCCTGACTGAAAGGTACTCAACTAGTCTACCAAGAAGGAGCAGCTAAAGAAAAACACATCTTTATGCACAAGGTGACAAGCCATCTTTCATTTTATAAGGAAAAACCTTAACTTAGGGTACTATTTCACACTGAGGCCTATGACACGACTGATTTGAAGCACTTGTAAAACACAGAACATAACCTTCTTGAGTGTCTTTGTAATATCTAATTAAAAATAAACAAGACAGTGTATCTTTGGAAAAGTAATTTTTCTTCTTCCACTGAAAAAAAAAGTACAAAAACATTTATTTGTCAGAGATAGGGAGGGGTGTGTGTAAAATCAGTTCAACATAACATTTCCTTCTGAGAAAATTAACACTGATTAACATCTGTAGAAGTCTGAATGACTCCAACCAGACAGGCAGTGATTGCATGAGCTAATAACTAGGGCTCTCTTTGCAAGGAATGATCATCTAACTATGCTATAAATTGCTGAAAGAGGGACTTCAACCTGAATTTATCACTTGCCAGAACAGCAACTTGTGCTCCTGCAACACATTTTTCACCTCCTGTTTTTCAGTTCGCTATAGCTGTAAGTCCACTGTATATAGGTAAATCAGGCTTGGCCTAAAAATATGTTCTCATATCCTGAACTATTTTCTTTGCATCATAAAGCAAATAAACTTTTAATTCTAAAAGTGATTTAATGACCAGCATGTTCTGGGAAACAGAGTTTACAACCAGCATTTGAAAATCCATACTTTTATACTATCTTTTACTGTTTTTACTCTGTATTTACTCTGTTTTTACTCTGTATTGCTGCTCAATAAGCAATAGGTATTTTCATTTCGTATATTTCAACTTCAAATTGCTTTAAGAATGCTATACAGCCTAACAGACAATGGCACTGCTACTAGAGAGTGAACTTCTATGTATAGGAGCAAAACTGTCAGAACCCAGGTGTCAACAGTGATCACCCTACTATAAGAAAGGTTAAAGAATACAATCTCAGCTATGTAAACACCTCCTTGTAGACCAGTCACATCCAAAAAATGTCTTTGTCTTTTCTGAGAAAAAATTTCTAGCAAAAAAAGGATTTTCTTACTTAAGCATATTCTACTTCCAACAGTATTTGCAAAAATTAAAATGAGTAGGACCAAACCTCTGAGGAGCCCTTTGGAGACCTGTATTGTAGAAAGTGACTATTATACATCAAGTCTGAAGGCAGTTAATATGAAAAACAGGAGTGCAACTCCAACCAATATTTTCTTAGAGGGCTGGCAGCAAACTGCCAGATGCATGTGTGACCTCAAAACAACCTTTTGCCAGATGCCTCTTTAACCTCTTACAATTACATCAACTTCTAAAAAGACTGCTACATTTTACCATTTTCTTCCTTTGGTTATGCAAATTAAGAAGATGTGCTTAATAGACAGATTGACAGTGTTTGGTTCTGTGCATTTTTTTCTCTTAAAGCCCCAAAATAAAGCTGTCTGATACAGCAGCACATAATTCTTTCTTGCCAGCATTAAAACAAGTTAAACAAGAAGTCTTCATCTTCTTTCTTTTCTCCTCCCGTGAGTCCATGGTCAAAACCAGGTAACTTTTTGAGATAGTTGTGAGTTAAGGGGCCAAGACAATATTCAGCCAAAGCAAACAATAGATCACTTTAAATACTATTTACCATTTTTAAATAAATAACCTTTTCTTTCATAAAAAGTATGCTATACATCTTATGTTACAATCAACAGAAGCCAACACAACCATTCACAATATTCAGATTCAAAACTGGTTTGTATGATAATATTTTGAGAAGAGCATTTCCTGCAAATTTAAAAATAATAAAATGCATAGCATGAAAGCATCATGAATATGTTCCAGGGGCTCAAGCCCTAGAAAGCAAATGGAAGAGAAATTAATGTGGAATGAAAAGTAAGTAGGTCATGTATACTAAAATGTTAAATATACTAACATCTGATTTGTGGCTGAGAGAACTGTTTTTAAAATCCAGAGGTGTACAAGTAAATGAAGAAATGCACAGTCATTTGTCAACAAAAACATACTTTGATGAGGCATTAAAAAGAAAGATTCCTTCTGCTGTATAGAATCCCAGAGGAAAAAAAAAAGCATTTCCTTTAAGAAATATAACTCCTTATACAGCAAAACAATGAATTTCAGTTGTTCTGTAACCCAGATCCTTTAATCTGCATAAGAGATGCTGACTGAGTTCACTCAACCAAATCACTACTGGCTTTCAGAATACAATCAACACATGCTTTTCAACAGTATTAATATAGCATGAAGCTTGTGCTCCTAATTATTCATGTTTTTGCATTCTGTTTTTTCCCCCTGCTGTAAAATATGCAAATTTACTTCTTTGTGTTATTTAGGTCCCACATGGGCCTCAACAGATCTGTTTGGAACGAATTACAAGCCAACATCTAGATACATGCTGTCAACATTTCAAGCTTCATTGTTTTTATTAGGTTGGAATGTCATTATAGATTTGATATTAGGCTTTAAAAAGCTTTTTATAAATCTCTTGAAAACCTACAGTCTAATCAAATGGTGCACTGATAATTACTACTACTGCACTTTTGTGTGTGAAAGGGGGAGAGCAAAGCCCTCCGAGCCCTGAATCCGAGGGAAATCCCCATCTAGCGGCACCACTGAAAAACGCAGGTTGTTTTTGTGCAAAATTAGTCCCAAAGAGGATTAGTTTGACTGCATCACTGAATGAAGTGGAGACATTACCTCCTTAAGCAACTAAGGATCGGTAACAGGAGAGGACTGTTTCTTCTGAATTCCTCCTCCTCCCTTTTCAATCAACTCTGGCTGCAAAATTCAATACCGAGATGAGCTACTGTGGTTTTTAAGTATAAAAACCATAAAGCAGCATTTCAGGAAACAGGTCACTTTAAATACCGTAACTTCTTAGTGTGCATCAAAAGTGTTCACTTACAGTGGCACAGGCTTACAGGTACAAAATATTCTTTAGATAAAAATATTAAAAGATATCCCCAAATCTCAGATTATTATAAAGTTAGTATTAAATATTTTAACCTCAAAACCCATAAAAAACAGTATCTTGGTTATTCAAAAACTACAAGGTTGGAAATAACTACACAAGCACTTCCTGTTATATAAAGAATAGGTAATGTAAGTCCATTGATGCAGAAAATGAAAGGACATTGAGACACTGCTTTTTTCCAACTGGCACAACGCCTTGTACATTTCTTTAATGTAACAGTATATTTTAAAACAGTGCAGCAGCCCAACCTTCCTTACTAGCACCACTAAAAGCTCCTTAAATATTAATGAAAAAGCAATGTAGAGATTTTCAGGGACTTACTACACATTACTACCAACTCCTAGAAAACAAACAGCAGCAATAACATTCAGATTTTACAAATCTCTTGATGCATTCAATCTTTGAGGTGTGTATGCAGACGGAAGAAAGCAGAGAAGTATTTGATTTGCAGTAATGAACTAGTATGGGGGTAGTCCTTTGTTTCAGAAGTACCAGTATATTAAATTTCCCTTTTATAACAGATTCACTCCAGAAAATGTATACATATATACATTTCTTTTGGAGGCAAACATTTAAGGAGTTCTTAAAAATATATGTAGAGATCTGTACTACTAAGATCAATATGGAAACAGTAAGGATCCTATTGTAAGGCCTTTTTACATGTTGGGGAACAGTGGGGGTGTTCCTTAATTCAAATATACACTTTATCCAAAGTACCCCAAAAAACTATCTGCATGCAGGGTAAACTTGTGGCAAAACAGAAACTGCAATTTGGAGAGGAACACGTATATGTAAAATTGTTCCTTGGAAAAGCAGTCCAGATTTCCAGAACTAAAGGCTGACTTGGGTTGATTATTTTACTTTTTTGTATCTTCAGTACAGAAGATTTCCCACTTGTTAAGGATGTTCTTCTGCAGTATAACTGCAGCTAACAAAGGGAAACATTCATCTGGATGTAAATCATACTTTTCACAGTTTCACTGATGAGTGAGGATACTCCTGCCTACAGATGAGGATGATCCTGTAGGAAGGAATTGTAATATTGATTTAACTCAACAGTATAGATACTGAATACATCAGCGGAAGGTTCAAGTACCTCATTTAAAATAAAGCCAAAGTTCAAATGCATTGCTGAAATTAAACTTTTTAAAAGAGTAAGTCATACCTGACCACCAAAATTTTAAGATAATAATATCTGCTATCATCCACCATAATTTATCAAAGTCTTTGTGTATTCTTTTTGTAGCCCATTATGTTCCTCACTTAGCCACAGCAGGTTGTAATGATGAATTCAACAACATCCCACTTCTCACAAAAAGTTCCCAAATTTTCTACCTTTCAACTCATATTAGTACCAGTTCTCTTCTACATTTTTAATAAGGAAGAAATAATTGCCTTATACTATATTTCATCTCACAGGATGAAAAACAGTAGTTCCCACCTCCTTTTCTGTGAAGTTTTAGATGCTGGTGCAAGCCTGAACACATTTGCTCCGAAGAGTTCCTTCTCTTCAGACGTCATCATTGAAACAGAAGGGACACTGGTTAATTGAACAAATCCAAGACTCACCTAAATACCACAGATCCTTCTATTTATATGGAAGAGATTTCAAAACATTTAATTTCTTATGTCTATGACTATTTTCTATTGAGAGGAAACTTAATAGGCAAAAATCATGCTTGCTCCAATAGTGAGAAATATTAACAAATCAGCGTTAATCCAAAATGTGCTCATAAGTTCTAGATGGCCTTCCTACATGGATCTAGGAAAGCACAGTAGAAAGAATGGAGGTTTGCAGTGCAGAAGCGTATATTCACCACAAAATTCCTGCCAAACTTCCTTATCATGGCCATAGCCTCCCTGTGTCTGTGACAGTCACTCTATTCTGATGAGAATCCTGTGCCCGTTCACTTTTCCTTCGGTACTTACTCGTTGAGAACTCTATAACAAAATTGCTGAATCTCAGAAAACAACCTCTGGGGGACACTTTAGTGCTCCCTGTAAGTACCAACACTCCCTACCACTTGTTAAGAGGTCTGCTCCTGAGGCTGAGAGCAGAGCTCTGAAATGACAGCCAGTGGCCAGTATTGAAAATCCATGCAAATTTACATCTAAAAAAAATGAAAGAGAAAGCTGTCCTAAGTTCAGGGAAGAAACAGAAGTTAAATATGTTTAAAAATCAGATTTGCCAGCACCTGCGACTGAGCTGCTTCTCCAAACCATTTACTCCATTCCAATATACAGCATAAAAAGATCCCTGAGAGAAAACCAAACAAAACCCAACAACTCTTAAATCCATGGAACAGATTGGCCTTTAAAACACAAGTCAAAAGTAAACAAAGCCTTGAACTCAGGCGTGGTCAAAGGATCAGATCAAGAGCTCCTCAAAGAACTGTGCTGCCCCCAGACACAGTGAGAGACAACACAACCATCCTGGCTGTCCAGCCCCGAGCGCACCACCGGGCTCGCAGCCCCTTCCCAGTGCCAGGGCTTTGGCTCTGTGCCCATGGCCAGCACAGAGGGCGCAGCCTGAGCACATCCATCGGGGGCCAGGCAAAGGGGAGAAGACTCATTTCTTGGTCCTTGCCTGGGAACCTGGGTGACCACAACGCTCTGACCCAACCTCCCGGCCTGGATTAGGCCTCAGATGTGCCAAATTCCTGCAGACCTGTGTGGCAGTCATGGTCTCGGCTGCCCGCGGTCACTGTCCCCAGACGTGCTGTGGTGTCCTTGCTCAGGTAGCTCGGGACTGCACTGCTCCTCAGCGAGGTCTCTGCCCGAGCCCCTGCACTCCTGGCTGCAGGCTCACCTGCCTGGGGGAGCCACCGGCATTTTCTGCTCCCTCACACTGGCTTACTGCAATTTGGTCTGGAACAGTAAACAAGACTCTGCACATTGGGCTCTTAAACTAGACCAGAAAACAAAATTAACTTCTCTCAGTCCTTTTGAAAGAGGACATACAGAACAATATTCTGCTTGATTTTAGTTATTTATATGATGTTTTAATGATGAGGGTGATGAGACACTGGAATAGGCTGCCCAGAAAAGTCATGTTTGAAGTCAGGCTGCACAGAGCTTTGAACAGCAAGATTTATTGAAAGATGTTCACGCCCATGGAGGCAGGTTGGACTAAATGATCTTCAAAGGTGCCTTCCAACCCAAACCATTCTATGATTCTATGATCTTTCAGCTGCTTCAAGCAGTAACACTCACCACCCACCCCACTGGAACCATCAGCACCATGGGGATGTTTGCAGAGTTTCTGACTGTCTTGCCAAACACATACGGGAAGCAGCATTGCTGTCTCAGATTTTCAGTTCCTGATCTTAGACTGAGATTAGGACTACAAGACACTTGGATGTTTGAGATTGATAGGAGATTTTTAGCTGTGTGCCAAACCACATTAAACCTGTATTTTTCTCTATGGCAAGCAACAGTAGGAGTGAATGGTAGGTTGGAATTTATTTTATATTACAAAAGCCACAAAACATGAGAAATTCCTTAAGAACTACTACTCTCCAAGATTCTCAAACTAAGTGAAAATTACTTGTTTTCTTAATTCTGGCTTTCAGAATGTTAACATTAAAAACAATTTGTGATGATCAAGAAAACCTCTGAAACATTTTTCCATATTTCTGCATTTGATTCACTCATCAAAACCAACTGCATGTGTTATGCCTATTTCATAAGCCTCTTTTTCCTTTTCAGAGTAATAGTTCTGCTTGTTACAGAACAAGCACCGCTTTTGCAGCTTCATGAAGAGATGAGATGACCAGTATCCAGAAAATAAGTGAACTGGTAGTTAGACATAAAAATGCTTTAGTCTGTGGTAGGAAATTATATTTTGTATTTATTCTGTAGAGAGGGAAGTACAAATTAACTTTTCTTGACTCCCACACATGCACTATTTGCCCCAAAAGGTAAAATAGAGAATTTCTTTCAGCTAGCAGGCTGCAAAATTGGTTTTGTTGATTCTGCTGTTTTTATGAGTCACCTTTCTAGTCAGACATTGAATTCCCAAATGTATTGATACTCTACAAGGAAAGGCAGATTTCAAATATAGCAATTTATAACAGGACTTGGAGAAGTTATGAAAAAAAAGAAAAAAAATTATCCTCAGGATTTGACAGGGCAATAGCTGCGATGGAGCTTTCTCAGAAAAGCATTGAATTTTCTTCACTCTTTTTCAAATATCAACTGGTACAGAAAGATTCCTCCCATGTCCACAGGATATTGGTGAACTAGGCTTTTTGTTCCTATATGCTCTGAATGAAAGACTGGGTTTAAGAACCAACTTAAAACATAAGAAATTAAATTCTCACTCCCTCTGAGAGTGTTCACTGCCTACAATAGTGTTCACACTGATGGTCCTAGAAATCTACTACTGAGGTGTGTTAAAGATATTTACTATTGGGTTTCCAGAATATTTTACACCAGTTTAGAAAAGCTTCAGAACATTCCATCTGAGTAACAAAACAGTTACTAACAGAATGGCTAAGTGATGTGGTTTGGGTGGTTTTTTTCCACTGACACTATTCCTAGACAAAAACACCCCATCCAGATAAATATCTACTTAAGTCCTGACCCATAATTCTGCAACTACATTTGTCTTGCAAGACAGTGATATGCTCCACTGATAAGGTTGATGGCAGATCTTCTGCCTAGTACAGTCCATTTCATTGCAGACTGCTAAATTAACTTCTGTCTGAGCAAAAATAAATAAATAAATAAATAAATAAAAGACTCAAACAAAATTGATCATTCTTAAGATTATATTAACAGATTAATTTTATGTGAATTTATGTGAACAAAGTTTAAATAGTCACTGACAGCATTTCAGGAAAAAGGAATGAAGCTAAACTGAATGCAGAATCAGGACCAGTAACTGTGGGATATAGCAACATTTGTGTGCAGAATTCTGCCTACTGCAGAAACTGAAATGCTAAATGGTGTCCAGGCTTTTTGGCGATGATGATGGGTCTCCTTTGACCCTTCAACAATGCAAATGCTGGGGTGACTTGATGTAGCCATCAAAACTGGTGCAGGTGAACAAAATCTAGTGGGAGCCAGCCATTAAGCATGACAACACAGTCACAGATGTGAAACAGATTTGTTTTAATGGAGAACTTTTGCCAAAAATCTAAGTTCTCCCCAGAAAAGGCTCCAATAGCCTCGTACTGTTAAGACTTCGATAATCTAGAGGCTTTTGTGACTTGAAAATCCTCAAGAAGAAGTAACACTTAGAGAAACACAGTAAGATTCCTGATAAGAAGGAGTCAGTAAATCAGAGCAGCAGAAGTTGAATATCGGTGATGACAGATTCACAAGGAGGAAAACAAATTGTCAAAAGAGAAAAAAGAAAAGGATCAGTTTCAGCATAACAGCAATAATTTTTTTCTCTTCTGCACACTTAAGCCAACCTGCAAAACTGTGAAAGAGCTTGATCAAAGCTCAGAATTTAGCCAATTCACAGGTGTGTATACTTCAGATTTGTTTTTGAATAATCAAGAAGACTTTGAAAACCCTAAACCACTTAATTTTTATCAAACTAAGAGTCAAATTCTGAGACAGAACATCTACATTCACCATGACCAGAAATGCACAGGCGCTTCTTGGCTTCTAATATAAAAATTCTGGGGGTAAAATGAAAAGGAAGGAACCTGAATAAAAGCCAATCCTTTAACAACTGCAGTAAGATATTCCCTTCCCATAACTAACCATAAAGCTAGAAGCCTGAACTTCGACCTTTCTTGTTTTGTAAGGATGTAACTTCTCCCCACTCACAGCATGAAAGGAAAACAAGAAACAACATTTTCAGTGCTCCTGAATATGAGTTCAGGCCTATGTAAATAAAACGTCAGCTATTTAGTCCAAATGAGCAGACTAGGAAAATTAACTTTGTCAGGAAAAGTAAGAATATTGAACAATTTTTATCATGGCTTCTCTTAACATTTCATTTAGTCTAAGCATCTCAAAGAAACTTCAAGATCAAAATTCCAAAGATGAAAGAATCACTTTATACAGAAGTACCACTTACCCACAATAACAAATCCATCTGCTTCTCTCTCTGGCACTGTAACCTTCTTTGAATCTTGACTTTTTCGGAAGAAGCTGAACATAGTCTCTTTGGGTTCTTTTTGTCTTCTAAGGAGTTATCTAAAATGAAGACAAAACATGTTAAATAAATATATGATAACAGAACTTAGAATAAATACACATAACAGACCATAGGTATGTAGTAAGGCCACATACCTAATCCTACAGCTAATCTATATGACCCAATCTGAAATATCAGGCATTTGTGTGTCAGACAGATTACCCTGTTGATGCAGCAATTTACTTCAACAGGCAAGGGGAGAGTGAAGTACAAAAGGGTTTTTATACAAAGTTATGAATGGAGTGGAATCATTAAAAAAAAAACCAAAAACCTTCAACTTTTCTAAATGAAAATAAAAGAAAACTCCTTTCAGCATTTATCCAGCATGTTTCCATATTTTTCTGCTACTCTGTATTGTTATTAGACAAACCTTCTCTTCAAAGATAGTGGTAACTATTTTCAGTTCCCCAGTTTGCAATCTTAAAGACAGCCTAACAGTTGAGTACATTTGATTAACAGTTACCAAAGATTTCATTAAAAGAAACAGCAGCAAAATCATTTGTAGCATTTTTTTTGCCACAATAATTCATTAAAAGAATCTTCCACGGCATCTAAGAACTCCATTGCTAGAACAAAACAAGGAAACAATTGGGATGAAAACATGGACTGCAAAACAAAATGCTCAGTATCTCTTCTCTCAGGACTGGAAGATTATATAGAAGCAATTCTTAGTAGCTTAAAATAGGACAAAGTCATACTAAAAACCCATGAAGGGACCCATGAGGGTCCCTCGAAGGCTGAACTTGGACCCCTGGACAACACCAACCTCTGGAGCAGCCTGTGGTCTGGCTGAAACACAGCATGTGCTGGACACAAAGAAGAAGGTTTAAATAACGGCATGCGAAGATCTTCTCTACTACAATACCCATATAAAATTGGGAAAAGTTGAATAATGTATTTCAACTTTGAAGCAGAGTTTGAGGAGTAGAATTCTGATTTATTTTGCAGACATCAGCACGTTAAGGAGAAGGGACTAACAAACCAATAGCAACATCTAATATACACCTCCAACAGAGGAAAGGACTCCAGGGTAAAGAATTAAAGAGGTATACAGTGTCAAGTTTCAGTAACATTATTTCACACTGAATTTAACAAAGAAGAATCTTTAGGATGTGGGAAAGAGTAAAGAGTGCTACTGTGAAATGTGCAGATTTAAAAAAAAAAAAAAAGAAGAAGAAGAAAGATTAAAATCCTGGATTAGCTATTTGTTGTAATTCTTCACTCCCCACCCAAGTATTCATAAACAAGATTTTTTTTTGCCCTGGCCAGGGACCTGTGGCAACTCAGTACTGTCTATTCATATAAACTGCCTAAAATTCTGCTGTTACAAGCGATCACACACTCCAGAAAGTCCTGTACAAAGTGTAAGCACTGGCTTTCAGGAACAGCATATAAATAGATCATGGCAAAAGCAGCAACTATTCAAACTGTGGCCTGATACCTGAGACTTGAAGACTGAATACCCCACAGCCTGGCCAGCTACTGCTTGCTTATGCTGACACAGTGCAACTTCTAGCCCCCAAAAAAACTACACTAATGTACACAAGAACAGAACAAACCATTCTGTGATCCAATCCCAGGAACACAGTAATTTTTAAAAAATGTTATTTAACTGCACTTTATTCCTTTTTGCTTCTTTTCCTACCTTAGCAAGAGAAATACTGATATTTCCAGTTCCATGGAGATTACACAGTAGAAACTCCTAATTATCTCATTTATTCCTTACCTTCCCCCACACCCAGGCTCAACACATGGCGCCAGCAGCATATTCCTTTTTCAGCCCTCAGGGAATAAGTCTTCTCCTGCTACCAATTAGGGTTGTCAGTCCCATAGCTCAAGTGGTAAAAACCTGTGCTGTAATGCTCAAGAGTCAGGTTTCTGCTCCAATGATGTATGAAGGAGAGGCAGTTGTGGAACAGTTTAAAATGCAATTTTACCTTCATCCTAAGTGTGCAACAACAAGAAGCAAAATCAACTTGATGTGCAAAATCTCACAGATAGCTTTGGTAAAGGCTCAGATCCCAGTCAGTCACTTGAGGTGCCAGAGCTGCAGTTGCTCCAATCACTTTTTTCTCTTTTGAGATCTGCATTATTGTACAGTTTTCAGCTCTATCACATAATGTCCCCCTTCTTTCTTGCACAAAGAACAGCATCTTAATCAGTATATATATGGCACAAAAGACGTGTGTAGGGAACCATACACTTTTAGTCTTTAAAATCCTGCATACTTAACATACCTAAACTTCACTGCTTAAAAGACAATAGGCATTTAAATTCAGAGTAAATTAGCAATCAGGACAATTTGATCTAGCCAAATTAATGTCACAAGCACTTTCACATACTAGATTTTTTTACTTTCATTGACGCAGTTGCTCCAATTTCTAAAACCAATTTTTTCTAAAACAGAATTCATCTTACCTACATACATAAGTGTTGATCTTTATTTTGGAATTTTCAGTTTCTGAAGTAGCTTAATTCCACTGCCAGCAGTACTTCTCTAACATAAAACAAAACAAAAAACCAAAAGCAAACCAAATCAAAATCAAAACCCACATATAGGTTTGCTTGAAGCAGAAAACCAAATAAAATTAACATAAGTATGTCCTAAGCTCAGGCCTCAAGTCCTTGTGCTGTTAAAATTACCAGTCCAGCACTAAGAAAATAGTACATGCTGTATTTTGTGAGTACAAATGTGGGGAGGTGGTAAAAAACCACATATTAAAAAGACTAACATGTTTAATGAGGCTGTTTCCTTCTCTAGGAACCTCTTAGAAACAAAAGTTGTGCTTGTAGATCTCGGCTCTTTGTAAGGCATGTGGAAGAAAGAGTTCACCAACCACTACTTTCAGCATTTCGGTAGCTTTGTTGAACACACTATTAAGTATAAACTAAAAAACAAAGAATGACTGAAAAAACAGAGAGGGGGCACAGAAACAAAAATTACAGCTACATACAGTACAGCATAGGTAAGGGGAAAAACTGTACACAGGCAAAGCAGGGGCATTTGTGATATTTGCTCTTTTAAGAATCTTATCAACTGCGCTACTTCAAAAGTAAACATAAATCTCCCCAGCAACGGGAAATGCAACCACTAAATTTCTTGAATCACATGTTAAAAACAGAACAAAGCCCCTATCCAACAAAGAAACACTGAGCTGAATGGAAACACTCGTGCTCTTGAAGATAAGGACACAGTTTAAGCACTTGCAGAATCAGGCTGCAGTTTTACTACTTGTAGATAAGATGAGGTTTCAGGTAACGAAAGCTCAGAACAACCAGTTTCATACAAGTGTCATTTAAGAGTAAAAATTAAATTTGAAGTTTGGGGATTTGGATGCATGGTCATACAGACTTGAGAAAAAAAGCACTTAGTTGTGGTTTTTTTTTGAAAAGCTGTCAGCACAAAATCACAGAAAATACACCCACCATTCAGAGATAGTACCACATTCCTGCAGTCATTTCTCCTATATAGCACAGCACTTTCCCCTTCCAGATGGGATTAATTTTATTTCCATAGGAGACCTGAAATTGAATTCACTGCCTAAAGATAAAAATCTCCCTTGGTAGGAATATGCAATTCCCTTCCTCCTCATGTTTCTCTCTCACAAAAAAAAGTGAACACAATCGCTGATGGTTAAGAATAATGCTTTTGGCACGGCTTCAGTCATTAGCAAATAACAAGCTCTGAGCTACAGCAGTTCTGTGAGGCTGCAAAAAATATTTTGTCTTTCTGTGAGGCTCTGAGAATATACGTGGCACTGGACAAAGATGAGTTACAGAGCTGCACAAAGGGGTTAATTTATTCCTCCTGCATTTTGTCAGTCTCCTTTGACAAGAACTATGGGCGACCTTTGAGCCAAACCAATATGTTAAATCCAATAACATTTTTCTATGCAACAAGGATCTTGGTATATTTCCCATTACTTTTCAGCCTTTCCTGAATGTTCACAATACTGGAGGAGAATCATAATTTAATATTAAAAACACCAAGATGCAGACTAAGATAGAGAGACAATGCCCAGTAATACAGCAAAGCAGAACTGCAAGTGGCATTGCCAGTAATTACATAAATGATGAAATGAGGACAGAAGAAGACATAAAACTGACCTTAAAGAAAGAACCAGAATATTTCACATCTAGCAGCTTAAGATATATAATCTATGGAAGAAGAAAACAGAGAGCATCAGAGCAATTCTCACTTTCGTATTACCATCTGCTGTGATTCACCAATAAAGCAGCAATCAGAAAAAGAGCAAGATGTTTACAGCCCTGTACAATCCTTCTTATCATGAAAACAACCAATTTAAGAGTCAAGAATATGCATGTTGAAAATATCTCTCTGTGACACCAAAAGAACAGTTTAAAAGCTTTTGGCCTAGTCTAAGTTACTATGTGAAAAAGAAAAAAAAAAGACATACACTTTCTTTTCTCTGGCATTAATATTAGTCATGGTTTTTTAGTTTGTATTTCTTGAAAACAGAAGAATGGAAAGTATCACAAGAAACCAAAATTTTAGGAAAAGGGATATATGTATAATGAAACATTAACAAAGATTTTTTTCTGTATTACATAAAATGTTAGTATTTATTTTTAATGTTTTTATAAAATTTAAGGAAAGCAGAACTCTAAGAACTATACAACCCAAATTACCATAGTACAAAAACACTTGAAGAGGCTGAATCATAAAAAACCAGCCACAACCAAGTCAGACGATAAAAGCACAGGTGACAAAAACAAAGCCAGAAGTGAAATAACAGCACTTAAACTGATGTTTAAACATTCAAAACCCTGAAGACAGAAAATGCAAAAAGAGAAAGATAGGTGTTAATGAGACACAATACTCCATAGGCTGAAGCCTACTGTTTTGCCTTCGAACAATTTTCTTTTGAATGCAAACCTTCAACAGCTGCTAAGTGTGATACAGACACGCATTTGTAAGAACTTGTACAACATGTTTTTCTAGCCGCTGACCCTTCAAACCCTTCAGCCCTAGAAGGGCCCCTGTGCAGCAGCCTGCTGCACCTTGCTCCAACAGCTCCATTGATGAGAGCTCTCCTTTCAAATCTCTGAAGATATGCTATGGAGATGAGGATATTCTCTTGCAAATAAAATACTGAAAAGGTGAATGTCACAGTGACACTGAGGAGATGACAACCAGCTAAATCTCATGTAACATCTAACTCCAGGGCACTCCCATGGTCACATGCTGGTTCTGCACAGCTTCTGGCAGTAGCTTGTTTCCTTGGCAAGCTGACACAAGCTGCTGCCATAGAACAACACTAACCCAGCCAACTAACAAAAATTACTTTGTACTGGTTAGCAAGCTGAACTGGCCCGTGGCTGGTTAGAAGAGACAGTCAGCACATGGGCGATTCTGTGACTGCCCTTTAAGACAGAGGAGAGTTAGATTTTCCCAAGTATTTCCTGAAACACCCGTCCTGGAAAAGAAAAGGAAATCACAGAGCCACAGAATGGCTACAGTTAGAAAGAACTTTCAGAGGCCACCTTGTCCAACCCCCTACTTAAGCAGAACCAACTTAGAGCTGGTCGTTCAGGACCATATCCAGATGGCTTTTGACTGTCTCCAAGGATGGAGAGCCCACAACCCCTCTGGGCAACCTGTACCAGTGTTTGGTCACTCTCACAGTGACAAAAGTGTTCCCTGAGGAACCTCCTGTGTTGCAGTTTGCACCTTTTGCCTCTGTTCCTTTCACTGGGCACAACTGAATAGAGCCTGACTGTCGTCTTTACATCCTTCCTTCAGGTATTTATATTCACTGATAAGAGCCCTCTGAGCCTTCTCTTCTCTAGGCTAAACAGTTGCAGCTCTCTCAGTCTTTCTCATATAGAAGATGGTCCAGTCCCTTAATCGTTGTTGTGACCCTTCTTTGGCCTCTCTCCAGCGTGTCCACATGTGCCCTCACACCCAGCACTCCAGGTGCCCCACCAGTCCACAGCAGAGGGGAAGTAGCAGCTCCCTCAACCTGCTGGCAGGTATGTCAAATGCAGACGGGGACATGTGAGTCGCCTTTGCCACAAGAGCAGATAGGAGGAACCTCTCCATGCCAGGAACCGATTGGGAAAACACACGGAAAAAGGCAAGATGCATGGCAAGTGCCATGTCCAGATGCTGTCTCTGTCTTACATCCATCAGCTGTTCTAAACATGGGGATTGAGCACCAGCTCAATTTCAACGATGAAATAAAATGAAATTAATAGAATAGAATAGCTCAGTTGGAAAGAATCTACAATGCTTATCTGGTCCAACTCCCTAATTCAGGGAGGATCAGAAGTGAAAGCATATTATTAAGGGCATTGTCCAAATGCCTCTTAAACACTGACAGGCTTGGGGCATCGGCCACCTCTCCAGAAAGCCTGTTCCAGTGTTTGACCACCCTCTCAGTAAAGAAATGCTTCCTAATGTTCAGTCTACACCTCTTCTGGTGCAGCTTTGAATCATTCCCACGTACCCTGGGATATTCACTGGATACCAGGCAGAAGAGATCAGCATCCCGTCTCCACTTCCCCTCCTCAGGAAGCCGTAGAGTGATGCGGACAACCCTCAGCCTCCTTTTCTCCAAACCACGCAAACCCGAAGTCCTTGGCTGTTCCTCACAGGACATTCCCTTCACCACTGCTTCAGCTTTGGATGTAGCTGCAGAGCCCACAACTACACAATATTCCAGGTGAGGCCACACCAGCGCTGACTACAGCGGGATAATCACCTCTGTTTGCGCTGTGCTTGATGCACCCCAGGACGCCTTTTGCCCTCTTGGCTGCGAGGGCACGCTGCCAAATTACACCTGAAGGAAGCCTATCTGAAGGGAGAGGAAAAACGCCGGGGAGGGGAAACACGGGGCGATTTTAAAGGATTAAATGACAGGACAGGGCTGAAAGCCGACGGCCGGCTCCCCCGGCCTCCCCGGAGTTCGGCCCCGCCGCCCTCCCCGCCGCGGCAGCATC
>VWZW01003935.1:575113-593841 GCA_013397115.1 Edolisoma coerulescens | reverse complement strand
ACCCCCCCCCCCCCCGCTGCCGCCGCCGCCGCTCTCACCAGCGTCCGCCTCCGCTTCCGGGTCGCCTCGGGCGGAGGGGAAGTCCCGCCCCGACCGCCCGTTCCCGGGGCCGCCGTCCCTCCCTCCCTCGGCGGAAGGCGGGAAGCGGTGTCCGCGATGGGCGACATCCACGAGGTGCCGCGGCCGCGCATCGCCACGGCGCAGGTGGCGCAGCACATCGGGCAGCCCGTCTGCTTCGTGGGGCGCGTCGAGAAGGTNCGGACGGAGGTTTGCGGGAAGGAACTGGCTGAGGCGGCCACAGCTTTTCTGTGACGCTTCCAGGTGCATTTGGAGCGCACAGGCAATGTCATTTGTAGACTTAAATGTTCTTTTGTAGATTCATTCTAGTGGGAAGCTTGTCGTGCTTTCGGATGGACTCGGCAAGCATACGACTGTGGAGCTGAGCGAGCCTGTAAGTTAAGGAGTGCTTTGGAAATACTTGATGTCGCCTCTTGTGGATTCCGGAGGTTTTGTCTCTCCTGAAACCTGTGCATGCCTTCCATGTTTTGAGTTTTTCCACCTGTATTTCATTGCCTCTCTTTCTTGCATCTTTCAGCTAACCTGTAGCCCTCTTACCCGTGAGCTGCCTTGGTCTTCATCAGTTTTCAACTGGTGTTAAGAGACAGAACTCATTCCTTGTCAGACACATCCCTGTCTGGCTGTTTTCTCTTGCTCTAGTAGTTGTTCACAGTGTAATATATTCCACTACGTTTATTAGCTTTCTTGTAATTTAAGTCTTTTCTCCGATCTTCTTTTTGCTTTTATAATCAAAAAGAATACGGTGTTTTCAAGAGTTTTTTAAGTTAACATCGCTACATCCTCTTAGAACACTTGTCATAGCGTTTCAGTAAACTCCATGGTTAGCTTGAAGCATTCTTTCTTAAAAAAACCTAATCAATTAATGCAATGGGTGTAAGATATAATTAGAACTACTGAACGAAAATACTGCTTCCTTTGTTATCACCTCCCACTGAAGGAATAATACTTTGGCATTCTCTTCTGATTCTAAGTATGTTTTTTCCACCAAGAAAGGTTGTAATTAAAGAATTCTTTTCAGTGTGATGGCAAATGCTCTAGCTTGACTCAGCGCATGTGTATATTTACATCTTTTTCTCTGAATGAGTTGTTAAAATGCTGAGAAACCTTGCCATTTCCATGGGAAATAATTGCATATGGTACTCTCTCAGTCTTTCAAGACAAGAGTCTGCCCTTGTTGATGAAGAATGAAGTTTGATCTGGAAGAGTTTTGTCTTATAAATGTGAAGATTGCTGACTTCAGACCACAACAAAACGTTTCTTACCTCTTTCTTGAGTTTGTGATAACGTTTCTTGCCTTGGCTTGTAAAAAATTCAGATGTTAGCATCTGACCAATGATTCTGTAATATTTTCTGTGACAGTGTAAGTGGCTGAATTCCATAAATGCAAAGCTGTAGTGCTGGGCAGTTCAGTCTGTGTTCCACTGCCTTGGGAGAAACTGGTGTGTGCAAAAAAAAGAGGCCAGGTTCATCTCTCCAGTTCACCCAATGTCAGTGGGGAAACTTCTAGATTTGCTAATCAAAATGCTTTCTAATTTTTTCCCTGTCAATGTATTTCTCTGTGTGTGCATGTGTAGTTCCCTCTTCTAACAGAGAACCCCAAAATTATGGGGAGGGAATTATTCCAGAAGACTTACTAGAAAGTGAAAAATAAGACTTAGATATTGGAAGAACATTACTGAAATAGTACTGCACTGTTAAAATATGTATCTTAAAAAACAAAGAAAATGTTCACGTTTTATTATTTTGGAGTAAGATATAATTTTTAGCGTTTTTTTCCTTTGTTTAACCAAAGGCATATTAGTGTCAGTATCTTTGTATTCTGAACACTTACTGACAGATTACTTAAGAAATAATTTCCAAATATACCTCCTGAATGTGGAACACTGGAATTGCTCTCTGGAATGTGTGATACCTCCTTAGCTCTTACAGAGTTCTATAACTGACACAGGTTTGAATGCAGTGCTTTAAAATCACAATTATCCTGCTCTCTGTGTCCTAGATTAGTCTCTGTTCAGTGATTAAATGACAGTTTTATATATTTATAAAGTGGTATCTTTCCTCAGACGCTTCTTCGTATTTTTTGTGTTGGTATTGATTTGGCTATTACAAAACCTGTAAATCTCTAGGTGGATCAAGGTTTTTGTGGGTTTTGGGGGGGAAAGGTGACAGGGCTGTTCAGCAGTACTGTATGGTTTGACACGGAACAGAATCTGACACGAACAAACCATCAGTTGTGGAGAGTTCCTAGCATAAGTGCTGTGCAGTAAAGGCTGCAGCTAATTTAGTGTTTCTGATTTCATCCTCCGTGTGTTTTCTAGCTGGATGAGGAGATTTCAGGAGTTATTGAAGTGGTGGGAAGAGTAACAAATCAGGCAACCATCATGTGTGCGTCCTATGTTCAGTTCAGAGAAGATAAAAGTTCATTTGGTAAGTAAGGATATATGTTATGGCAATTTCATTTTGAGTTCTGAACTCGTCTTCAGTAAATAAGAAGGGAAAGCCCGATTACCTTTCCTTACAGACAAGGTCTTTCTTCAAGCTGCCAGATAAGGAGCAGGGTGCAGAAAAGGAGAGTGTCATGAGAAAAGTTCTGTACCAAATAGAGTGGTTTACAGTTAAACTGTAGGGAGTGACTCAAAGCTGGAGCCAGTCTAGATCATTGCTCTGGCCAGGTTGTTCTCCCACTCCTGACCACGTGGTTCTCACCTTGCCCGGGACCTTGTGTGGCTGTGCAGCTAGCAGGCCTAAAAATAACCCTCCAGAAAACAAGCAATGAGTATTTCTGCCTTGGGAAAATGGGAGCTTGGGATCACTCAACTATAGTGCTTTAAAATAAGCAGTACTTTAATGTTGTCAGTGACTTGTGGAGAATTGAGCTTATGCATCATAACCATTTTCTTTGCACTTTTTCAGATCTGGAACTCTACAATGAAGCACTAAAAATTATTCATGAATTCCCTGAATACTTCCCGTTTGGTACTGGGAGGAACACTTGATTTTTATTAGCATATATTTAGAGCTTCAGAGGGGGCAACAGTACTGTGGTTTCTTGCCTGACAGCATGGTAACAGTTGCATTTATTTTCAACAAATATATTGAAAAGACACTGTTACATGTGCTAAGCATTGCCTATGAAGAGTATTTTCTTTGCAAATGTATTTATTCAGCAAGGAGAACACTTTGTGAATGTCTCACTCACTGTATATATTTAACCCTTTTGCATCTATGAGGACTGTTCTGCAAGATTAGACTTGTCAGAAACTGAAATTTTGTAAGCATCCTTTTCTAGTTGGTAGAGATTCTAGGATACATTACAGGAAACTTGTATGGAAAAAATTTGGTGGGGTTTTAATATAAAGATTTTTGATTTAATTTGGTTTGATACAAATTTATTGAATGTGGGGGGGTATTTTGCATCTTGAAAATGGTATCTTCACCAATAAAAAAAATTCACTACATTTAACTATTGGTGTCAGCATTAAATGTAGAGTGCTATTTTCAGTGATACGTGGCGATTCCTGTTCTATTTTATCTGACACAGTTAAATTTAACCAAGTGGAGTACAAGGTTCTTGCCATTGCACTGATGCTAAACACTTGGAAGATGTCTAATTAGGCTTGGGGATTTCAAGCACAGTTGACTTCCCATCACAACCTTCATTCTTGGGTGGAGTCTAAGCAGCGGTACCAGGATTCAGCCGGCTTGTCATGGTGACTAACCATAGGAACTTCCACACAGTCCCAAATTTTGTTACTATCAAGGCTACTTACAACACTTCGCAAAATTTTTGCATCACTTGAAGTAACACAATCAAAGTAAAATTGAACTTTGGAAATACTCTCTGGGAATTAATAAAGTATTTCAAAGTATTTTAAATAAACCTTAGCCACGTTCATTAAACTTTTGTACAAACAGGTTTAGTAGCTAGATTTAGTGCCTTAGTAAGACTGCTAGCTTTGTGCTTATTTACAGACATCTCTTTTTTCAGTCAAGGAATATGTTTCAAAAACTTACGCATTGAACTCACTACAAACTGGAGGGATGATTGAGTTAACAGAGGATCTGTTTTTTTCTCCCCACCTGGAAGACAGACTGACACAGTTACTGTTGCTAGGAAGGAGGTCTTCTGAAGTAGGAGTCAGTCTCCTACAGCAAACAACAGAAGGTCCATGTGGCATGATACCATGTTCTGTCTGTCACCACACTATTTTAGTGCTCAGTAGAATCAAATGTCATTCTTAATAACTGCATGCATGTTTTCCTAGCATTTAAAACTATTTTGTTCCATTCTGCTTTAGAAAATCGGTATTTTGTGTGTGTACGTATACTCTGTAAAATGTTATGTACAGTTAGTTATCCAGACCACCGATGCCCAGTGGAGCAGCCTGCCACTAGATGGCTTTAGCACGTCAGAGAGACCAGCCTGGGGTATGAGGTCTTGTGAGGGGAAATTTGAACACACCAGGTGGGAAATGCTGGTTTCCCTTTGTCAGTCAAGACTCTTCTTGTTCCTGCAATCCTGCAGCAGTGAAAGGTGACTGGGCAAGATGTACACAACTAAAAGTGTCCCCTACGTGCTTTTTATTCATCTGCTTCTCTACAGAGTATAAGGCTGTGTGAATAAATGGCCTATCCTGACTCTGTGGCTCTACAAACCAGACGGCAATGCAAGGAACAGTAAAACACTTTTGGTATTAGAGTAGTGCTCAGGTCATACATGCATTTACCAGCGTAATTTCCTACATTACCATGTGGAAAGCTGCCAACCATTACAGATACCAAGGGAAAGACAGAACCGTGGGGCCTGCTGTCAGCTAGCCCTGATGGTTAGCAGGGCCCCAGGCATCACACACACAGTGAAAGGTGAGAAACTGCCAGACCTCATTGATGATAATAAAATGGAAAGCAGGAGCTTCGTGGGTCACTGACTGAAGGGGAAGTACCAGGGCAACTGTATCATAAACACCAGAGAGGGATGTCACCAAAGCCAGGGCCAACAGCAGATCAGTAATGGAAGGTGTGAAGAGGAGCTGGTGGCTTTGGGAGGAGGCTGGTGAATGGAGGGAACCTAGGAGAGGACAAGAGGGATATGAAGTGAATGCTGTAATCAGAACAGAATTCTAGAAGTCCATGCTGTTTGGAACAGGACTGTTCCCACTACACTCATGACTGACTTCTGAGACTTGGTACCTTTTCGCTGGGCTCTTGGCTGACCCTGCTTGCCTGCTCTGGTGTCCCGGCTTGGGCACGGACACATGCACAACCCATGTGGTGCTCGTGAGCAAGGAGCCTGTGTGTGTGATGATAAAGTGCTTGTGCTTAATCAAGGAAGGTCTACAAGGCTGAAGCATCTAATGAAATTAAAACAACGAAATAAAATCAGCATGAGCTACAGGATCAAAACATTTTAGCATGCAAGGCCATCTTCAGCAGAGTTGAGCTGAGATATACCAGGCAACAGTAAGGGTAAAAGTAACTGCAGCTAATAAAATGTTTGTAGCTATACTTTTTGTTAGAAAACAAGAAATCACCCCCAAAATTACAGTTTTATTAATTTTAAAGCAAAACAAGGAAAATAATCTGCTAATTAAAAAACATACAGCTCTTGCTTTGTAAATTTTGCAAATAGTGTAATTACTGACCTAAAAGCCTGATTACTAATTGCAACAGCCAAAACTCATAGCGATACTGTGCCAGCACATTCTTAATTCAAAACATTTCAAAGATATGAGTATAAAATAAAATGAGCATGTAATTTAACTTAATGATAGAATTTGACACACAGTTATAGTCGAGGTGAAAACATTATAGATGAATTTTCTTTACATGAGAAAACGAGACACTGTATGTTGGTAGTTGCATTCACCTCAACATGGAAATGATCAGGAAAATTTATTAAATGTTACTACACAAGAATAAAAAACAAACACTTAACACTTACAAATCCTCACTTCCATAAAGCAAAAGCTTTATTGCCTGTATTTATATAAATAGGGTATCATACAGTAAGCCCCAGTTTACATTTATAAATGGAGAACATTTTGAAGAGCTCTTCAACAGCAACATGAAGTGTGCAAAAATACTGGAAAGAGAAATAAATATTCTAAAAAGAAAAAAAAGGAACTACTCTCCCATGCCTAGAAATATCAAGTACCTCTTAGATTCTTAACTTAAAAAAAAAATCTTTGCCAATTTTAGATCAAAATAAATGCAGATGTATTACAACATTAATGCTAAATCAGAAAATATAACCCAAAGTCCTGAATGTAATCTTGTACACCCACAGAAAACATTTCCACATTTTATCTTCTTGAAACTACACTAGAGCACATAGAATGAGTGGTATATTACAATATATTCTCTTTTAAAACACCAATTTTCACAGTCCTGGCAAACAGTACCAGTTTATTGCTAGCATTCCATTTAGTATTTCATAGCACACAAGTGTTGAGTAACTCATATACTGTAAATAAACACACACCAAGTAAACTGATGTTATTATCACATACCTTAAAACAGGTTTGGTTTTTTTTTCCCTAATTTGTGTGAATTTTGTTGCCTACAAAGTCAAGGACAACAACACCAATTAGCTCCTAGCACAGTACTACCAAAATATCATTGATGCTCTCTCAAGTTAATAAATAATCTTAATTCCAGCAGGTAACACATCTAGAAGTACTCTGATCAGTTACTTAAAATTGCACAGCCTTTTGGGAGCAGAGGGTTGTCCACTAGTGACCAGAAGCAGGATTTATACAGCTGGATTCCACACTTCCCAGTGTATTTCCGAAGTACAAGGAAATGCTGATTATCTCAAAGTCTTCAAATATTTTTGTAGTCAAAACTCTGCACGTAGTTTAAAACTTACGTATTTACAAGTCTCCAGTCCTTGAGATTTCAGATCTTCACGGTACTAAGTTAAAAATTTATCAGATACAACTTCCTATAGTTTACCTGCACTCTGCACTGAAACAGTCACATGCCTTCTTAGGGAACTCTTCTCTAGGATACAGTCATCGCTAGGAGAGAAAACCCCCAAACTCTTTAGCACTAAAATTCGCATCAGCTAGATATGTAGCCTAGTTAAGTAAGAACCTGAATTGCAAAGATGTTGCTTTACTATTAACAAAACCTGGGAACAGAAAGAAATGGATTTTTCTTTTAAAAAATCTTTAGAATACAGTTGACAGTGGCACTTTGAATGAACTTACAAGGAAACGATCATTTGCATACAAGAGAGTGTGATCAAACAATGAACAGAGAAATCCACAGCATCACTTTGCCATCTTCTGAAGGACACTTTTCAAATGTTTATTTTGAAGATCTGCTTTCACAGCATATAAACTCAGCTTTGGGGCCAATCAACATTATCCTGAAAACTTTTTCAATAAAGGTCTTTGGATTTTAGCAAATCCAAAGAGTCCACAATTCCAGGAGTGCTTTTCTTCAGTCCTCTGAATAAGGGCCACGCACTGTACCTCGAGGCTCACTTCAGGAATACCTTTTTCTACCAAGCACAGTCATACACACATCATTTTACTACTTTGATAGCAATTTATTTTTTCACAGTAAGTCACAAATTACCTTTGTCTAAAATATATGCTTGGACTATGATGGAAATCCATTAGAGAGCCACACATTTTCTAACAGTATTTATGCCTGGACAGTCTCTGCTGGAACGAGATTCCCTGTTGTGTCCAGCTGCATACACTTACAAGAGCAGGCAGAAACTGGGCACTCGGTATGGTCCCTAAATAGCAACAGCCAAAAAAAGAAAAAACACGTAAAATAATTTTGCAATTATACACTTAACTATGTGTAGTATCTCAGAAAAACTCAGTATCATAGTTCAGTTTTATTATTTTAACTTTACAATGATAGATACAGGGAAAGAGGCATGTTCTACTCAGTGCAGCCCACACATGTGAAATAACAAAAATTTAACATCAACTTACCTGAACCAGCTCAGCATATGACCAGCATGTCCACCATGCCTACAGTTGTGACACCAAGTAAACCAGTTGTTGAACTGGGCTAATTTCTTGTCTTTGCTAAGATCCACTTTTTCATCTGACTTGGATCCTCCTGTGCAGAGAAAAACCCACCCCCACAAATAAGGCTGTAAATCATTCCACTTCATTTATATTTCAGTACCAGCAACACCACTAAAATAATTTTGAAATTAAGAATATTATGTGAAAAAGCAGCCTGATTTTAAAAGAGAAGTCAGTAAAAATATTAAGACATGGAAGAAAGCCAAAAAAGAATTAGACTGCTGAGCTGTTGCTTCACATCTTATGGACATGCTCAACTTGCCTATTAAACAAGTTTTACAGACAGAATCTCCTTCAATGGTGATTTATGCTTTATTGATTGATTTATATTCCAGTGAATTATGGGCCTGTTCTGCTGCACATGAAATCTTCTGCTTCAGAAAAAAAAATCAACAAAATCTAAGTTATGAATTGGAACAAGTACAATATAGAAGTCATAACAAAGATCAGTGAAAGAATGAGAAGAGATAAATAAACATGACAACTGTACAGCTGCTCATGGCTCTGTAACAAGACTGACTTAAAAATACGGTCAAAATCCTTTTCATTTAGACACTATGTAATGCTGAGCCAAAGGCATTTAGAACCAAAAGATTCTAGTCATAGTATCTCTTAGCTGTGACAGCATGACCCATGCTTGCTTTCATACTTAGTAACAGAAAGCACACATCTCTCTTCCTCTTTCAGCTAAAAATTAGTTCATTTACATTCGAAGATTTGTGTAGCATCCCTACAGTTCATCTCAAGAAAACACACTCCCCGTTTCTTTCAGTTGTAAAGCTCACAATACTGACCCCCACAATATTTGGATCTTTACATCAGTCTAACCATGGAATTTGACTGACAATCTCATGGAAAACTGCCAGAACCAAGTAACTACGCATACCATCTGACCCTTAAGAATTGAAACAAAGGTTTCATCATAAATTAGATGGGATGTAAACAAGTTCTCAGTTATGGTCCTTCTCCCTTCAAAATGATGAGTATGAATATTTACAGCATAAGCACAAATAGAAAAAAAAAGTGCAACAGAAGATTTTCCAATAGGAACTGCTAATTTAACTAGTACTGTAGCTGAATAACCCAAACCCACTGTGTCATACCTGGACAGCTGGAAACTGGTGTTCCCATATTTATCAAGCAAAGTGCACAGCGGGGAAGGGGCTTACGGCAACCAGGACAGCTCGTAACTTTTGACTTGGTTGGTGAACCGCTGACTCCATATTGGCTAAAACCTCGCCCCTGATGAGGAATAGCTGAACAGCTATAAGAGATTGATTTCCCACAGAAATTGCAACTCACAAACACCTAAAGAGAACAAATGCCCATTAATTTTTTGGTTTGGTTCCTCTTTTGCTACACCTGTGAGTGAATCCATTCAAGCTAGTAAACATTTATTGACCAGATATTCTAGAGAGTGCCCTGGAAAGCCAAGGCTACTTGTGAAGGAGTTCTTAACATCTTGGCTTATTGATGAGGCACACAGCCCTGAGAAGTAGGCCTTAATGATGCTCACGTACTTCAAAAGCACCTAAGAACATGCACAGTTGCTAAAACTTTGAAAGATATTATTTAAGATAATAAAAGCTGTATCTTCAGTAATGGAAGAAATTAGGTTTATTCTACTTACTATATAAAGTCTGGTCTCTCCCCCCTTGCAGTCAGATGACTCACACTACAGTCCTCAACATAAGGATTATCCTAATATGATTTATCTGCATCCCTCATGTCACAAGTTGTGACTTGATACCAAGGAGCACACATTTTTAACTCTTTAGGGGCTATTTATGTTAACCACATAAGGAAGGAGCAGTAAACTCAACATCCTCCCACTTGGAACAGCTCTGCTTAAATAGCTGTGACTGATAAATGAATTCAAAACCAGCTTTCCTCAGAAACCCTCAGGCCCTAAAGCCTGTAATGAACATACTTAGCAGACATGAGAGAGTAAAAGGTGCCATGGTAAGACCATGTTGGCTAAAACTGCCACCAGATGTTAAGAAGATAGCATTTGGGCAGGGCATTAGTTTTTGGGTCAGCGTATGTTCAGAACTGATAATGAAAGTTGCTGCTGCTCACTTAAGTGTCAGGTTCAAGGGCTTCAAAACAGCTTTGAGGTTTTTTTCGATTAAAACAAAGGCAATTTGAGCTAGTTCCATGGTTTCAGTATCAGTCTCACCCTGACACTGAATTCAGCTGGATGATACATCTCTGATTTCATTTTTCAGCACGTGAGGAAAAAAAAAATCAGAAGAGTTTCCTGTTTCCCCAGAAGTAAAGTGTTGACAGGTTACAGTTTCTGAAAGACCTGTTACTTGCAAAAAAAAATGACGCCTCTTTTTTTAGGGCAGGCTTAGTTGAAATCTTTCTTTTGCACATAAATCCCCATGAAAACCAAGATATGGCCAGCAAAGTACCATGGCACATTCCTTTCTGGACTGGTCATACTTCATGTAAGTTTTATATTCACCTGGGCTAAAGGCTTTGAGCTGGGATCCAGCTTACTCCTATGGATATCAAATTCTGCACGTTTATGCCAAAACCTCCAAGCATCTAAAAGATTCCTGTAGTTCTCAATCCAGTACTGAACTCTTTCATCCTTAAGTACATCTGATGGAGAACCCTAAAGGAGGCAGGAAAAAATGTCAGACATACATTAAGACACACAATACATATTATTCGCTTTCCAAAAGGCTTTACAAAGTGTACTACAAGATATAAGAAATAATACAGTGTAATTTATCCTGAAAAAGATGAATTTTCTGTTAAACTGTCATGTGAGTTTGATAAAGGTTTTCTTCAGTTTCTCTCTGGTTGAAAATACTTGTGTTGGCATCTCCTGAGAACTCATGTCTGTGAGATGAAGGATTTGAAAGTTCTGTCACATATCACAGTCTGTATCACTGTCATGACTGCATATGCAGTTAAATACACTGCTGGCAATAGCTGCTACTGTGTAAGGGCCAAGGTAAGCTCCTTATGAAAAAAAAACAACCCCAAAGCCTACAAACAAACAAAACCCCTCACCTTTGTTCTCTACCAAAATCCTAAAAGCAAAAAAAAAAAATGAAAACATCAGGAAACACACCAGCAATAAGCAGATGAATGGGAATTCCCAGTCCAGCTAGTGAAAAGGACTGATTTTTTTCTGTCTCTTTCCCCTACTATCTCCTCAAGCTATCTCAACCAGAGAGGGTGAAGACACATGCTTATTAGTTAACACTGAGTTTCACATGACTCCACAAAAAAAACCCCAATTGTCCCAATTTAGTACAGAAAATACTTTTTAGTTCACAAAATTCAACACTATGCTGATAAAGAAACAATGTTCGGTTTTCCTCCATGAAGTTTATTTTGGAGTGAAACACTAACCTGTAGCATGCAATAGCTTGCTGTCTGGACATCTCCAGTTCTGTCAACATAACTTTCCATCAAGTCAACTCCATCTTTTGTCAGTCCTGTTAATAGTATTCCCTCCAAATTCCCAGCCTCTTTCATTTCATTTGTCAGCTTTTCAATAAACCTGTTGAGCTATAAAAAATATATATGAAGAAATATATAAATATAAGTAAAAACAGTGTCTGCTGATAACAGAATGCCCTGTTTGCTGGATGTTATGCAGAAAAAAATTACTATATTGTATGACACCGCATGAAATCAAGTGTTTATACACAAACTTTAAGCTTCCTGATAGAAAATGCAAAGAGAGGTTATATGTTCTTAGAATACTTTGATGAATTTAAAATAGAACATTCCTGCTGTAAACCCAAACCTTAATTTGAGAGAACATTAACGCCTGGAAATAAATACTGAATAAGTAGAAATATCCTCCAGTAAAACAGGTGTACAGTTAATGCAATTGCATTTAAACTACCATGTAATAAATACTCACAAAAACTCCCAAAACAACAACAAAACCAATAAAGCCCCCAAACCAACCAACCAAAAACCAAATCAAAAATCAAGCTGAAAGTACAAACTAAAAACTAGATACCATACCTTATATACTATTGTGATAAGAAAAAACAAATCCCTGATGACTCAGTATTTCTACTGTTCACCCCTCTAGGCCAGAGTTTCTTCTGCCTCTGAATAAAGCCCAGTTTAAAAGTTTAAATGTGCAACCACAAACTTACCTGAGCATCATTGAGGAACTTGCAAGCAAATGCCACTCTGTCTCGTACAGCTACGTTATTTTCATACTTTAGAGAGAAAAATGGGAATACTAACATCAGATACATGTTTCCATTTTCCCAAAACATTATAAAAATCAGAGCACTTGCACTACCGTCTGACTAATACAATGAAATTGATTGTGTACAAAGAAAACATGACATCTGGAGAAAGCTAACTCTAAGTATCAGCTTACTTGTTTGTACTCAGGTATAGGTATCAGAGGAAGACTGCAGATACGGGAACAATCTCCCGGGAAAGCCTGGTACAACACATCCTACGTGGTTTATGAAACTCTACAAAAATAAACTTTGCAAGCCCTGTAGAGGAATTTGTGCCCCCAGCATGTATAGCCAAGAGTCCCACCAAGTCACAGGCAGAAGAAAAACAAACCAAGCTTCCTTTACTATATTTACAAAATAACTAGCCTAACCACTCCATTCCTTCCTTAAATTGCAAATAAAAGGTAACACACAAAGCAACAAAACACCCCAAGCAAACAGAAACTAAACATCCAGAACTAATTTCTCAGAAGTATATTAACATGTGAGCTTCAGCAGTGCATCAATATTTACTTTCTGCTTTTTAATCATTTCACTAGATGCAACACTGAAGAAAAAAAATACTTCTCTATATTAATTCTCATACTTAGCTGCACCCGTATTTTTCCCTCCTGATAATTCTCAGATTAGAAATTGTGACTGACACTACCAAAACAAGATGCACTTGGCAAAATCTCTTTCACTCAAACTTCAACAGGTTTCTCACTGAAGGAAAAATTAAAACCAAACAAACAGCACCTTATCATATGTGAGTTGCCAGTTCATCAATAAAAAGCCCTACAAAATTACTACCCAACATCCAGAGAACAACAATACTCCTTCTCAAAGACAGAAAAAAAAATACAGGTTTCTCTCCTCTGGGATTCTAACTTTTTTTTGTTTTTCATTACCCTAAAAGCATCAAATTATGACAACTTCGCTCTCAACAGCTTTGGGCCACTTGTGCTGCTGCATTACAGGAGTCCTCTCCTGGGCTAAATAACTCCTACTGAATTGAGTATTTCCACTGTTCTCTAACCAGGAATCAAATCTGTTAACTCCTCCGAAGGCTCAAACCATCTCATGATTAAAGATTTAGTTTGTCCTTTAAATAGTAATTCTGTATCAATTTCAGAAGACCTGGAACTAGTCTATTTACTGTTTCAACACAGTGAAATTATTTTAACATGTAAGCAAGGGAAAAGAAAATATAATTCAATGCAAATGTAGCTTGATGAAAGTCCTGCAAACTCCCCTGCATTTAGTCTGCTTTTTGCAATTCTATTATTGATCTCTCTTCTGTTTCTTCCCACTGCTTATATTATTTTGATAATGTATTTCTAGTGGCTTAATAACTCCATGCTAAAAATCAAATTCCTCTAAAAAAATGTGTTAACTAAAATGGCTATTTTGGCTGTTCATGCATGATTTGTTTACTAACATAACATTCATTAATATGAAACGTCTGTTTAGCAGAAAGAAATACTATTTGCTAGCACCAGGATAAAAGAATATATTCTAATTTGATTAATTCTTAGAGTATACTGGACTCCCCCTACCTCTGTGTGTGTATCTATACACTCCCATTGCATAAAGAAATTTTAACCTAACAGACAGAAATTTACTCACCAAAACACCATCATACGAACCAGACTCACTTGTCAGGAAAGCAAACATAGCACACAAGTAGGGATTGTTCAGCTGCAGTCTTAGAGTACTGCACATTTCTCTCCAAAGTGAGTTCTTCTCATCTGTGTAGCCTGACAGAGCCATTGCTACAACATTAAGGTTCAGATCACCTGATTTATGAAAAGCAATCAGTGAAACAATATTATTCAAGTTAAGGACTTAAAAAAAAATCCAGTTAAAACTGTAAATGAAAGCATCCATCTGAAACACAATGTTTGGTCAGGATGCCACACAAAATGCAGTAGAATTAACACTACCTAAAATTAATGTGCATACAGTACCATGTATAGTAGCTTCTGCTTTAAATGCCTCTGTTCAGGTAAGTCAGCATTTACATACATGACAGCCTCTTTAAACAACATCACACTGCTTGTGGTATTTTGAAATAGCTATCATAAAAGATTGTCATTATCATAATTCATATCCACAAGAAGTGAAAAAACAGGATTGTATATCCAGTTTAACAGACCTAGCTGGACGATGACAATTTTATATAGAAGTTTCAAGCTAGGAAGTTTCCTAAAAACACAAAAACTATTTAACCTAAATATTCATTCTGTCAGAAAGCCCAATTTTATTCTTGAATTTCAAAGTAGCATGTGTTCACTCTGAATCCTCCCTATGGAAAGCACAGACAGACACTCTTTCCCCCAGCAATTCCACTGAAGAATCCCACTAGTTCTGAACATATGTCTTTCTGGAGTTTTTATCAATAGGAAATTCTGAAACATATGATCTATTTTAACTACACAGTATGGCATATGGTAGTCTGATGAGTGAAATATCAGGATTTGTCAAGCTCCAATACAAGTGCTTCAAGTAACAATTTTATATTACAACAGGCATCTCTTCCATACTATCTTCCATAATTCTGTTAACACAAAAAATCTACTCATGTGATACAGAGCCAAAATAAAAAGACTAAACACAATACACACCTTTTCCTGAGGAAGCCCCTTTATTCAGAATTTGTATTGCTCGCCGTATGTCCAAGTTGAAAAGTGCTACAGCAGCAGCTCGCTCCCAGTCTCCTTCCTGTTCCAACGAATTTAGGAAAGGTTCCACATCTAAGTCTGTTCCCTTCTTTATCCACCCACAGAGCTGCAAAGCCAAAGATCTCTCCTCACTCAGATATTGAATAATATCTGCCTGTCTATCAGATCCACTCCTGCTGTGCCTGAGGTTCTCTGTTGTTCCTAGAAATGGGAAATAAGTTAAATTATGCTTAAATCACAGTTTCAATCGCAATCACAACACAACACTTCCATTTCAATCATAAAGCAGGGTACAAAAGCTGAGTATCACATTTTACTTTAACATTGCTTACAGCGCCATGGTAAGGAGCAGCATGCACAAAATTATTTTGATCTGCTAAAAATTATGCACCTAAGCTTGACACATATTCCTCAGTCTTTTTTCTTTCTTCTACCATTTGTTACATTTGACAGGAGTTTTCAGTATGTTCAAATTGAAGATACATAATACAGGGTCAAGCACCTGCTCTACCAGTCCTCAGCCAGCATCAATGTGTTAGAAGCTTTCCCACCACTGCAGACTCATTTTTTGCTCCAAGGAGCATATTTATTAATATGACATATATTGAAAAGAAAAGGAAATATTAAAATAATAAATTATACTAAGAAAAACCTCAGCAAGCATGAGAGGCAGAACGTGACAAACCAGGGACGATCACCACTTCAAACAGGTCAGCTTATTTAAATTTAGTTGTACAAATGTACTTAATACATTAGCAAAGTCACCTTTCTAGAACTACATCCTGATGTGGAGCTTTGAAAAATATAAGTTATGCAGGGAGCAAGAATTCTTAGTGCCATAGTCAAAACTCAAATGTTTGAAATAGTTCAAAGATTTGGCTCTGAGGATACTACGCTTTTAGAATTATTGACTTTCCAAGAACACTGAAAACTCTGGAAACTACTGTTAACTTACATTATTAAAACACAAACAGAAATACTTCGTTTTGATATTTTTAAATAGCCTCTTTGAACGATTGACAAAGACAAACCCATGAGTGCATCATTTTGCAAACATTATACTACAGTACTTAGCAAAGTTGGAACATTCTTACCCAAAGATGACTTCACAATTGATTTAATGCCAGCATAAACTACGGGACCTTTGTTTCCTGTAAGTTTTTGATCCATATCTTCAGTATACTGCTTCATAAGTATTTTCATGTATAGGAAGCTTAATTTTTCCCAAAAAATGTTTTTAAAATTTTAAAGTCACATCCTGTTAACACATGCAAAGTATTTAAAGGATGTTGCACTGCATTTAAAGATTTTAATGCATTTTATGCAAGTGGTTTACATATAAAGGTATATTACTTCCTTAGGACAAAAACTACAATAAAATAAAGGATATAATGCAGAGTGTACCAAAGCGATTTCAGCTGAGGATCTTCATTTCCAGCTAGGAGGTGATTTCTCCAAACTTGTTCAGTATCAAGACCATACCTTGACAGAGCTCTGAGCCGCATTTTGGTTGCTATGTCTTTTTCCAAGGAACTAGCCTTTCCTTCTTCTGTACACTCATACAAATGTCGTCCACAAGCCCACATTAAGGATGTCACTGGGCTCCATGCAAGAGAAATTCTTTCAAAAACTGTGAAGTCAGACATAGTCCTGTTGGGAGTCACTACTACCATTCGATTTTGACTTGTGGGATGCCAGGCAAATGAAGCAATGTAATTTTCACATGGTTGGACACTTCTTTCAATTATTGTTGGCTCAGTTTCATCTCCAATAGGTGTGGGAGTATGCTGCATGTCATACAGTCTAATGATATTACTATCCCTTGTTAAAGTAGCTAACAGTCCAGTCCTTGTTGGACACCATGCAACTTTTGTTAAGGGTTTTGGTTGCTCTGTCAAGGTCAAAACAGGCTTTTCAAACTTTCTTAAATCCCATATGGCAACCTGACCTTCATAGAAGGAAGCGACACGATCGTGGAAAAAGGGATCAACAGTCACTCCTTGGACAGCCTTGGTGTTTACAAATATTTTTTGGCTTGTATTCCTAAGATCAAAGATAGCCAGATTTCGATGCATTCCAGCTAACAGCAGCTTCTGATCCCGTGGAAGCCAACAGAGAGAGAGACAAGCATCATTCTGTCCTAATTCATAGAGTGGTTTTGTTACTACCAGGCCTGCTTCTGCATCTCCTGCTGAAAGCCTTACTTTCTCTGTAGCAACTGCAGTCTCTGGGGCATATTTGCTGCTGATATCCCAGATCAGTACTGAGAAGTCAGCCCGATGTTTATCTAACCCAGCAGCAAGCCAATTACTATCCAGTGGGTTCCACGCGAGGGTATTGCATTGCCGGGCGTGTTTGGGAACAAACTCTTTGCCTATCAAATCTTTAGATTTTGAGTTGTGGTCTTGCCCGAGGCTGGTAAGAACCACTCGGCCATTGGCCTGTCCAACAGCAAGGAGGCATTCAGGATCGTACTTGGGATACCAAGCCACACATTTCATGTACGGCGTATCCGAATTTATGGACAGCAGTGTGGCTGTAGTTTCTTCCGACAACCGCAAGGACCCTGCCTTGAGTTCTGAACTTACAGCAGAGTCAATGTGATAAAGGCTCAGCTCCGAATCGCACACAACAAATCTGTCAACGTGGTGTGGGGCCCACAGGATATCAGGTTTGGAGCCACTCATGGCTAGGGTAAGTTGACACACAATTCAAGCTCTGGGAAGAAGATTCAGGTGATATCCATGCATATGGAAACTGTTGAGAAAATAATTTGTAGGAAGGTTATCAAAACCAAAGTTATTTCTCGATCTGAAATCATCGTTAAACAAACAAAACCAAATGACTTTTAGCTCAAGAGTTTAACTCATAACACATTTCAAGCCAAGTCCTTAAGCAATCTCCTCACAGCACAGGTTGTTTTTGCTGGAATGTATGTACTGAAACAGAACCAACACGGCCACCTACAAACTGATGACACCAGGATTTGCTGTGTTTACAAACTGCACACCAGTATTAAGCAAGGAGACATTACCCGAGATGCGCTGTGTCAGGATACGTGGGTGTGCCGCTGGAAAAGAGCCACTCCCTCAAACATCCAGAAGAGAATTTCCCTGCCTAGTAAAAAAACATTCAGTGACAAAAATTAGACTCTGTCTGTTTTGTCTAAAGACCGCTCCATAGCCTAGAAAGGCTTTCTCTGTTGGAAGATTTCAACAGAAATGCAAATTGTCATGTTATTGTACAGCTCCTAATCCCACCTCCTGCCCCAATGTTACCATGTCTCCGTTCGTATCTGGCCCAGCAACTTTCAAATAGGCACATTACTGTCAAAACTCCATTTACACTTTCGGTAGCTGCATGCCCAGAACCACTACACGTGCCTACATGCACACAGACCCCCACAGACCCTCTTTTATCATTCTGGAAAGGGGCATGCAAGATCAGAAGGTATGAAAAGACAGCACTATTTACTGTACTTGGGCCGCCTCTGTGTGCCTGCAGGCCACCCCCCCCCGCCCGCGTCCCACGGAGGGCACGGCCCCCGGCCGCAGCCCGTTCCCGGCAGGAGACGCGGAACGAGGAGGCGGCCGCAAGAGCGGACCGGAGCCGTGAGACTCGCTGCCCTCCTTCCCTCCCTCCCGCCGTTCGCGGGCGCGGCAGCCGCTCACCCAGCCCGCGGGAGGCTCCAGCCCGGC
>VWZW01003935.1:477144-575099 GCA_013397115.1 Edolisoma coerulescens | reverse complement strand
GGGGCCGCGCGCGCTTCCGGCCGCTGCCCGCGCTCCTCCCGCCCATTGGCGCGCGGGAGGGTCACGTGCCCCGCGCTCCCCGCGCGGCCCCGCGCTGCCGGCCGGGCCGGGGGCCCGCGGGGTGCTCTGGGGTGGCCCTGCTGGGGCGGCGGGCTGGGACCGGAGCGGTCCTTTCCGGCCTGAGACGTTCTGCGATTCTGTGACCACAAAGAGCATCTATCTAATGCCAGCCCCCTGCCGTGGACACCTCCCGGTGTAGCACGTTGCTCAGAGCCCCGTCCTGCCCGGCCTAGAACACTTCCAGCGATGGGACATCCCAGCTTCTCTGGGCAGCCTGTTCAGTGCCTCACCACCCTCACAGTGTATAATTTCTCCCTCATATCCAATCTAACCGTACCCCCTCTTGCTGGGGACCTGCTCAAACAGCCGAAGCACAGGATTTTGGGACTACATACCATCTCTGGGCAACTTCTTCCAGTATTTGATGACACAGTAATAAAGTTTTCTTACATATAAATTACCTGGAAAAAACAAGAAAACGTATTTCCTCACTCTTATGTGATGAGGCTTTTACAACCTGTTTTTCTGCAAGCCATGGAGATGTGAACTTTCACCTTTTTACTTTTGTTGTCAATGCCCTTTAAAATTTTCTGAAATAAACATTATGAACTGAAGTACTAATTTGACAATTTCAGATTCTCTCAGAATAAATTCCTTCTTCATATAGAAACGGTGATACTTGGCTTGGAAATATTTATCACATTTTTAAAGTTTTCTTCAGCACTGTTAGAGTCAGGCCATTAGTTCCTTACTTTAAGACATTAGTTCCTTACTGCTTCTCTTACTTCTTTTCTCATAAAAGAAAGGAAATGCATATACTTTGGCTTCCTTATTAAATACTTTCCTACTTTCTCTTTTGAATTGCGGCACATACGTTTTAATGGCCTTTCCAATGTTTCTATAACTTGGCAAAACATTTTTAAGAAAATGTGTGATAAACCGTTGTAAATCCATCTTTTCAATAATCTCCATGCATTTAGTGCCTGTAGTTTAAAAATGTGTATGGAGTGGCTTTGAACATAATTTCTGTCAATGTCTGTTGCCTTTTTTCTTGTCTCTAAGCATAGTGGAGAATTTATATTATCCAAAGAACATTTTATGTGTTAAATTTTCACAGGGTTCATTAATTTAAGCCTCAAATGTCATGTAATGGTGCAACAACTAGTTATCTTAGATTTCACGGTAATATTCCTTCCATTTTAAGAGCATTTTCCTCATAGAACCAGCTGGTTTTTCCTTAATAACAGTAATCTTTAAGAGCTCAGCAGTTGTTTTGATAAATAAAATAGGCCAAACCATGTGGAAAAATGAAAATTCAGATTAAGTAGTCTATCGTATATCGAAGGCAAAATTGGCAGCCTGGATTTTCATGCTTATCTGTTTCATTTTCATCATTCCATTTCCTCTGCTGCTGTTGGAGTGGAACATAGTGGCCTTTTCACATCTGTTTCAAATAATCACCTGGAGGTTCTTCTTATAACAAAGATGAAATTCAGTTTGTGTGTTCCTAACATTTTTCCATGGGAAAGTATGGGAGTTCAGTTTATTAATGTAGTTAATATTTGCAGTAATCGCATCATCTAACTTTGGCTCTAAGAGTAAGTTTTTTAGGTACTGGAGAATCAGCAGCGTAATTGACATCAGCAGCTTAACTCTCTGACATCTTACTCATTTCATGAGTCCTAATGATGGTCCAAATACACTACTAACAAATAAATAAGCTATGGAAGAGGTGTTTCCTGTGTCTTTGGCACAAGAAAGATTCAGAGAAATTTAAAAATGAAAGATTGTATTTTGATCCAGTAAATGCTGTTACTGCAATGACAGGTGCAAAGTAAGTTAATGGAAACACAAGAGGTATTTGGTGTTTCAGAATGCAAAAGAACGTTCCCACTTGAGAGACCACTGTGTCACAGTTAATAGATTGCATGAACTGTTGGGACATAGATGTTTTCTATTTTATCATTCTATCACACACAGAAATTATACTTCTTATGTTAATCTCAAAATAAATACTGCAGTAGTATTTCATTAGTGAGATTGTGAATTCCTCTAATGTTTCTGAACCTTTTAAACTCTTGGGTCTTTGCTTCTGTTTTCCATGCTCTGATTTACCCTTTTAGTTTGCATGTAGGTGTCTCCACATCTGTGTCTTTGTCCGATAGCAGCATCTTTATTTGTAAATAATACACAATATTTGTTCCATTTTGAGGTTGTACCTAGATAATTATTAAATCTCTTCATCACCATTGTATAACAGCTGCTTTTTGTATTTCCTTGTTCCTTGCAACTGGTATGGTTAAATAAACTTCCACATTTAAACCCCCAAATCATTAGGGATCTAATTCAGCTTGACTTTCATCAAGTCTCATTTTAATCCTACATTTTTTGGCCTCTCGGACATTGCACACACTTGTGATCAGTCCCTGTTACATTCCTTGTAAGATCTGCTTATTTCTAATGTGAATTTATATGTGACAATTGTTTTTATGCAGTTGTATCTCAAACTATGTTCAGCAATTTCTCTGCATGGACGATGTATTTTTTTTTTTTGTTCTGACTGCAGAATATTCCAAGTTTGCTCTATGTATAAGTCTCTGAGTTCTTCAAGAATTTTTAATCATGTGGAGACTTTGTACAGTGGAAGCTCCATTTTGAGCTTATTTTCTTCTTTAAAGATATGTTAAAATTCATAAGAGATCAAGGTATGCCAAGGTTAGTTAATATTTTTTGAGATATTAACTGTAAGCTCTTTTTTCCCTACAACTTTGTTATGCTTTTTCATATTCGATTCCTGGAAGACAGGCTTTTTGTTTAGTTTATGTCAATCTCTGAGATTCGTTGTATTTGTGTCATGTCTGGCCAAAGGGGACTATCCAAAATCACTAAATCTTTTCAGGAATACAGAAACACCTAAATACTGCTGGAGTTTTGTATGTTGCAATGTGATGTTAACACTGATTTTTAAAGACATGTCAAATATTAATTTAGTTATCTAAGTGTGCTGCTGCTCCTCCCTTTACAGAAAAAGGAAGAAGTATATATTCTGTCACTGCTATTTTTAACAATACTACTGGTTTGGATTATGATTACTTACACTTGCAGAAGCTGTTGCTTGATGGAGCCTAGCAGACTGTGTCAGATGTAGTGTTGTACTCCTCCATGCCATGATGCATGCCTTGTAGCATTGCTTTCTCTGATTTTTGGTAAGAGAAGAAAGTGTTCATTACATAGGGAGTTTGAAGCTGGAGTTCAAACCTCTCAATCTGTGAAAAATGTATGTCTCTTTAAAAAGATTCCAAATTATACAGATCCAGCAACTTGCTTGCCAAAGTTTTAGGCACAGGTTGCAAGACTGTTTCCTCCAGGCTTTAGTATTTCTACCGAAAATTATTTTGTTTGCACAGATCATACGTTTGTTCTTTGTGTATGTTGGGATTATCACTTAATTTTAAACAATTTCATGTTAAAAACATAATGCAAGTTACTGTATTCAAATGCCATATATTTGCAGGGAGAAAAAGGCTCAGAGGATCCGGTAGGTCCAGTTGTCCCACCAGGTCTTTCACCTTGGTCATTCATTAATTGAGGCATTCAAAATAAAAAGCCTTTTAATTAAGGAAGGTGACTCTTCTTTTGATGGCAGAATGGCCTTTGTCAGCTGCACAGACTTGGATAAGACTGAAAAAACTCTCAGCCTCACTTACTCCATTAATGTTAGTGGTGGTTGCTGTACTTGTGAAGAAGTGTGAGCAGGGGGAATTGAAATAAATACAGCAAGAATTTCACAGGCACATTTGTTTTCTTTTGAAGATAACTACTTCATTTTATTAATTGAAAAACTGATCTGTGGAAGTTTAGAAATTAATGTCCTAGCTAATCTTTTTAGGGTATCCAGGCTCCTGAAAGTATATCTGGATCAAAGGGATCGCAAAGTTTGAGTGTTCAAAGTCCAAAGGTAACCTGTGAAAAAAATCCTGATTTTAAAAGGATAGAGCAGGGGATATATGTGACAGAGGACAAGGCTTTCTATATATTAGAGCTCGTATTCTTCTAGGAAAACTCATTAAATAAAAGGTAACTCTTCAGTTTTGATCACTGTAGGCTTTTAAGAGAGAGAACTCCTCTTGAGCTGTATCATACGTTATGATAAGCAGAAACATAGAGGATTTATAAAGGGTTGTTTAAAGAATTTTAAAATGAAATATGCTGTATTTTAACAATATTCCATGTTGCTGACCAAAGCCCTTATTCAAACTGACAATTTTTTGTGGCCACAAAATGGCTACACAATTGATGCTTTAATGGCTGCACATTTGGCCGTCTTTGCTTTGAGCCGTCACTGAAATAAAACATTTACACAAATAATTCTAAATTGGAATTTTGAATGGTGTTTGGTGTTGTGGGATTTGGTTTGGTTTGGTTTGGTTTGGTTTGGTTTGGTTTGGTTTGGTTTGGTTTGGTTTTATTGGGGGTTTTTTGGGTTTTGGGTGTGGGGGTATGTGTTTGTCTTTTTTTTAGGGACAACAAGGTGAGCCTGCTCCAAACAGGAACTGTGGAATTTCAGGAACGAGACTGTCAAGAAGTAAAATGAATCTGTTTTAAACAGTTACTGTTATAATCCCTGCTCCATTTACTTACAAATGGGAGTAGTAATTTACCTTTGTACTAACGCAAAACACTTCTCAGGCCAGTGCTACATAATGGACACAACACGACCGTCATTTCACTTCTCTGACAACCTAGAGCTGTACTTCAGCAGTTCATACTGCCTCGCCATTCACTTTTAGCTTTTATTAACTTTGCAGTACTCAGAAGATCCATGTGATGTACTGGTGCTCTCAATCTGGATACCTAAAAGAAAGGGATGTGTGAAATGAGTATTTATCATCTCAGGATCAGGCAGGAACTAAGGAGTAAAACCAGTTCTTCCAGGAGATAACCTCCCTCTTCACAGTGTTGCATCTTAGTCTTTTAATATCTTAGTCTTTAGCTTCCACCTTCTATTACAAGGGCACGAATGTTTTGCCCAGACAGTAGCCTCCTTTTCTAGGTGTGTATAAATGATTAAATGCTGGATGAGTCACCCAGTATGAAGTACTATCATTACTATCATTATGCATTATCATGTAGATACACCAGAGGGCAGGATTTAAATAGCATAAATATCTTCACAGCTTAAATGTTCAGCAACTAAATGATCCTTTTGATATACTTATTGCAATCTCTTTTTAAGAAGGCAAATAATCACAACTTTGCTAGCGCAGTGTATGAATAACAGCAGCACTGAATTAAGATACATCTAGTACTAGGAACAGTGATTTTTAAAAGCTGTTAAAATATTTATTTCAGATTTCACCTATTAGTGTCTCCTGGCTGGAGGAAAAAAAAAATCCAGTATTCTTTATAGTAATTATTGGCATTCTTACTGAGTGAAGAGCACACCAGGGGAAAAAATATAAATTTAAGGCAGTGAGTTTTGATTGATATCATCGTACAACCTGACCCATGGTGTAAGTCCTCTGACATTTTACATTCATGTACTCTAGAGCAGTCACCTTTTTTCATACTTGTATACATCTGTATCACATTTGCATTCACTTGTGGCTTTTCAAGCCACAGAATCATAATTTACTTTGTCTTCATACAGAAGCTCTCTCCTATCTTTGTCAGCTCTCTCTTTTTATTTCTTCTTTACCATTTTTGAGTTTCAGTAATGAGAATAGAAGGAAGTATTCAGGGAGGGCAGATATGTACCATGAACAAAAGCTATATATTCTTTTTCCCAGTAGAAGAGATTACTTAGCATGTATGCAGGAACTAAAGGCTTTTTAACATGAAATTTCACTAGCAACATAAAATGAGTTGTACAGATAAAACTTTGTATTGCAGACTAGAGCTTTAGTATGGTCATGTAATGGGTGCATTTAGATAGATTCAGTAGTCCTGGAAGCTGAATGTGCTGAGCATCTGGTTCAGAGCATGTGGTTCAGGGCAGCCATTGGAACACTGCTGTACTAAAAAGCTTTGCAAGAGGTATTGCTGTTAAAAACAATGCTGTAAATCTGGAGTCATTACTTCCATCAGATTTGATTACTAAATGAATACAAAACTACGAAAATACATGCTTCCAGGACTAGAGAAAAAAAAAGCTCTGTAAATCAACAATCCTGTTGTGGAACTGTCAAGATTCTTACTGTACTTCCAAAACACAGTAAGAAGTGAAGAAGAGCTTAGGCTGTTCCCAGAGACTAGTTGCAAACAACATGTAACAGATTTATGGGTTTTCTAGCCAGAGAAATGCAACCAAACTTGAACCCATTACTGTCCAAATACAGCATGTGCATCAGAACTACCAGGGCACATGTATATTTGACTAGTCACATTGTTATGTCTAAAAATCATAAGTGTTAACATTTTCTGATCTCTTCCAGATGAGAGTCATGTTTGCAGGTCCCAAAAAAACGTGAGAAATCTTTGAACACATCTGGAAATCCATTCATTCAGTTCTGTTTTGGCACATAGTGCAGATAAACCTTGCCAACTGCTGGAAAAAGCATTTTTTTTCCATAGCTGTTGATCTGATAGGCTGTTTGCAGTCTTGATCTAAGCATGCATAAGGGTAAGAGTAAGTATGTAAACAGTATGAGTGGTCTGGGTAACTAATTTGTTGCTAATGAAATGTTTAATCATCCCCAATGTCTCTAATACAACAGGTGCTGGGTGCTGGCAATCATTATCATTTATAGCACTAACAGATATTTAGTGTAAAATATCCATTGAAACTCTTTGTTTTCCATGTGTGTAATGAAGGCAGTATTTACTTAATGAAGACAATTAGCCTCGATAAAGATGACACATATTTGACAGGAGACGGTGTGGGGATTTGTAGGAAGGAGGCCCTTTGGAATGAGGCTGCAGCTGCTGGGCCAGCAAATCCTTCCTCACTTGAACTGGGTTAAGAGGGTGAGCAGCGGTGGTGGGTAGGATTTTTTCTGTTAGCAGCATGTCCCTTCAGTACGTTTCATGTTAATGGAGCATGAACAGACTGACAATTCTGTGTAGGAATGGAACTTTGTACAGTCATAGGGCAAAGGTACAGCTCTCACATGCAACCTGTCATGGCTTAACCCCAGCCAACAGCTAAGCACTGCACAGCCTCTTGCTTACTCTCCACCCTCATCAGGATGGGAGGAGCGGAACTGAAAGGGTAAAAATAAGAAAACACATGGGTTGAGAGAAGAACAGTTTAATAATTTCTTTTTCAACTAATTACCCAATTAATTTTTAAAACAAATAACAGTAATAATATTGTAATGAAAAGGAAAATAGCAGAGAGAAATAAAACCCAAGAAAGACAAATGTTGCAAATGAAAACAATTGCTCAGCACCAGCTGGCACATGCCCAGCCAGTCCCTGAGCAGTGGCCCCCCAAACAAGCGTCCTCCAGCTTTATATCCTGATCATGACAGCATATGGTCTGGGATATCCCTTGGGTCAGTTGGGGTCAGGTGTCCTGGCTGCAGCCCCTACCAACTCCTTGTGCATCCACAGCCCCACTCCCTGCTGGGGTGAGATGAGGACCACAAAAGGCCTTGACCCTGTGTAAGCACTACTCAGCAACAGCTGAAGTATCTCTGAGTTATCAACACTGTTTCCAGCATGAATCCAAAACAGCCCCATACCAGCTACTGTGGAGAAAATCAACTCTACCCCAGCCAAAAGCAGCAACACGAACAGATTAGTATTATCTCCATCTTTGCCATGAGCTAAGATCTCTTTGAGTTTCTTAGTATGGGTTGTCTCACCCTTTAATTTAGTTGAAGTCACGTATGCTGTCATACTCATGGCTCACTGCACACACGAATAGATAATGGTGTTTGCAAAGGTGGATTTCTAGCTGAATGTCTCTTTATAAAGGGATATACCCTTGGAGAAGCAGAAAGTGAGTGCTTACGAAAGTGTTTAGTCTATCAATACATGAGACCTTGTGCCCAGGCTACACGAAGGACGTTTCTACTGACCTTAATGAAGACAGATACTTCCTTTATGTTCATTGGTCAGTGGTGCCTTATTTTTTTCCTCCCTATTCTTTCCCTTTCACCAACATTTTAATGAAATCAGCAGGAAATGTCCTCTGCTTACTTAAAAGCTTGATGTACTCGGCTTACTTACAAGCTCCTAGTCAACATATCCCAGCCAACCCTGAACTAGTGTGGGATTTGCTGCTCCAGCTGGATTCTGCAAAATCTGTAGGACCTGGTGGGATTCATCCTAGGGTACTCAAAGGGATGATGTCATTGTGAGACCGCACTCAATGATTTTTTAATGGTCTTTGGAATCTGGAGAGGTGTCAGTTGTCTGGACGCTGGTAAATTTCAAGAAGAGCAAGACAGATGACCCTGGTAACTACAGGTGTGTCAGTCTCACATCAGTGCCTGGTAAAATTATGGATAAGATTATTCTGGGAGGTAGTGAAAAACTCCCGAAGGACAATACAGTCCATCATCGGTCACAGCCAGCATGGCTTCATAAAGGAAAAATCCTGCCTGTCAAAGTTAATTTCCTTTTATGACAAGGTAACCCACCTAGCTGATCAAAGGAAGCCAGTTGATATAGTCTTTTTGGATTTCAGTTAAGTTTTTTATACTGTCTCTCACAACATCCTTCTGGATGAAATGTCCATCACACAGCTGGATAAACACATCATGTGATGGGTGAGCAACTGGCTCAGGGGTCAGGCACAGGGTTACAGTGAACGGGGTGACGTCAGACTGGTGACCTGTCACTAGTGGGGTTCCACAGGGCTCCATCCTCGGCCCTGTGCTCTTCAACATCTTCCTAAATGACTGGGACACAGGTCTATAAGGTATACTAAGTAAATTTGCTAATTATACAAAATTGGGAGGAGCTGTTGACTCCATCAGAGAGGCCCTGCAGAGACACCTTGACAAATTAGAGGGCTGGGCAATCACCAATTGTATAACATTTAACGTGGGCAAGTCCCAGATTCAGCACCTGGGACAGGACAACCTTGCATGTACGGACAGACTGGTGAATGAGAGGCTGAAAAGGGCTCTCGAGGTCCTGATAGATGGCAAGGTGAACATGAGTCGACAGTGTGTCCTGGCAGCCAGGAACAGGCACTGGAGCAGGCTCTCCAGGAAAGTGATCACACACAAAGCCTGTAAGAGTTCAAGAAGCATTTGGACAACTCCTTCAGGCACATAGTATGATTTTTGATGTTGGCCTCTGCAGGGCTAGGAGTTGGACTAGATGATTCTCGTGGGTCCCTAACAACTCAGGATATTCTATGATTCTGCCCTGTGACCAAGGTGCTGAGGGATGTCTTGCCTGGTAGGCAGTGCCTGTCTAGGGGATGTCTGCTAACCTTCTGTCAGGCATTTGTACTTAACTCCCTCAGGTCGTGCTATGATTCCTTGAGACTCATCATTGGCATACTTTCTCTCACCCCATTTTTTTACTTAACACTGTGATAACACAATTTTACTCTGAAGCCTGCCAGTAGATAGAGCAAGTATAATTTCCATGCAACATTCTGAAAGCTACCTGAATGACCACCCCCTTTTAGATATCCTGTCTGTGTGTGATCCCTCAGAGGATTTAAAAAGCAGAAAGAGTTTCTGAGGAAACCAGCTCAAGAAGAATTTTTTCTTTTTTTTTTAAGCTGTCTTTTTTTATTGTAATTGCTAATGCAGTTACCACTTTTGAGTCCTGCAGACTCTCAAACCATCAGGTCAGACTTCAGTTCTAGCCTGCAAGTGATATACTGCTCTCACATCTCTGATCTAGCCAGTGCTGCAACATTAACACAGACAATGTGAAGACATGTGACTGGCAGAGTGAAGGGTAAAGATGTAGGTTGTCTAAAAGTGGGGTTTTTTAATGTAAAAGTGCAGTTACGTAAAGTGGAAAAACGCTTGTGCTCCCAGACTGACACTGTCCCTTTAATAAAGTGTCTTGGTCTCTTGCTCAGCCCTGGCCAAGTGCCCAATTATCTTCATTTAAACCTTGGCCAACTAAACAGCAGCAATAAAAGATAAAATATCTAGATGCAGGGTAGAGCCATTTACAAGTGGGTATTTATAGATTTTTGTAGATTGCTTTATTTTGGTGAACAAAACATATTTTCCAGTATGACCTACGGGACATATTTTCTAGACTGAAAACTTTTTCAATCCACAATTTGATTTCTGAATGCCTTCAAAGGTAAGTGACTTTGTTATTTCCTTTCTAGTTTTAGAGGACTGCACCTATGGTTTCTGTGTATGTGACTGCTTGATGGACTTGAAAAGAGGATTTAGGAAGGATTTCTACATTTAACGTATTGTCTTTGTTGTTATTGATATTTAAAATGAATTTTTGTAAAATACTGGCTTTTTTTTTTTGTAAATCAGTTTTAATGTATTTCAGTATACTCTAGAAATATGTTGAATCCCTGATTTAAATGTTCTAATTTTCATTTTATCAGTATATTGTCATTACAATAGAATACCATCTTTATGAAAAATGTTGCACATATTCTGTAATAGCTATGTAGTATTAGTAATATATTCGTGTATTGAATTTCATTACTAAGCCACTGTTTCTTAGAAGAATAAGTTGTTCATACTGATGCTCCAGACCTAGGTAATATATCTGTATCCCAAAACACCCAGATCTTTGCTTATTCCTAATAATTAGAGTAACAATTCATTTTCTTCTTAGTTAGAAATTCAAATGACTTTTTTTTAAGAAAGAAAAGGCAGTCCTGGGTTGTACCTGTATTTCTTCTGTAATGAAACAGGTTCTACTATACACGTGAGCTACAGTTGAGGTAGTACTGGTTAGTGTGCTTAAATTACCTCCACAGTGACTTTTATAACTGTTTTTTATATATTTTCTCTAGAACATGCTTCCCACAAATATGTATTTAGAGTATCTGTATTTATTTATTTGCTTCTGTTAATGAAGTATTCACAGGTGGCTTTTTACTTTTAACAGGAAGGAAAAGTTGTCTAATTGGGATGAAAGTCACTATGAGGAAAAAATGTCTTTTCTTTTGCTTTATACTTCTGGCTATGATAACAAACCAGATAGTACGTGGGCAAAACAGAAAGAAAGGAAAGAATATTTATTCTCCCATGCCAAAAGATGAAGGTAAAACTATTTTCTTAAAATTTCTGGTTGCCCGTGTTGCATGTATCCACACATTTTAGCATAATTATTTAGTAATTGATAACTTTCGTGTGAATATGTAAAATGTGATTTATTTTGATTGTCAGGGCTGGAACATACTTTCTGACTACTTGGACATGGATTCCAGTTTGATCAATTATTTTCATGGACATGCATATCTCTTAAGAGAAATGATAAAAAACCTGATTTTTTGTTTGAAATTGCATGTGGAGAATTTTGTATACAAAATCAACTAAAATACTAGAACAATCCCATCAATACTAGAACAATCCCTAACTTAACAGTTTTCATTAGAATTTCTGGGATTTGACAGTGAAATTTATCCTTAGAATTTTTACTGGGAAGACAGAGGAATCTTTGGGTAAATGATTTTTGCAGAGAATTATCTGAAATCTGTTGTGCAGGTGTTCCCATCATTCATAGATTTAACTTTCTTGTTCCATTGCAGGTGATATGTGTCTCATTGATATAGTCTTTATCTTGGACAGTTCAGAAAGTGCCAAAAATCAGTTGTTTGATTTACAGAAGAATTTTGTTCAAAACATAACTGACAGCATTTTCCAGATGAAGCCAGTTAAGTCTCACAGGTATAATGTCAAACTAGCAAGTATGCAGTTCAGCAGCACGGTCAGCATTGATCATCCCTTTACAGCCTGGAAAAATGTCCAGAATTTTAAGGAGAAAATAAATTCTCTGGGCTTTATTGGCCATGGCACTTACTCCTATTATGCAGTTTCAAATGCCACTCAGCTGTTTAAAACTGAAAGTCGTAAGAGAAGTGTAAAAGTGGCTTTTTTGATGACTGATGGTGTGGATCATCCAAACAGCCCTAATGTCCAGGGTATAGCCACAACAGCTAGAAGTCTTGGAATACATTTTATTACCATTGGCCTTTCTAAGAAAGCAGTCCAAGAAGAAAAATTGCGCATGATATCTGGGGATTCGTCCTCTAAACATGTCCTGTGCCTGGATGATCAGAACCTGGCAGCTGATGTAGCATTGGAACTGGTAAGTTATGCTGATGTTACTCTTGTCACGCATCTATCCATGGCAGATTTCACTTAACTTTGATTAGGTAAGCCCTGAAGACAGTGCAGAGGGTTTTGTGGTGCCTTCTCTGCTACAGCAGGAGTCAGGGCAGACAGAGCTTCCTTCTCCCAGCCATTCTCCAAGGAGTTGGGTGCTTGGACAATAATAGCTCAGCTGTCCTGATCACATTTCCCAGCACACAGAGAGTATCTCTGATATGAAAATACGTTGGAAGGTAGCTTGGTCTCATGCATAATCACTGAGTCCTTCCCCTACATACTCTGTTTGTAGGGCCTTCCAAAGGAAGACCTTTGATTAGGAAGTCTTTTCATAGTCCCTGTTGTTAGCACTGTGCGTTAAGACTGTCTGTGTAGCTATCCTGTTACTTCTCATGTGTTTTCTGATCATTGTGGGACACATGGAATAACCCTCTCTTCCTGCCAAGAACCCTTTTCTGTATCAGTACTTCCACAGACTGGTTCTTACCCCTTTGAGGAAGGAATGAAGGATGAAGGTATTCATCATCTCTACCATTCGCTTTGGAAATTCTATAAACTAGAGAGGAAAAATTAGTACTCTGTTAAATTAAATCATATCTATATGAAAGTAATATTTGTGTTTTATTTTGTTTTCAGGAAGCCTTGCTGCAGAAGCAGGTAGGGGTTTTGAGCTTTGTGTTTGATTACTGTTATTGACACTAGACTTCCCAAAGTCTGCTTCTGCTGTAATGCAACAATAATTGAGGATTAATCAACCTTCCATCTCTGGGTAAATTTTCTGACTGTAATTGCTTTTATTTTAACTTTCCTCCATTTCTTCTCTTCTTTCTCCTGAGAAATCTATGATGTTAGCTCGTTAGTGAGTAGTATCAACAGTAAGACATAAAGAACTCTCCCTACGAGAGTGGAATACGTCTAATGCAAGATACGCAAGTTGATTTGTTGTCTTGCTAGAAAACAATAACGATGTCAAAACGGTTCAAAATTTATGTAAGGTTTCACAGTACTGTGTACTATGTATATGCTATCTTAAACATTTGTAATTAGTACAGTAACTACAGTCACTACAGTAAGAGATTTATTTTTGTTATAAATAAGTCAAGTAACTGATTTTGTTTGCTCTATGTGGAAGTTTAATGTTGATTATATGAGAAATAAATATATTAGAACATAATTTATTTCCCATTATTCCACTTTCATGTTCTTTAGTCTCCACCTAGGCAAAACCAAAATTTTTGCTTTAAAAATTTGAGATAATGTATTTGAAAAACATACTCCTTTATCTTTCTGTTAACCTTGTAGTGTGTGCAGAAGATCTGCGAATGTGAAAAGGGAGTAAAAGGAGACAAAGGTGATTCTGTAAGTATGCATTCATTTGAATAGGCTCAAGAATTTGAATTTTAATCAAGATCAATACTGCACAGTACTTTAATTGGTTACTATGTAAAAAATAAGACATTAGCTTTGCATGTACAGCAAAAAGATTGATTCATTGTAGCATATGGAGTTGGTAGTGAAAAGCCACTGTTAAAAGAGCTCAGAAAAAATATCTATCCATAATCAGATACTATCTTGAAAATATATTTCTGTTATTGGGTTATAAAACACGGTGGATAAATAGGTATATGATTTTGGAGCCCAAATAAAAAAGTTATTCTTGAATCTTTGCAATGGGGAAGGAAAGGTCCATTAGACAAAGATTTTCATCCACCAGCAACTTCTGTTTTTGTGAGGAGTAAAGGTTGAAAAGTTGGAAGGTAATGGGCTATATGAGGAAAGGTCTAAAACTCTACCTCCAACACTCTTTTCTCTTGTGACACTTCAGGATGTGTTTCTTGGCTCTGGTAAGGAGCAGAAAAGTGTGAGTTCAGACAGTGGGTGACCTCTGTGATCATTTTTCTGACTTTAATAGCTCCCCCCAGAGACAAGCAAGGTGCATTCAGACGTTTTTCTCTTTCTCCCTAGACTCTTAACTGGTCGACCACACCATTAGCATGTTACCATGGCCTATCATTCAATCTTTCTGGATAACGTGCATCTGAACCTCTGTTTGCAATTTAAAATTTTAGATCCAAGATTTTTTAAGTTACTTTATCCGAAATTATTAGGTGTAACCTATTATACAGATGTGTATACACCAAACTTTCTAGTCCCCACCGTGATGATCCTCCAAAGAGTAGTAATGGTGCAGTAATTTTTTCCTTAGGGCTGCTGAATATTGACCCTAAACTGTTCTGTACAGTTTTTTTCTAAGCAGAGAAGATGAGATGGTGGTTAATTGAGAAATGGGAAGGAAGAGCTGTGTTTGTTTTCTGTAATGCCTTCCTGATTCAATTTTTCAGATGCTCTGTAGAAAATTTATTTATCATTGAATATTTTGTTAAAAAAATTTGTAGATACCTTATAATACCAGAGTGGGTTTAGCTAAATGAATGTTGTGTCACATAAACCATACTTGAATCAGTGGGGGTTTCTACCAAAGCTTATTCCAGAATGATTTTGGGCTAAGATATAGTCTTAGACAAGCTGGCGAATTTTATCCTCACAATGGTAATAACATTTTCCTGCTTTGTTTCAGGGCAGTGCTGGTAGCAAAGGGGAGAAAGGTGACCCAGGACCAAAAGGAAACAAGGTAATGCGAATTTAAAAGAAATAAAGCAGACTTCTATCCAGTTATTCAAACCAGAGATGTGAATATAGCAAAGGAGTAGTACGTTAAAATAAGTTCTAAATATTGAGGTTTGCTAGTTTATAGTTAGCTGCTTTGGAAGTGTGAGAGAAAAATTTAAAACTAAACTGCTACCACGTTAACACTGCCTATCATTCCAGTTTTTCTCTGACAGCAGAGGTCTCTGAATATGGCTGAAGGCTCTTCAAGTTCTATGGGGCTTTCTAACAGTACACAGATCCCTTGGGCAGAGTGCTTCACTCTATTGACTAAGATTTCAGTCGTCCAGTGACAATAGTTGAGTTTTCTATGTTAACGTTCAGGAAATGTATGTCCTTGACTGTGGAAGGAGGAAGTGTGAATGTTAGTAAATAGGAAAAAAACAGTTCTGCTCTTTTAACAGTATTCTTGGTTTTAGTACTATAAGGATAAATGAAAGGGCAATACATATTTCAGTTGTATTCCTTTGCTTCCAATAGGGTGATGCTCAAAAAGGAGATCATGGAGAAAAAGGTGAAGAGGTATGTGACTACTACAGTGCTAACTCCTTGTCTTTTCACATTTTCTGATCTAAAAATGTTATTTTCATTTTTTGTATGTCCTCTGTATTCAATTATTTAAAGCACCTGCACTAAGTCCTGGTTTACAGAAGCATATATACTGAGAGAAACAGTCTAACCATGTGCTTAAATATACAGATGAGATGCTACTGGGGAAGGAACTTTCAAAGCTGTGTGATTTTGAATTGACTTGCATTAGACTTATCCCAAAGACAGAACTGAAAACATCGTTACTAAAAACACTAGATAGTACTTTGGTGGCTTCTGACAACTGGTAATTCTCAGAATTCTTATTGATTTGCTGGAGAAAGATTAACACTACTCCCTGTAGAAGAGTAACTCAGTTTAAAAGTCCCATTTAAATGGCAGCATGTGTCTAGTTGGAGGCTGGCAAACTGAGTGGCATATTTACAGCTAAATATGTCACTTTATATGAGTAAAAAATAGACATCTAGATTTGCAGAGAATTATATGTTAAGCACTTTCAGAGAGATATTTTATTGTTGTGAATAGTTAAACTTCTGAAACATAATTCTTTACTGGAGGGTGGGGATTTTTCTACTTAAATAAGCAGTATGTTAAGCCTTTACCTTCTCTTTTATGATTTTTTCCTTTTTTTTCAATTTTTAAATAGGGAGCTCCTGGCTACAAGGGAGACAAGGTAAGTTTTCCATAGAATAGAAGTAGTCTGAAAATAAATTGTCACTTGCTGACAGTGTATGTGAAAGAATGGAAAAAAGAGCTTGTCTTGTGTTTTTGTCATGAAATCTCCTAATGCAATCCCTAGAACTAAAGTCATAATTTATGTTAATGCTTACAGACTGGATTGCTGGAAATTAAAAAAAAAAAAAAAAAACCAAAAAAATCAGAGAATGTAATCTAAATATAAAAAGAAAAGTGGCAACATCCAGGAATACAGTTTCTGGAAGGAATAGAAAATTGGGGGTTCAATAAGAGGTTAAGTGAAAAGAAAGTGAAAATGTTTACTACAAACGCAATGTGGCAATCATTAGCTTTCGAAAAACTTGCCACAAGGAAGTTTACTTTTAAGCTATTTATAACTTGCAAGGGCTAATGCTTGATCAAGAAAATTTCCAACATATTCTCTCCAAGAAGATAAAAAAACTATACATTTCAGTGACTTGCAGGATTCTAGAGATGAAGTTGCAAAGTGGACCATCATAGTCAGAAATGAAACAGAGAGAATCCCATTTTGACTTTTCTTGGTTTGGACACTTATCTCTCTACATTGACAATAAAAGCAGTGCCTCTATGAATCTTTGTATTCATCGGTAAAATGCTTCAGTCAATTTTGTGGTAACATTTCATGAAAATGGGAACAGTAGACTCATAGGTCTCCTTTTCATGTGTTTATTGATGTGTTAAATCATCAGTGAAACACTTAATAATTTCTTCATTCCATATGTACAGTCTCACAATTGTTATTCAGAAAAATCTCAGACATCACACTAATGAAATCAGAGCATGGAAAGGATCTCTGGTGACAGTGTAGCGAGGTGGAAAAATGCGGCAAAACTTATTAAATATTAAATGTATTATTCTCTGATGTAAGTTGGATGTTTTGCAGGCATTTTCAGAAATAATCTATCTTGAGTAGAGCAGATCATATCTTCTACAGACCGTATATAAGGATGCCACTTCCAGGTCCTCAGAGTCTACTAAACCTCTTGTGCTACTGCTTGCAGAGTCTTTAATGCACTTAGTGTAATGAAATCATCTTGTTTAGCTGTGAACCCTTTGATTTCTCCTAAAGGGTGAAAGAGGAGAATGTGGACCCCCAGGAACAAAAGGAGAAATAGTAAGTATAATTTTTATTAGAACTGCTTCATGTTCATGAAGATACTAGAAAATCATATAACATATTCATAAACACAGCTTGAAAAGATTATTGTAAATTTGGAACACTTTATAATTCCCTGGTGGTAGAGATACATTCATGGTAGTAGTATGATTTATGGAAACTGAACCCACAGTTCACCACATTCTTTTTTCCCCATTTTGCATAAGAAATGCAGATCCTTACCTAAAACAAAAGCTGCCCTGACCAATGCCAAGCCTTGCTTACACCGGACTGAGCATTTTACAGAGACCACCCAATTCATTTCCTTAGAAGTTTAACTTCAATTTGAGTGTATAAAGTTATATTGTAATAAAAGCAGGTTCTTACCCAACATGAACAACTTTCATGTCTGCAAGCCCGTCTGTGCTGATTCACATTCACACTTCTATCCAGGCCTCCTTTCCTTTTAACCTGGAGTGCAGTAGTGTTGCAAGTGAATACAGTTTTTTATCTGGTTTATTTACATTCTGAAAGATGGAAGGATAATTTACTGCTAAGATAATAATGTATCTTGAGTTCATACAAGCAGGTTTGTATGAGTAATAAAAACCACTGATTTATAGTTAGGATTGTTAAGAACTATCAACTAGATTGCACTTATTGTTCCATTAAAGCACATATCTTCAGTTTTGCCATCCATATTATGCTTACCTTTATCAAAGACTACCTTGAAAAGTTTTTGTTTTCCTGTAAGCTGCTATTTGATGATTCATTTCAGGTAGGAATTAATAAATATTCATTCCAGAAATACTTACTGCAAAGAAAAAAGGGCATTATACTATAATGGAAATCTAAAGGCTGAGAATATTTTTTGGGATACTGTGGTTCAAAATGGCAGCAAGTGAATCAGAAAAGTCTGAAATATCAATGAAAAAGGAGAGAGTTGCTTCCCTCAGAGGAATAAAGACAGATCATACCTTCTTTATCCAGGCAATATGTGAGAAATAGCATGACATTATCTGAAATGTCTACTAAGCTAAAAGGAAGCTGTTCAGAAGCTGGCAAAGAACATAATCAAAGCAGCCAAGAAATCTGGATATAGAAAACAAATTCCAGGGCTGCCAGAAATCTGCTTGCTTCATTTCTGTTGAGGACAGTGATGAAAAAACCTTTGTCCTCTGCAGGGGATCAGTCAGTTCCAGAATTCCCACCTTCACATTCACAAATCCTGAAGATAGAACAAAGTTATGGCTTTATTTTTAAAGAAAGCATTCTAGGCTAGACAAAATTAGACGCAGAACACATATAGCCAAATGTGTGAGAAGAAAATTCAGTATTCTGAGGTCAATCTTTGACTGGAGTGATGGATATTGAAGCATAACTGAGGGTCCGATTTGAAAATGTTGCATTTTTCCACTACCACTTTTTCGTCTCACTAATCAGACTGAATCCAGTAGTTTTGGTGCTGTATATCAGAGCTTTTTCAAATGCTGTTCAGGCTTGAAATTCAGACAGTATCTGTTTGGCTTTGAAATCAGAACTGACTCAAGTCATAGGTTTGTATGCTACCAAAAGTAGCCATCGTTGCATCAGCATATCACTGTTTGTACCATCCATTCCTTGTGTAGCTGCACTGGAACTGAGTGGGGTTATCTCTCTCTGTGGTGGCTGGTGCTTGGCCTGGGAGCCAATGCCAGGGAGTAGAGAATCTCTTAAAATTTCTGACTCTGAGGGGGGCAGTCGATGGAGTTTCTGCATAGGTATCACTGCTAAATTTGTCAAGGCTATTAGAAGTTCAAAATGTGACACATACCTTGAAAAATGCAGCAGTCTGCCAGTGCCTCTGCCTGTCAAGATATTACAAATTAAAAGAGAAGCAAGAGAAATAAAAAACTAGTAAATTTGCTCAAAACTATTTTTGCTTTAGAAATGAATTATAACTGAGTATTTATTCAAGTGGAAGTGAAATTCTGTAGAACATGCATTATGGTGACTAAACAAAAAACAGTGAGGCAGAATGATTTTTGAATAATCTGCAGTAGTGGTGACTGGTAAGAACTCATTAAATGGAGAAATCACAGCTAATGGAATAAAATAGCATGGCATTTTAAATATTTTAGATGCATTTTAATGGATTTTGTGAACTATTAGTGTGATTCTGTCAGGCTACTGATCAGCAGTTTGAGTTAGTGAGGCAAAGTTACCTGAAGTTATTCTGGTATAAACACTGCAGCATTTTTATTAAGAATTCTGTATCTAATATGCTTCTAGGAACTAAAATCAAAAACCTGTAGCAAATAAAAACTTCTTAATCAAATAGCTAAGATATTAAGTAGCCATTCACTATGCTTGTTATAGATGAAAAGTATTTTAACCAAATTCTGAGATTGAAATGTAACGGGCAATTACTGATTACAGTGTGAGAGCAGCAGTGCTCTGGTGAGAGAATAAAGTCCCTAGAAAATGCTTGAACAGAGATTTGAGCCATTACACATACATTTCAAGTTCTTGACACTTGAAAGCAGATTGCAATTTCCTTTTAATCTGATAATCGAATCTAATTTTTCCTCAGGGTTTGCAAGGCTCTGTGGGCCCTACAGGACCTCGAGGACCTCAGGTAAGGGAACTAAAAGCTGCCAAATAAAAAGGAAAGACATTATATTCTGTAAGTTTCTTCTACGTACAGCCTGTCAATTCTGTGAAGAACAGCCATGGTACATGTGGCACCAAGACAGCAGTTATAATAATTACCTTGTCATGCAATTCACATGGAGTAATAAGACACCCTTTCTGTCAGCACTGGTTTTTGAGTATTAAGAATATTGACAGGGCACTTCACAGGGTATGATGCAGAAAACTCTTGTCCTTTAGAGCTTAGAATTGTGCTATATTATGCTGCATCCCATTCAGGGGAAATAAAACCCCAAAATTTATATGTGTCTTCAAAGGCAGCTCAGTCTTTGCTTTGACTTTTTTGTAGGGTATCAGGGGAGATCCAGGTCAGCAAGGCCCAAAAGGCATTCAAGGCAACAAGGTAAGATGTAGCTATATTTGTGCAGTTGAATATGTTATTTGTATAGGCAGAGAGGATGCAGAAACTCTGTAGGATCTTTACACTCTACTGTCCTTTTTTGTCAGTAGTTTTTTCATTAGTGGTGTTATTTTCCCAGCAATAATTTCCCCCCCTGCATGGTGCACCATCATGTGATGAAGGCTTGGTATTGTTGGCACATACAGCCACTTCTCCATCTGGGTCTCCAAGAACATTTTGTAGGGCCACAATAGGATGCAACCAAGGACCTCCCTAGAGCCACAGCACTTATGTCGGAATTTCAGTCACCTGAATATGTGTCTTGACTTTTGCCATCACTTGGGAAGATTTTTTTCTAGAATATTTTTGCCTATAGTGCCTGTGTTTAAAGATTTTAAGTATTTCCAGATGATGGTTGGTTAAAACCTTCAGGCTGAGTATTTATAACAATTCTTAATTGCTTGTGTACTGTAAAAACTGAAGACAACTTTGAAATTGGTCAAGTTGTGAGATTTTATGACAATTAATGCGTTAGAGATATTTAAAATAGATAATTTAGAGTTAATGACTACACCTTGTCAAGCAAAATCAGTTGGATAAAGTATGGGATTAATTTGGGAGGTCTTCTGGTTTTCAAACCTTTGGGAAATTGCTTGATGTGAGTACAGTTGTCTTGCCCATGGGAGAGTTCCTAACATCAATGTTTGGTACAGAAAGGTCTTTCATTTATCAGTTTGACACAAAGGCTTTCTACGACAGGATCGTAGCTAACTGGCTAACAATCTAAGTTGTACAAGACAGATGAATTCATACAAAGCTGCTTTGTAAAAGATGCAATATATAAACACTCATGTTTTGTTTCTTAGGCAACACTTTAATTAGAAAATTCACAGAAATAAATTTAGATATGGGAAATATTTATTGTAAAAGGCTTGGAATATTGCCATCTGTCATGATTTTCCTCCTCCTGACAAATGCTTTTTCATACTTCTCATTTCTTCATCTTCTCAACAAAACGTTTGATTGGGAAAGCTGCTGCAGAGTATTTCAGAAGTGGAAAAATAAAGAGGATGATGGGTTGAAGGAAGCTATTCATACATGTGGTGGAAAAATCATGACTCTCTTAGCTTCAGTGCAGCAAAGGGCAGTAATTTTTTCATCTGTCATTTCACACTGATGAGTCCAAGATAGTAGGACCAGACACTTCTATTATATACAAAACTGTATTTGTTGAATCTTGTATGTCCTCCTGTCAGTCTCTTCACATACTTTCATGGCTGTAAAATACATACATCTTTCTCTGGAATCCATCTATGTGGATACAATATTTATGGTCTGTTGTTAGGCTTTAGCTGCAGATTTTCAGTAAGAATAAGAAGCTTCCCTCTTTTATCAGCTTTCAACTCCCCAACTTGCTGTTTAAAGTCTATAGTCAAGATTTTTCCATGCTCAGACATCTATAATAATAAAAATACTGCCAGACAAGTTTAGCTAATGCACTTAGATTATTATACTTAAAGAGTATAGAAGAAGCATATGTATGTTTAAGGGTCATCTCTTGTCCATACCTAATGCCAAAGATAACCTTTGGCATTTTGGGGCTTATTTGAGATGAGTGAAAAATTTTTTACTGATTAGTGCAGATAATCAGTGGTTGTTTTCAGATTAATAAGCATCCATTCAGCTAGTAAAGGTCAAGGCCTTTTTTGGTTCAGACACATAGCAGTCTTTCCAATATTTTTTGTCCTGACAGAAGGATTATTAAATTGCTCTTTTAAGATTAGTTTTCATGACACATAATACAATATCTCTGAAAAGTGGCAGTTATTTATAATTGCCTTGGATAAAATAATTAAGTCTATTCTTAGTACAGTTCCTTGGCCTTTCCAAGCTAATACTTTCTGCTTTTTGAATTGAACTAGTGACTTCATCTTGGTGGCATTGGTAGCGGTGGGACATAGCACAGAACACCTCTGCTGAACTTTTATTCTTTGTTACTGGGCCATGGTGAGGTTTGAAAGAGTAGATTCATTTCCTTGAAATACAAACTCCAGATCAAGCTCAGCCTACAGGTAGTTTGTGTCTCAGTAGTGAAGCGCGCAGTCTGCTCATGTATCAGTGCATCCCACACCTCTGTAATGCGGGTTACAGGTGCAGATGCATCCTCAGACACAGGTGGGGACAGTGTCATCTGTGTGCTGCCTGGGTGCTGCTGGCTCTGGCAGCCACCAGCAGGAGAGGCTTGGTGGCATTGCACCTTCAACTAATGCAATTTGACTCGTCTGAAGCAAGGTAGCATGGAGTCCAGAAACATTGTCCAAGAAATTACTTAAAGGAACTTCTCATTCTTTTCTTCTGTTATTCATATGCGTTTTCTTATTCTCAAGCTGCTGGCTAATCTCTCAATGTGAAGTTTCCCTGACAGCACAATACTTTCTTTCCTTCTAATTACACTGCTTTATTGTGTTGCCAGTAGTGAGTTGAGGCTCTCTAAGTCCCACTGCCTGCACTGAACAACTTTCCACTGACAGGAACTCTGCCAACCTGTTTCCACGTAGACATAAAAGTTTAGGAGCAATCATATGGAGCTGAATCACATCCTTAACCTCAGTCTTTCTAATGCACTTCGTAATCAGTCCTTATATTTAATAACCTCTTTAATATACAGGAAAATTTCATCACTTTACTTCCACCATGTGTTAATATGTTGAACAACCTATATCCTGCCCAGAAGGCAGCTCAGTGTGGCATTAAATAGAACCAGTTTTTGCCACTATGCAAATTTAAAAAAAATTTTCTCTTATTTGCAATTCTGCAAAGTTCTAACGTCTCAAAAACCTCTAAATAATCTTATTACTATATATATGAACCTTCTCCATAAAGAGGCTGAGGCATTTAAAATGAGTCATTTGAGTTCCATTTCTAGAAAAAAAAACCATAAAAGCATGTTAATTCATATTATTATTATTAATTTACCTGACTAAAAATACATTTCCATTTAACCAAATACTAAACTTCCATGTTTACAGTAAACCTGCAGCACAGTACGAAATATAATGACTTTAAGAGAAAAACATTAGAGGGTAACAGGACACTTCATTCGAACACAGATAGGCGTTGGGATCTGGCACTTTCACTGTGTATCTCCTGTCTTCTGAATGAGACATCTTGGTCCTGTTTCCAGAGCAAATCCTGAGCAAAGGACCAGGATTCTTCTGCTCGTTTTGTGGTTTACTGACTTTCTATTGCCCAGTGACAAGTTTCATACAAAGATGTTAAGTTTATCAAAGAAAAAGTATTTTTAAAGCCAAATTCTATGCTGTTTTGTCTATTTCACTAACTTGAAATACCAAAGAAATACTATTCACACCTGTGCTTTATATTTTTGTAGACATCTGCTTCACTTTAAGGCATTCTTCAGCCTCGCCAGCCATTACATATTATCTATATTGTAACATAAAATAAAAACTTGGATCAAAGTGTACCTCATTCAGCTATAAAACTTAGAAAGAAAAACCAATAGGAAAAAAAATGCAGTTATTTTATCACACAGATTTAATTAATTGAATTTGCAGAACACCAGTTTGTAACCCTGGGTCCAAGGCAGGGACACTCAACTCTTGTCAAACTGCAGCTTATAGGGGCAAGAAACTCAGATTTTGTGTTCCTTGTCTCACTAAGAATTCAAGGGTGGCACATGATACAGTTTTGCTGGATGATTCAACAATTTCCAAAACACAGAAGGTACTACTTCACTTAGTAAAAGACTAAAAGTACAAGAAACAGAAAGTTGGCAAAGAGAAAAGCCACGCCACTCTTGGTTCTGCTCTGTAAATGTAACACAGTCTATCATAAGCAGACCATAAACATTATCCAGTGAGAATCCCATCTATTGTTTGACTTTCCCAGTAACCTGATTTCTGTCATTTTCCTCCTTAGGTTCTACATAACTCATTTGGTTAATACAATTAAACAGCATCTGGGCTGGTTAGTTCATGTCTGTTGTTGGACTTACCTATTCCCACGTTGTGTTGTTATGTTCTCATTAGAAGACAGCCTTGCTCTCCAATAGCAATAAAAACCAGGAAAAATCCAACATTCTAACACAAAAGGACTTAATTCATCTTGGTTTCCTCTCCAGGAAGGAAACAGAATCACCATGATTTTTCTGGAAAACAGAGTTCTAGGAATGAATATGGCATTTTTGCAAAGCTAAATTGGGGTCACCTAATATTCTTCGTGTTGGATAAAAAGTTTATTTTAGACATGTATACATATATATTGATTTACACAGACTAGTTGGTGTTATTTTTTCTGTTTTTAATTTATTTTCAAATGCTTAACTAATATTTATTAGAAAAACCCCAAACCAACAACAAGGTATTCTATGCAATAGCATCAGTAAGGTTCCGTAAGAGTATACTTAAGGTAATTTTTGAAAATGTATTTGTTAGTGAGGACAATAGTAGTGACTATTTACAAATTTCAGTTAGTAATTTACGAACAGAATTATATGGTTACAGGTTATAAAACTGGGGCATGAAATCAGGGTATGACCTGTGTTCCACTCATAAAAAAAGTGATGAGCAGGAAGTACTGATGGTTATTTCAGAATTGACATTGGGTTTATTTAAACTCTTAAACCAGCTACTCAATATAAAGTGCATGTTTCTAGAAATCACAATATATTCGTGGAAAGGGTGAGAATGGCATTCTTAAAATCCACCACTGTAGTAAGGGGCCTCTTTGGAAAATTTGATTTGTGTAGTAAGATTTTCAATTAAAGGCTGAAGTTTTATGAACAGACATGTATTCAAACTTATGAGGAAGAGGTTAAGTTTGAATGTGGATATTTAAAGCAGTTATTCCCATAAAATCATCCTGGGACAATTCTGTAAAAAACCCATCATTGCATATTTTCCTGAATGCATGTCCCAGAATGAACCGCCAAGGGATTTGCTTCTTTGATGACATATGAATTCTTTCCTCACTTATGTGGCAAGTTACAATTTTCCCAGGAGACTGAAAAAATCCAATTTTCCTATGAACAAGTTTAGTTCCTAGATATCTCAACTAACTTAGAAATACAAAATATCAATTATATCTGTTAAAATATCTAAGACTATTTGCATTGTTATTGCCAGTGTTTACTTTAAAGATAAAATCATTATATTTGAAAGATTTTTTTTTTTATTATAGCTTAATCACTACCACACTGTAGACTGAAATGCAGAGTGTTTGTGTTCCTTACAGTATATATGGGCTTTCTGAAAAGGAAAGAAATTATTTATATTGGCACTAACAGGAAATCATCCTAATATAATGAACAATTTGGGGGGGAGCAGATGGTGGGTTTTTTTGGGTTCAACTGTTAAGTATGTTCCAGGCTTAAAATGGTAGGATTTCAAAATGTAAAAACATCAAACTCAGATCAAGTGTAATTTTCCTTCCCATTGCTCCAGATGATATTAGATGCCACCTGAAGGAAAATTCCTATAAGGAGAGAAAAAAGAATGTGAGCAAAGCATTAAATTAAGAAAATTATTACAAAAAAGCTATTTGGAAAAGCAGACTTTTCTCTCTACATGTAGACATAACGCGATATTATTGCCAGATCTTCATGGTTTTCACAAATTCCACATTACCTGTAACACCAAGACCACAGAAGATAAAACCCAGGTTTGTCAATAGCCATTTGAAGTTTGAAACATTCAGTCTTTAAAATAGACTGAGTCATTTAAGTTTCCAAGTTTTGCATGTTATCTGGTAGAGGGTTGGGTTTCTTTCTCTATTAATATTCAGGCATCCTCTTCTATCCATAAAAAAGTGTTCCACAGAACATTTTCATGATTTTTTGTCACAAGGGCTTCTTACACTCCCTACCCCAGCACCTACTAGTACCATACCTACAGCAACAGCTCTTGCAAGGCACGTGACACCAGTCATTGGAAGGAAAATTGTAATGTTTTTATCATGGTCAAAAAATAGAGCTTTTGGAAAAATACTAACTTTAGCAGGACTCCCATCTGCATTCAAGGCATGGCTCTATCATGTGGGTGAACTTGCAAAGGAGTGGATTATTTGTGATAGGAAGCATCCCTCAGAGTTACTGTCCTTGGGAAATCCTGTCAGGGACTGTCAGCATAGACAGGAAACACAATGTCCATTTGGGTGACAGGAAAAAAATTGGAGGGCACTTTCCAAGCACAGCAAGGGGGGTTGGCTTATTATTTCAGCTGAGAGATGAGCCTGTATTTATCAGATATCGTTTTTCAGCATGCAGCAAGTTCCTGCACCACTTCAGAGGTTTAGTTTTATCAGTTGGAGCCAATGTGCTCAGTGGCATTTGCCATGCCCGGGGCATTGTGGTGCTGTATAAAGTTGAACTATTTTTTTTACCCGATCGATTTTTTTTTTTAATATATTTTCAACTTTGCCTATCTTTTGGATTCATTCTGTGGGGCATGCTCATACATCCTGGCATGACAGAAATAGCAGTCTGCCTTCTCCATGGAAGAAACAAGGACTGTGAGTTGGAACAGCTAATACTTAGCACACTGCCTTGCCTGACAACAGCCTCTGCCTGTTCCTTTCTCACTCTGGCACCTCTTGCAGTGGGTAGATCCATCCCTATCCATCCTAGACTGTCTTCAGGCCCTGAGGCTGCACAGGGCCAAACCTGTCCACATGACTTGTCAAGTGGAAAGGTACTGAAGCCAGAGTTGGTGCTGAGGTAAGGGAGCCTATGGGCTGAAAGGCAAACCTTCCTGGGAACCAGACTGTAGGAAGTGGAGAAGATGGGTCATTTGAGGGATTTTTGTCGTTGTTGTTTGATCAGTTTCAAACAAACTCATCAGGAAAAACACAGCCACGAGGAAAACCGGTAAATTTGCAGTTGGCTTTATATCAATAAAAATTGCATCATTTATGGATAATCTGGATACAGATGAACCGAATTGTGACTCTGGTCCAAAGGTTTTATGAAAATATTATTAGGAAACCCAAACAATAATTCTGCCTAGGAAGACAGTCAACCTTTTAGCTATATTTTGTATTTTGGCAATAGTTGCATGCACAGAATCCACATTAACACAATACCAATGTTGTTGATACCCTCTCAGTGTTCTGTGTGGAGATATGCTATTCTGCCAAATGATACCAATTTTGTCTGATTTGTCTCTGCCTTTTAAGACATAACTTCTCCTGGTGCTGTATTAATTTATTAGATTATGAAGATGTGGTAGAAAATCTTACATTTTGAATAAGTTTTAAATTTCATAGCTACTTTCCAAATTATTATACTCTTCTGTAGTGGAATGAATTTAAGTCTGGGCAACAAGTTCCACATTATTCTGGATTTGAAGCTGCAGCAGTAGCACTCCAAGTGCATAGTTATCAGAAATTAAGCTTCAAGGATAATCTGTTTATTTACTTCTGCTGTATCTTTCCATTCCTGCATCTTATCTTCATTCTTTGGCCGAAAAAAAACCTGATTGGTTGTGTGAGGAAATGTAGTTTTTTACACGTCCATTGACTTCTCAAGTGCAAAATTCTCATTGAAAGGTTGCAGAACTCAGCATATGGAATCTCTCAGTAAATAAAAGTTTCAATCCCCAAAAGATTAACACTTTCCCACAAAATAAACACATTTTGATAAAAACATTTTTAGTAACTATGTGGCTGTGTTGTCTTTGTTAGAAACGCAGTGTACAGAAGAGAGGAAGAGAATTAGGAGCTGCAGCCAAAGGTAGCAGTAGGAGCAACAGTCATGCTGTGTGTGCATTTGTTGTTACGGCAAGAACCTTGAGTGCAGTGTTGGAAGCATAAGCACTGCTTCATTTCCAAATACCCATCTTTCTGTCTAGAAAAGTCTGTGGAAGCACCAAAATATTGGATGAAGTCAGGACCAAAGCTAGGACAAAGAATAATTTTTTTTTTTTTAATCTTTCATGATGCATTTGAAAGAGTGGATTTATAACATTATTATCTCTTTCAGCAACTTGTGTGGCCAGAATGCTGACCCTGCTTCTAATCTAAACATATTTCTTCAAGACAGGTTTAGATTGTTTTGTTTGTTTGTTTTTTACTTTAAAAATGTATTCTCTAGTCCTAAATGAGGCTTTGGAAAGACACTCTGTCAGAATTTGGTTGAACTTCCATTCACATTAATAGTTTCTTTCCATTTTTTTCTCTTTAGGGAGAACAAGGCCCTCCAGGTCCCTATGGTCCTGCAGGACCCTCTGGCATTGGAGAGCCAGGACCCAAGGTAACTCTCAGCAATGTTTTTAAAGTTACAACTGTGGGCAGTCATTTTTTTGAATTAAATTTCTCACCTGCTGTTTTCTCAAACTCTTATCATCTAAATGTAAAACTGATTGACAGGTTTTTGTATTCACATAGGATGGAGATAAAAGACCTGCTTTTCCAGCAACTCTTGAACTTCTATGATGATCCTACTGATAGAAGTCAGAAACAATGCCATTTAAATGGAGTTTCACTGTGTGAGATAATTTTCAAGCACTAGCAGATGCTTGCACTAATGAGTAAACCACACTTCGAGGTATAGAAATACATCTCAGTTACTGTGGTGTGTGGTCAAGTGAGGGACTTGCCTTGCCATTCACTAGGGAACAGATATTCTTAAAGGTTGCAAGATTCTCTCATGCAGCACTTAATTCCTCTGTCTCATTTTATTGCAAAAGACTAGAAGGTGGAATCCAGTCTTGGAAAAGTCATATCTGTGTATGCTGGCCAGGCAGATCCCCCTTTGGAAAATTACAAAAGCATAGGAAACATGACTCCTTAGTTTATGACAGTTTTGTCAGAGACCTGCATCTCAGACTCAGACAGGAAATGTAAATTGGGCAGAACTAAAGCTCACTCCAGTTCTGGTGCTGAGTCTCTGGTGTAGCTTTATGCCATCTTTTCATAATGTACTTACACTTTTTTGCTTTTAGTGCTCTAATTTGTGCATTCATTGAATTCCTGCATATTTTCTGTGCAGTGGGGCAGACCCCAGAACACAGAGGGGGTTTATAAGTTCAGAAACTGGTATTTTGCCATGTAAAAGGGACAACACTGCATCCTTCCAGACGGGAAAATAGTTGTTTATGGAGAAGAAATGTCACCCCCTGTCTCTTTACTACTCTGTAGAAAGAAAAAAATCCTCTGTTGCTTTATCCTTGAAGCACATAGTTCTCAGTAAAGTGGAGAAATCGTGAAGAATATGACACCTTATAAGTAGAAGATACAGAAACTGTACAGCTCCTGGAGTTCCCATGCAATCCCATATTCCACTGAAGTAGGCAGGCTTCAATTTGAGTACCTAGATAGAGGCTACAGCGAGCATCCCTCCTGCTTGAGCATTCCTGCTTTGGTACTGCAGCCAAATTTAGTCTGACTAAGCTCACTCATCCCTGTCATCTCCTAGGCTTTGCAATTTTAAGCAGTTACCCCTATGTCGTGAGGGCTGGAATGCAATCTAGTGCTTCAAGTATTAATTGAAGGGTACTTTCAAATGTTTCTAAAATGTCATGTATGGAGTTTTTTTTTCCTTTAGGAGAAGCTACACATTAGATTTCAAGCCTTTGTGGTGACACCATTAAATCCTCTATATGTAAATGTTATTCTCTTCAAAAGTACCAAGTTGAATTAGGACTGAACTTTCTAATTTTCTTTTTCACAAGGGTGCTGAAGGTCGAGAAGGTAAAATTGGATTGCCAGGACCTCCTGGGACTGGTGAGCCAGGATTACCTGTAAGTCAGTGATATATGCGTTGGAAATTGAAATGCAACAAAGTAAGTCTGAGTGAGTGTAGTTGATTGTCAGTAGCTATATTGGCTACTGATCCCATAGCCACCTTGTACCTGGTCTGGAGCAGCACGAGCGTGTTCAGCTGTTCCAGCCCAGTATTGCATCAGTAGTTGCATGTGGCTTGTCCAAGCAGGAGAATAAAACCATGTCTGAGTCAGGTTTGGGAAAATAAAAAGATTATATATTTATGTACATATATATATGTATGTATGTATGTATGTATGTATACTCCTACTTGTTAAATTGAAGATAATCTTTAAAAATTGTCTACAATAAAATTTTAAGAAGATGAAAATAAAAGAGCCAAAACATCCCTCAACTCCTGTGTGTAATTTGGATCGCATCAAGAACAAGGACCCAAATTACATGCATTTAATTGTATCTTTATGTTCTGAATTACAGAACTTTGGTAAGCTCTTGATTTAATGCTCACTGGCTTCTTTTTTTGCCTGAAATGTGTAAAATGTATGGTTTTCTTGTGCATATGAAGCCACAAATGTAGACGGGTGTGAGATTAATTCTAAAAGTATTTTTGAAAGTTACTTTCTGTTTGTGAAAGACTATTTTTCTCACAAAAATATGTGGAAACTTTTTGTTTAATCAAGATCATCCTTAAAAAGTACTTACTACCTTTAAATAATGAACGTTGGCTGAGTTTTGCAAGAAGAGAGAAAGTGTTAGAAAAATATTTCTTTCTGTACTTGCTTAAATCAATATTAACGTTCATGTTGCATGTTTAACCCGTCATTATGTATAAAAAAATATGTTCAAACTGATGATTTTTATTAGGAAAATAATGAAATTATATGAAATTATAGGGAATACATTTCGCTGTAATAACATTTTTTAATAAATAAATCTACAGATTCATTTGAGTTTTAAAGTACAATTTTTAGATATTAATTACGTAATTGGCTTTTTCTAATCTAAATGACCCAATTAATGGTTGCTACACTTCACTTTAATTGCCTGGGCTCAGCCAGATGTTATGGAAGCATTTTTACTTACCAGTGTCATAAGTGTTGCAAAAAACCTGTACTAGCAAGTTAGACAAAATGTCTATAAAAAATTGAATTGTTGATACAGTTTGAACATACTTTTTCTTTTCTTTCAGGGACCACCTGGCCCTGCTGGTTCACCAGGTGAGAGAGGTCTGCCTGGAGAGGGCATTCAGGGCCAAAAGGTAGTTTTATGGAAATTACTTTATTTAACATTGTGGATCAAATTTGCATTAGTGTCTAAGTTATTTAAGGCCACTGATAATTCTGTTATTATAAAATGTTGGATGATAGATCTTGGTTTTCTGAATCACTTTGCTCTCTGAATATCCCGCTGATTTCAGAAACTCTATCCAGGTAGTTACAAAAAAAATTGTACAGTCCCTGATCAGTAGTAAGTTAATGATTTTCTTATTTATGTGTTTAATAAGATAACTTCTTTTGATTGCATTAGTGAGATAAATTGTCTTCCAAGAAACTACTAAGCTATTTATGTTCTGTATTGGAAGGAAATATTCATCAGCTGTTTTCATTTTGCCTTACCATTTTGGGAAACTGAAAGATGAGTTGTATGAGTCTCTGTGGACAGTTATCTCATTCAGGGCGTTTGCTAGGTTAATATATGTCAACTTTCCTTTTTTTAAAAATAAGTACAAACAATCAAAGATTTATGAAAAAGTCATAACTGGGTTTCCCATAAAAACATATCCCTCTGTTTTAGTAGCTTCAAGATTCTCCAGAGCCTTGAACTACTAAGCAAAGATTTTTCTTCCTATTATGGAAAAGGCATCAGTCATGTCCTTGCACTCAATTCTGAGCTGATCTCTCTGACTAGTGAATATACTGTCACGTTTTCAAAATGTAACTTCCTTCCTCCTAGGATTTAATTTTCTCCTTTTGAAGTCCTGTGTTCAAAACCACAATGAATACAGATGAAGTGTGTTATGAATTGTAACCAATTTATTTTCTTTTCTCTAATATTGGTAATTCCATTGATTATTTTTCTAGTTTGTTTATAGAGGGATACTTTTTTCCTCATTATCCACATTGTGATGACCAGTTTGTCTAAGATGGTGTTCTTTATAAGTTCCCAAATAAAAGTTTCAAAACTCATGTATTTCTAGGGTGAAAAAGGCTCTAAAGGTGAAGATGGTGATCCTGGACCAAAAGGTGAACAAGTGAAAGGTGACAAGGTGAGGCACAGAGTATTTTTCTAATTGTGTCTATACTTAATTATAGTTAAATCAAGACTAATTTTTGGCACTATATCACAACTCTACAGAGGTATGTTTTACCCAGATCTGAGGAGGTATGTTACACTGTTCCATGCAGCTCCATGGGCTGCATTCATCAATACAAGTAGGTGAGCCTGTTAATGTTAACTTAGAGCACTAAGGACTGTATTCTCTGCAGCTGGGAGTATGAGGGAAGAAATGTACTTTTTTGCTCCTAAGATAATTTCAGAACTATTCTATTTAAAATATTTTAATCTTTTTAATAAATATTAAAATGTAAAAATCCCTGAGTCATCTAATCTAATGGACCTGGAACAGGCAAAGAAACACTCAGATATTTATAGGTTTTTGATATACTCCGTAGCTGCTGTGTTTACACTTGCAAGTTTTTCCTGAGTGTTGTGCAAGAAACTGTATATTTCTGTACAAGAAAACCTTTAAAATTAATCTCAGTATGTAAAGATTAGCTATGGATCCTTCTAAAAATAAAGTTACAGGCATGATCATCTAATGTTATAAATGAAATAGAGTTTGTAGGGAAGAAGGGGTATTATTTTTATTAGATCGGTTGTCATAGGCAGACTTCCAGATATTCCAAACATATTTAATTCCATTAGAAGCAGTGACTTCAAGATAATACAGTTTGAGGACTGCTGCTCTGTGTTTAGCTTAAATATGTTAGTCAGATAGCATGAACTATTGCAATTTAGTTCTTGGGAATACTTTTTCTATAGGGTGAACAAGGCCAAGTAGGACCACAGGGCCCACCAGGACCACCAGGAATAGGCAATCAAGGAAGCCGGGTAAGTCTACATTTTGGACATGTAATAAGCCTTTGCATACAGTTTTCATTTTATATTTTATCAGAGCTGTAATTTTGATGTAAATACATCAAAAAACTCAGTGATTTTTCATTTTTAAAAGTATCAAACTGGTCTTTAGGCAAAGCTTGTAAATACAACTGATTTCGACTTATTTGAATGGTCTTAGAATCAAACAAATGTAAATTTGGTCTAATTTGCCTGATAATTTGCATAGGAGATAAATCAGATGGCATTGCTTTGATGGTGATATATTATGCGTAAGAGTTTCACAAGGTTAAGAACCCATCACTTCTAAATGTCAAGCCCTTTGAAACTTGAACACACCCTTTAGAAGTTGGATAAAGAAAAACTGAAACATTCCAAAAGATCTTCTGAGTTCTGTTAATTTTGGAAAGAAGATTTCATGCTTCCATCATGGTATCCCATGGAGTCAAGACTTAGGTGCAGATATGGAGAGATTTCCCATTTGTTTTTTTTTCCTAGAAGGTAATTGTCATTACACTTGATACATCAGTGAAATCCACAGGCTAGTGGCGAAGGAAAAATAAAATAAAGATCTCAGAACTAAGACCAAGGACAGGCAAGCTAATTGATTTCCCTTAAAGATAAGATGAAATCATATTATCTGAAAGATGGGCACGTGGTGAATTTCAGATGTGGAAGAGTGTAATGCACTAACTCATTTATTTTGCTTTGTAGGGTATACAGGGTCCACGAGGAAACCCTGGAGCAAAAGGCTCTCAAGGTTCTGGCCGGCCAGGACCAAAGGTAATGGTTCAGATGTTGTTTTTTAAAAGCAGCACTGTCACAAAACAGTAATTGCCTTTGCCAGGCTTTTTAAAAGTGTGTTTGATGAGATGAAAATGTAACTCTTAATTGGAGATAACAATTCTGTTGAATCTTAAAGGGAAAGCCATCCATGTTATCAAGACCTTCCCCAAATGGAGCATATGGCTTCTGCCTGCCTGGCATCAGCCCTTAACCTTTGTGAATGTGAACTTCTGGTTCTAAATGAACACATACTTATAAACAGAGGATCTTTCAGACTTCTTTGTGTCCAATAGGTTTGGTGCCACATACAGGCTGTGTTCAAGTAAATAATTTTACCAAACAGTTTAGCTTTAGCTCAATGATGGTTTTGAGACTTCAGCCTAATCCCACCACACCTTCAGCCTGGCCTTCTGCCTTCGGTGATCATTGTGAGGGAGAACCAAAACCAAAGATAGAAACACTGGGAGAGGAAAAAGAGCTGAAGTGTACTTAGCTGACCCTGCACCGCAGAAGGAGGGGAAGCAGGAAGGGAACACAAAAGTGAGGAAAAGAATTACTGCTGTCAAAGCCCAGGCCTCTAGTGGTACAGTGTCAGGTGAGCACTGTGAGAGGAGGAAAGGGGAATTGCTGAAATGTAGTGAGAACAAGTGGAATGAACTGAAGAACTGTAAATCAGAAGTGCACTTAGTAATCACCTTGATTTATGGAAGGAAGATATTAGTCACTGTAGCAAAAGCGGGGAGAAAACTAGTAATTTTCTTCTGGGTATAACTTTGGCATGTAAACAGCAGTTACAGCAGCAATATTTAATATTAATGTACAGAAAAATAGGTACCTGTGAAACATGTTATGTGGCAGGCCAGTTCTCTTAAGGTGGTAAAGCAAAATTAAAAAATGGGGTTCCTATCTCTTTAACTGTTTTAGAACTATAGGAAGAAAGAATTATGAGGGTAAAACTTCCTTTTAAGCAGGACTTCTGATTTTTCTTTATTTGTACTCACTTTTCATTCACTGACCAAAGAGTTTTTGATATAGTCCTGTAGAGTAAAAAATAAAATGTATTAAAGCATAAAGAAGAAAGTTGGAGTGATTTACTTAGACTTTCTGCCCACTGGAGGATTAAATAGAAGAGATGCAGTCCTACAAGTTACAGAGGATTTTAAAGAACAGAATTTTCCAGTTGAAAACTGTTTGTCTGAAAACTTGACCACTTAGAATCATAGAATTGTAGAGTATCTCAAGTCAGAAGAGACCCATAAGGATCATCACATCCACCTCTGTGTGTAAGCAGCTAATTAAATAGTGCAAGTAGTGATTGAAGCTAAATTGTGTTCCTCTGTTAAACTAAAGAATTTTTGTTGCTAGGGTGAACCAGGTGAACCTGGACAAAAAGGAGAAGTGGGACTTCCAGGAACTAGCTCACCAGGACTTAAAGTGAGCCTGCTTTTGTTTTTAACTGTTCTTTGCATGGTCTTTTAATTCTTCCACTAATTGCTGATAACTCAAGTAGAAGATTTTTTGGGATAAATTAACTATGGTCAAAATAAGATGGAATTTCAATGACTCTTTTAAAAGCATTGCCACAACCATAACTGGAACGAAGTTTTCCCCAAATCTTTTCTAGTGAGGTCTTTGCTGGACCTGTTAGAAAGGTTGCTAACTCTGTCCCTCTACACTAATTTGAAAAAAAGCCAGTCTGTGTGACAACAGTGGTTGTACTGCCTACATGTTGGAAGAGATGTTAAACACTTAAAGCTTTGACTTCAGATGCCATTTTGAGGACTGTAAACCATATCTTTAATGACTTAAGTAGGGCTTCCAAAATCAGGTAAGGTGGCACAGTCATCTTGTTTTTAGTGATTTTTTTCTTGGATCATGAAAGAAGTGTTTGGCAGGACTGCTTCCTGTGGATTCTTTCAACTTTTTGTGATAAGCGTTAAAAGTAATGCCTTGTTCAGTTCGTACAAATGGTGAGGATTTGGTGTCTGGTCGGTAGCACCATTCAGGCATTTTTGGCTCACCGTTCTTTAAGTCCTAAATGTTTGACTTAGCAAGTAAATTACATTCATCTAATATTGTTCTTGTGCACAGAACAACAAACAGCATTTAATCATGGTTTTATTCACTGAATAAATATAAATTTATTTACTCCAAGTCCGAGATTTAAGAAGTAGGTGGGAAACTTGGAGAGAAATTTCAAATACTTATTTTATGGGTATTAAAAATTACTGTCTCTATAGAACATTACTGGAAATAACAACTTTTATTTGAGAAAAAAATTGTTTATCTTTAATCAATATTTTCACAAACTGTTAGATCCATTTTACAAGATGAAGAACTTATTGAAGTATGCAGACATAATGACTTTTTCTTCTTTAAGGGCAATCCAGGTCTACCAGGACCCGCAGGAGAGAAGGGGATGAAGGGAGAGAACGGGTTGACAGGGAAAAAGGTAAGGACCACATGTAAAAGGTGGACAAAAATGGTGATGAAGTGAGAACAGATTATTTGCAGGTTTGCCATGGTGAGGAGTTCATCCCTGAGGTAGGCGTATGCCAATACTTTTGCCAGGGATAAAGGAATGGATGAGATGTTTCCAACAGACTCTAACAGTGGTTACCATCTGAATGAGCAACTGAGTTGCAGGCAGGCAGCCCTGCCTTTCATGGCCAATTGACTACTGTTCAATTTCACAATCTTCTTGGAGAGAAGATAGCTCATGTCTTTAGCCTGTTCCTCATGGCCTGTTCAGATTTTTCCTGACACCAAGAAGTAATGCCCAATCAGTGTGACTTAGGGCATCTCACAGGGTGGTGAGCTGTGGCTGAAACCTGTCAGCCGTGGTGCAGGAACCATCACAAACAGCTGAACCCAGGGCTGTTTGTTCTCAAGGGAAATTCTGAGGATCTAGGAGAAACTACACCACACTGGCGAAAAGAAGCATAAATTCAAAGTGATGGACAGTAATTTAGAGGGGTGCAAAGCAGAGTGCCTGAAGTAGTAGATTTAGAGCAAATTAAATGAAAGCTTTTAATTGTCATCTTTCCAAAATGGATGAGCTGCTGAGTAAGCAAAATTCAGTGCTTTGTATGATTTTTTACTGCTGCTGAGAATCCAGGTGCCTCCAGACTGCTACTGTGCAGCTCTTATGTGAGGGTAGCACCTGGCTGACATGTAGAATTGATAAACTAAACGTAATTTGGAATAAGTAAATCATCGTTTTTGACTGCGGGCTTTAAATCAGAAAATATCTGCATAGCTGTAATAAATATCTATTAAGAATGCAGCTTCACATTTTTGTCACCTGAAAGTGCAAATACCAGTTTGACAAGCTACAGCCTGAAGCAGTAAGCCTTCCACTGTGAGAAAATATGTAGCATTTCTGTTGCTGCTTAATTAAATATTTAAAATTTGTATCATCCACTGCTCAGAAAGTAAGATCCCATTGTATCAGATGTGCATCAAAATTAAGAGTAAATGTTGGGTTAAAGTTACAGATGGCCATGCTGGGTTTTTGGTTTTTTCTCTTGCATATTGCCTCTATTCTGATGATTAGTTCTGTGCTGTCATCTTCCCTGTTGTAACCCACTGAAGGTAAAAATAGTGGTACTGAGCTGCTACCCTGGGTATTCAGGGCAGTGCAAAGAGCAGCTGGATGCCTGCCGTGAGTAGCACAGTGATACTAGAGCGATTATTTGCAGGTGTGAAAATGTCTCATCCAAGTGGGATCCAGACTGATATCTATCAACAACAGGCTCTGTAATACCACTTTTATCAACAGTTCAAATCAGAAATGGATTTTAACCTCATTTTAACCTACTTTTCACTCTCTAAATTACCTACAGGTATCCTGATGTGCTAATCTGACTTGTATTATGCGTAAATATGTTCTAGGTAATGTTCCTTAATAGAATGTTTTGTGTGGGCTATCTGTGAGTTATTTGATGTAATGTTCCTGGCAAATATTTTCAGCCTGGTTTGGCCATTGGCTACAGACTTGTCTAAAATTACTTCTCAGAAGTGGTCCATCAAGACATTTTCTGATAACTTTGCAGCATTTCTCTTCTTCTTATAAGAGTATGCATGGAAGCCTTCCTACAAAAGATTGATGCAGTTGCAAATGGCACTATTGCAAATATCTGTGAAAACAAGGAATATGAATGTAGGAGATTGCAAGGGCTTTAAGAGACAGAATACTTTATTTTTTGTAGGAAAAAAAAAATTACCAGATATTTACTGACATTTTTGGGAAAAGTGTTTATGCAAGCATTGTTTCTCATAAGTCTATCAATAAAATTACATATGTGAAAAGTAATTAACCATTTAATCTCTGTTAGGGGGAAAAGGGGGATGAAGGTCCAAGAGGCCCAGAAGGACCCCCTGGGAAAGGAGTCATAGGTCAAAAGGTATGACTTGACATGCACACTGGGGAAATACTGCAGACTTTTATGAGAGTTTGGATTCTGACCTATCTTTTCATTCACTATATCTTAAGTAGCCTCTCTATTTTAACTGGACTTCAAAGGATTTAAGAGAGAGCAATGTGTTCTGTAGCCTGAACAAGTGCAGCAAAATCAGACTCTAAACATAGAGCCTAAAGTTAATAGGGCAGTAGAGATTTCCTAAAAATTCAGTAGAGAATTTTCATTAAAGTTCAGAGGTGACAAATTAGCTCAGTATGTTGATAGGGAGAGAGAAGCTAAGAGAAATTAGGAGAATAGTTAGATATCTAAATATGAAATTAAAAGCCTGGAAAGATGTATTAGTAGACAGACAACTTTTATCGCCCATTTCATATACTTTAGGACATTTGGGGCAGAATCTAGAAATGAGTAGGATTTTGGTTGGAGTGGAGCATCTAAACATCTTTCTAATTATGGGTGTCATAGTTGTTGTGGGTTTGGCTATTTGTATATCTGCAGCTGTGAATTAATCTTTGCTGTGACTGAAAAAAAAAGTTTGTTTTCTTCAGGGTGATCCTGGAGAAAAAGGATCCGAAGGAGGGATTGGTCTTCCGGGACCAAAAGGCCTAGCTGGACCAAAAGTAAGCTTGTTCTTCCATGGTAACCCTTTTCTTTGTATTTTTTTAAAAAATCTATGGACTTTATGCAATGTAAAAATTTCTCAACCATCTGATGCTTAAAGCCTTAACAGAACAAAGGAAAAGCAGAAATATTTCCATTGTCTGTCCTAAATGATACAAAAGTCTCAAGGAGGAAAAGAATAGGTAAACAAATAATTACATACCTTATAGTTATGCATGAGCACTGGTAAGCTAAATTAAAGTTGTCCAAGTGATTCTAACTATGAGTATTTTGCAAATTTTTACTTTGAATCAGTAACTTTCTGTTGTAGTATTTTGTAAGTGTTGCTCTGAATGATAAGGAAATTGGAATAATACAAGTGCTCTTGTTATTCCATTGGGTTTGTAAGCTGGACACAAAAAATTAATTAAAGGTAAAAAAGTCAAATACACAGTTCAACCAGTGGTTATTTAAAACATGAAACTATGACCAGCTTTCATAAGAACAGTAAGTTGATTTAGGTCTTTTTCACAGTATTGCCTGTTTTGCAGGTAGATCTCTGTTGTAAATATTTTTAGTTTGGAAAGTCAAACTGTCTGTTTAAGTCTACATTATACCATTTTGTAACAGGGTGATCCCGGAGAGAGAGGACCTCCTGGTGTAGCTGGATCATCTATTCAGGGACCTCCTGGACCAAAGGTGACTATCTTATATGTATTACCTAGAGACCAGAGACTGGAAATTTCTAGTGTACATTTCTGTCAAAATTAAAAGAATCTGATTTAAAGAACTTAAAATTCCTTATTGTAGTAGCAAAAATACTGAATTTCAAAAATAAGGACTAAAAAGTGTTAAAAATTTACAGAGAGTGTTGGAGGCCAGGCCCTTTAATAGCATGCTGAACTTGATACATGGTTATTTCCTCCTGAAGCCGTTTGTTAAAAAAAAAAAAATCCTTATTAGATTTCTGTTGTGGTTTGGTCCCTCCTGTGAAATTAATCCATTTGAAGGTTTTTTTTTTCCAAATTTGCTATATTTTTTGCTTTTTAAAATATGGCATTAAACCCCTGCAAGAATATGTTTATGCATAGTTCTAGGATGTTCTATGCTGATTTTTTTTGGAGCTGAGTGTTTGTGTGCCACTTCCAAATCAGCAACTGGCCTGTAGGTACTACTTGAAATGAAATGGCATATATAAGATAGCTAGGGCTACATCCATCTCATTTTCTCTACAGGAAAAATGTACCTGAAATAAGTGGGACTTGTCCTGCTGAGTAAAATAGGTGGATTCAGCAAAAATAAAGCTAACGTTGAAGGTTTTAAAAATATTTGAAAATTCACTGCTATTTAAATAACAAGGTACTCTTGTTACTTAAATTGTTCCTGTTATAATATATCAGGTTACTTCAACTTTAATTGACACTTTTCAACTTTGGTGTTAATTTTTAGAGGGAGGGAATCACTAATATATATCATATCACTCTGAAGTAATTTCATCCCCATTTTCCTTCCTCCTTAAAAATATATATGCCCCCCAAGTACAGGAGGGTATTACACATACAATATACTCCTCAGTCTGGCAGTAGGACATCACAGAGGAATATGATGTGTTTTGGACTTGCTTGTGCATGGAGAAGAAAGAAAGACAGAAATGCAAAATGCTTAGGGTATACCTGGAGTAAAAATGTAACCACAGAGCAGGAAAAAGAAGATTGTGAGGTGCTCATATCTCTTATATTGGTTTCAAACCATAATAACCTGACAAACTTTGTGTGAGGAGAATACAGGTGAAATGCTAAAAGGCACAACTTGTATGAAGACAGGTTTCATTAAATCAGTCCCCTTCGTCACGTTTTTCTAGTTACTGTGACATTTTTGAATAGACGAGAAAGCGAGTCAAGACTGTTCATTAATAAATTCATGCTGAAAAATAACAACTTTGTAGAGTTCCTTGTCTTTTCACTATGAATTTTTTCTGTTCAGTACAGTTCATATAACTTTCATAGCAGATGGGCCATTATCCAAAGTCAAATGAAGTCTGTAGAATTCTTTTGAGATTCTTTACTGAATTTTCGAGCAGGACTTATATGGGCAGTAGCTGATGAAAAAACCCAAGTATTTGGGGTAATTATAAAATGCAAGTTGATTTTTAGAAAATATACAAAACTTTGTCTCTTCAGCTCCATCGTAATTTCTTTGTTTAAACAAATATCTACTATGTTTTGGACAGTTGATCAATAATGTAACAGGCTGCACAGGTCTGTTTTCTCTCTCAGCTGTGGAAAGTACAATGATAACTGCTAATTTTGTTCCTAAAACATCCTGGTGTCTGCAGTGGAGAAGACAGACATTATAAATTTCTAATGCACAGAATGTTTCTCAAGCTGGGAGTTATGGTCTGAGGTCTTTTTGGGACATCTCTAAGTATCTGAGATGGTAGTGGGTGATTGCTAGAGGTCATAACTCCTGGGCAGCCATGGCTGTGTCCACTGGGAGTTAATTTATTTTAAACTACACCCACGTTTGGGGATTGGAGTTTTATTTCCCTTAACAATCATTATGCTGTTACTAATATGGGGACAGTAACATTAGAAAGCTGGTTTTTCTAATATTTCTTTGTCATGGTTACAGCTGCTCAGTGGTTTTGATAGAGCATTTAATTGTACTCCCTAGTGAATGTTTCCCGAAATACTGCATGTCCTTCTCACAGAGAAATTGCAAATGTTTCATTGAAAATTTAGATTTTCTTTGTAAGTTCCTTAATGTAAAGTGAAACATCTGTTGCCAAAGTTTAAACAGTAGAAGGAGCCAAATTTTCTCCATGAAGGGTTACAAAAGGAACATAAATTCTAAACCTGATTGCTTTCCAGGAAAGCCACTGACAGAGCTATTACCAAAAAGTTGTGCTGTGTAATATTTATGGAAAACTCAAGTTTCTCCCTGAGACTTCAGACTATGGAACTTGTGATTTTGAAGTGCCATAGCATCTCTAGGCTTTCTAAACACACTCTGTGTCAGCACTTGTCTTTGAATTTCCTTGCTGTTCTGTGTGCTCTGGCAGAAACAAGGTTATGCAGCCTGCCTGTGGGCAAAAGCAGGCAGGACCCCCGGGTGCATCTGGCCTCTCAAAGGGAATTGTGATATTCCACCTTCATTTGAAAACTAAAGCCATCAATTTATTTGTCAAGGTAGAATGAACTCTTTGAAACAGCTGGGGAGAAGCAGAAGTGTAAGAGAGGTCAGAATCAAGGTAGTAAAAGCTTCCTCTAGAAATACTGATTTCATGTTACCTAGCTCAAAAGTTGTCACTGTGGGAAAGAACCGAATACTTGTTCTTTTCTGCAAAACTTTGGAAGTTAAAACTGAATATAGTTAATATAATTTTGAATTTTTTTCTTTTTGGATAGGGGGTTCCAGGAGACAAGGGACCACCAGGAGATAATGGACTTCCTGGAAATTCAATAATGGGACCAACGGTAGGAGTTTTTAGACAAAAGATGGAAAGTAAATAAGCATGAGATGTATGCAAAACTCCTGTGAAAATATAGACACAACTTGAACCTTTTCAGGAAAGGAGCTCACCAATTATTCAACTTTTTCATCATTCCAGGTTATGTCTGTTTTTAAAATAAACTTATTATCTTTGCAAAGAGCAAACACAAAACAGTATAAATAACTAGTCCAGTGTACCTCACCCTGCAAACTTCCCACAGGAAGTCTTCATTAGGAAGGCAGTTCTTCAAATTCATCTCCACCTGTCATTATCTCATGTGGTCCAAATTCATCTCCACCTGTCATTATTTCATGTCGTCTTTTATAGCTCTACATGGGCAATATGATCTTTACTGACTATAAACTGAGAGGTATTAGTTACCTTAACAGTGGCATTTCAGTATTAACCAAGCTTGCACATTCAAAAACGTAAGTAAGATCCAAAATAAAGAATTTTAAAAATAGATATTTTGAAATTTCTTATTTGCATATAGGTTACAGAATAGGATTTACTTGGTTATATCCTTTAAAATTTTTACATCAACACCAGGAAGGAAGTACAGTAGTCTGTAGCAGGCTTGCTGTGCTCACTTTTTAGCCTTTAGTGGTTAAATGACAAGGTCAACATGCAAGTCAAAGACCAGAGATGAAAATGAGGATTCAGTGGTAACAAAGAGATTGCAGACTTCACAAAAGTGAGAGAATGAAAAATTCTCTTCTGTAGTACACATGAGTTGACATTAGGCTGCTTGAAGAATAAGGTAAGACCAAGGACCATCCTCTTGCCAGTGGGATATAACTTAGATGATAAGAATATATATTAATTTACAAGGAATGAAATTTATGGGATTTTGTCACTGTTGAACAGTGAATTGAACTTTTCAAGGAATGGTTCTCTCTGTTCTGTTTCTTAAGTAGCAATAGTAGTTCAGGATGACTGTTGGGTGCATAAAGTTATGACTGCTTTTTCTCCTTGCATAATGCATTACAGTAATCAGCATGGAATTTGGCTGGTATTGTATCACCAAATTCCTGAAAACCTTTAGTAAGGTTTTTCCTCGACTCCTTGAAGTTGCCTTTCATTTAACTAATCAGAATAATAAGGCAGCATTAGAAAACTGTGGCACTAACCTTTCTACAGTTTAAGAGCAAACTGAAAAGCCCAGTCCCTAGAACTGAGCCCACTACTGCAAAAACTGAATATATTTCCTTTGCAGCTTTCACCTCTTCCCCTCTAACACACTCTATATCATATTGTACTTCTGTCAGTTGTGATCTGGGTTGCAACTTTCTTTCAGACTTTTGCCACTTCTGATAAGGCAATAGTTCAGGGAAAGGTACCATTCTTGTGATCTTCTTTCCAGACTGAAATTGGGAACCTTCTTCAGAAACATCTTTTTTTTTTTTCTTTCCTCTTTACCATGTCTGCACATAAAATATTCCACTCAATTCCATTGCTTCACTTTGTGGAAATATAGACAATAGACGCAAATTCAGAAACCAATTAGTTTATGTCTCCCTAACACAATGCAGCTCAAAATATAGCCACTTAGTTCAATAGCTTTTGCATGATAAGATTTTAGGGAGAGCAATAATGCTTTACTCCTGGCTTGACACAGTTCTACCAGTACACCTACCAGAGGATGCTGAATAGCACATTGAACCATACACATTTGGTAGCTTTTATTTCTGATATTCAAAACCTCTAAATTTCCTTTGTCTATAATCTAGAATATTGCTTCACTCTATTTTTCTTATAAGAAGAAGTGATGAACATGACTTAATTGTCCAGTCATATCCTTAATCAGCTAGTTTTGATTATGACAGCTGTTTTATTTTCTTTATAATGACCATGGATACAGGATTTATGTTTATATACATTTTCTTTGTTTTGAAAGAGTGTAGAAGCAACTATCTTTACATTACTGCTTTGGAAAACTACTTTAGAACCTGCCCTGGAAAGGCTGGGAAAGCACGTTAATTCATTTAGCAGACTATCTGTGGCATCAGTGGCACTTGCCTTCTTGCCAGTGCACTGACTTAGAGTGAGTCACTGTGATTTTCTCTTCCACACACCACAGAACTGTGGGAAGCAGTAATCACAGAACTGCTCCTGGGCCCTCTCTTGTGTGATTGTTAAAAAAGCCCCAACAAAATAATCTGGACTAGAGAACTGTTTCTTATATAAGATTTGGCTGTAGATTTGACCTAAGTAGATTTACAGCATTTATAGATATGCTGCTAATAGCAAACCCAGACACCTGACAAAATCCCAATTCTCACGGAAGAGAATGTGTTAACATGCGTTTGGTATTTACAGTGGTCTGCTAAGATTAAATGAAAACATCTGTTTGGCTGTTTTTTACTGTACTGAGATTAGAAGTAAAAACAGATATGAACCCATGATCCATGTTTTCCTTTCTTGTTAAATAAAAATGTTATTAAACATTTCTAAAACACTTCTCAATTCATCCACCATTTCAGAACTATGGATATTAAGAATCAGGAAGAGGTGGAATTGACTTTCCATTGTAAAGCTATTTATGATCTAGAAGCAGGCTCATTGTTTAAATTTTTACAGATGTGGATCAGAATTCCATCATTTGAAATTAGGAGACATGAAGAGACATCTTCCAGAGCTGACACAGTTTGGTCAGGGTCTGTTTAAAGTCTCTCAGTGAAACTCTCCCGTTGGATTCAAGAATAGATGCTATTCATACAGTAATGACCTACTATATAAAATTTACTTAAGCATAAGGCATGCTTGCATCCCTATCCAAATTTCATCTAAGGTAATTTCAGGGTTTCATCTTAACCAGAACATTGAGTCTACCTTGTCTTTCTTCATTTACCTACCTGCTAGCCTGAACCTATGGTGTATATGTATATATATGTATATCTTTAGGATATGTATATCCTATAAGGATATGTATGTATGTATATATATAAAGATATGTATATCTTAAGGAGACCCAAAGCATCCCTTCCATTTTTCTGATAGGACTAAATTGGTCAATAAGAACTGATTATTTGTGTCTCTGGTAGAGACATTCATGGGACAGGGGATTTTGACCCAAAGTCTATTTTTGTTGTATATCCAACTCGAGTACAAGATGATTTGTTTTCCAGACATGGACATTGTATTCACACAGACGAGTTGCTGAGATCTGAGCTGCTAACTGGACTCTCTTCTTGAAGTATTATATTTTAGAATTATATTATAAATTATAGAAATTTACAGGCACAATGCACAGTGAAACAACAGTTTTCTGTCCCTTGTAGTTTTGTTTTTCTTGTTATTTCCTTTTACTGGAGTAGACAGGGAAATATTTGTCTATTTGTATGCAATTATTCTTGAGGATATATTATACCTGTATACATTAACAAAACTCTAGGAGTTGTTGACAGCACTCTGCGATGCTCTTTTGTGGAATGTATTACGTTTCTTGGTTCTGTGGGACTGAGTGAAGGGTGTGCAGCTCTCTCTGTACGGCCGCAATGTCCGTACCGTGCCTGGGAGGGAGGTGGGAGTGTCACCTGCACGTACCAGTGAGGATTTCTGATTGCCAGTGCAGTCATGTGGGCATCTACAGTACAAACCAGCAGCACACCCTGAGAGATGCCTCAAAGCAGTATGTTCTCTTTCTTGGTTCTGTGAACAGTCTGTTGCAAGCTCAGTTAATTTTCTCATAAAATGTCAGGAAGACTCTCACTGGAATGAGGAAAGAGGAAAAGTTTGCTGCTTGCTTCTCTTCTGGCCATGAAAGGAAGCATTGAGTTTTTGCAGATGCACACGTCTTTAGTGGGAGTCAGTGGAAGGGTCAACAGAAGGAGTGATTGTCTCTTGATAAGAGAGCATTTTAGGCTGATCTTTTTCTTATAACTGGTTGTATTTCTTTCTTTTCCTACTTTCCCTTGTAGAATGAAGTTTTGCTTTACTGCGTGAGAGAACCAATGTGATTACCTGGAAGCACAAAATGTGCAACCCGTAACTTAAGGCTGGCATATTATGTTTCAGTATTCTAAATTCAGTTCTCATTGCTCAAAAGTACCCCCAAATTCATAAAAGTTTGGTTTTGAAAATAAATTTAACTTTTTATTGGCTGAATATAAAGTCAATGTTCTGAAGATTTCTCTCTGCAACTACAAATCTAGAAATGAACAATTTCCTAATAAAAATTCTTATTCTTCCAAAATCTTAATTAATTCAATTGAAACCACAATGAAAAAAGCACAGAAATTCCTGAACTTTGTGAAAAAATTGCAAAAGCTGGTAACTGCTATTCTATATATCCAAAAGGATATTAAATAACTTCCTTACATATTTGTTAATATTCTTTACACTGTGATAGTCCAGGTAGAGGCATGATTTCTGACTTCCTAGTTTGTGTTTAGGGGGACCAAGGACCACCTGGACCACCTGGACCCCATGGAGCAAAAGGTGACAAAGGTGGCAAAGGTGAAGCTGTAAGTACAATTTTAATTCTGTACTTTGTGTTCAACAAAAAAAAACAAAACAAAAATTACTATGTGATAACTCCATATTTAGTTGCTTAGATTTAGTTACTTAACTAAGTGCAGTTCATCATCCTTTAGCTAATTTAAGTGTTTCATGGATATTTTGAAGCCCTTTCCTATCCTAGATACAGCACCAGTTGTACAAGCAGTCGGAACCAGATATAAATGGTTCTCATTTCGTTGTCATGAAAGGGATACCATGTAATTCCATAAAAATCTTTATGACCTGTTTTAATATAATCACTGCTTTGAATTATTTTTCCTCCCTGCCTTTTCTTTTCTCTGATCAAGATTTCTAATACCATCTGCTTGACCAAATTTTGAAATTCCTTGGATTTTCAGCTGTTTTTCATACTGGGCAGTTAAATCCTCTTATTTGAAGATTTTCCACCTCTTGCTTTTCTGATGGTTGGTTTTAGAGGGAATTAATGCCTGAGTGTTCCAGCTGGCACATTCCATTACAAGGACATATCGTCCTAAATTTCAGTCACCCGAAGCCTCACAGACATGTTTGACCAGCCTCTCTCTTTCCCGCTAGAAAGTGGAAATACTGATGGCATCCTTCAACCACCACATGTCAAACTTCCACTAGCACTATTTTCTTTATGTGTCTAATCCAGCTTTATTTCAAGCTACAACCCTGCAAGCACTCCCAAATGCACTGAGGTGGGACCTGAGTGGTTCCAAATTCCTACTCAGCTCCAATTTCCTATCATTCAAACTGATGCTGAGAAGATCCTGTGGGATGAGAATTAGTTCATAAGGCATTCACTCCAGATTCCTGGTGTAATGCCGTGTACCTGACACATTTCACCTCATGTAATGTGCAAAGGTTCTGTTGTGCTGTCACGTGGTAACATCTTTCCCCTGCCATTCCATGCCCCATGAGCTGGACAGACCAACTTAATAAACTACTGTCAGACATGGACAAGATTTATGTGGCTAAGTAGGTGGCAGGATGGGTCAAAGCCATCTGCCCTATGAATGCTGGAAGGGAGCCTGGGAATGCCTCCAACAGGATGAAAGACAGCTGGAGGGGCAGATGAATTGAGTGGGGATTTCAGGAGAACAGACTGCCAAACACAAACACAAATACGTTAGGGTTACCTAACCCCACATTTAGATGGGTTAGCTCTGGTATTTCAGTTGTCCAATGCTTGCAGCATATGAATCATGGAACAATGTCTGCCTTCTCACTGTTTTCTCTGAGCTGAGAACAATGTTCTTAAGTCAAGAGTTGTGCTTTTTTCCACCAATCTGGGTCTTTTTAGGCTTCCACCTGGGACTGAGGATGGCTGTTGCTCAGTACACGCCAGAAATGTGAAGAAATTCTCTTCTTTGTTGAAGAACACAAGTACCTTAGGACAACTACTGACATGCTTTATTCCTCTGCTGTACCAGGGACCTCCAGGACCAGCAGGCCCTGAAGGACCAGCAGGCCCAAAAGGCGTGGGAGATGCTGGACCAAAGGTACTTGTCCAATGGTAGACCAATGCATCTGACTCGTAAACAAGGTAGACAGACATCTTCTGAAAAATGTGTTAGATAAGAACGACAAATATATGACAAAATGCTGTATTCTTATGTCCCACTTTTCTTTCTGTTGGAGGAAGAGCTTGTGATAGACTTTTCTGATGTGATAGAAACTAGTTCTCGCCTTATCCTCAGACTTCATGCAAATCTGCAGGTTTTTCATACATCCAAAGACCCAGGATGTTTCTAGATGCTGGTGTTGCCATGTGGAAGTCAGAATCCAACACAAGCACAGTATTGCCTAATAATTATGCCCTTCCTTTCTCTGGCAGAAGTGTGAAGGATGAGGCCAAAAAATGAGTTAGGGGTTACAGAGAACTACTGAGATATCTTTTAAGTTGGATTCCTAAGAGAAGACTATAAACCTTTATCTAAAATTAATATTTGTTTAGAGGCTAAACTCACAAAAACCCTCAAACAAGCAAAAGACTGATAAAGGGATTTGAATTACAACACTGAAACACTTCCAAGGTTTTTTATAAAACCCAGAATAGTTAAGTCTTATGAAACTATAAGTGGTATGTAACTCACCTGAAAAGTTACATTGTAATTGCTATGTTATAAAAAGTCGGAAAAAGAGACTTAAGATTAAAATCATACAACAAATTTCTTTAAAATATCCCAGAGTGGCTTTATTAATGATTTCCTCATTGCATATGTGAAATAAGAAACAGGCAGCTTGTTGCAGGACAAAGCAAAAGAAATATTGCCCAAACAAGGTTTTTCCCAAACACAAAGAACTTTCAACTTCAGTTCCCTGAACAGGAGAATTCACATTTATATAAACTGCAGTAACATCTCAAAAAAATCCACAATAAAGGAAAAATTGAAGGACATTCTTTCTTAGAATGCCTTGACTTTAGAATTACCACAGAATGGTCCCAATGTCACTGGGATCTGGGAAACCTGGTTTTGTGCTTCTATTCTGAATTACTGCCTATCAATACAAGGCATTTTGCTTCAAGTAATGCAAGACCTAAAAGTAATTTCAATTATGTTATTCAGTATAAATTTACAAAAAATGTATATGGTTAAACTAATTAGATTTTTCTGTATGAGATTGTGTCTTTCCAAATAGAAATACTAGTCTTATAATACATGTTTCTTGATGCTACAGAAAAACATTAAAATCCTAGAATCTTGTATGAAATTATCAAGGCAGATAAAGATTTGACTTATGACTACAGGATGTCTAGGGGTATTGCTATGTCTGAATTCTTCCTTGCTTCCTAAATCCATAATTGTGGAAAACAGTGTTTCCTAAAGAAAAGGAATTGGAAAGTCACATTATCAAAAACTCCACATGGGAGTTTTAGGCTGGGCTGGAGGTGTGCTGTTGATGTGATTCTTCTAGCGGACCCACTTACTGTGCTTGGGTTTTCAGACCAAAGAGGGTTTGAGTGATCCCACAAGCCAGGAAATGGATTTCCTCCAGATGAAGCTAAACTAGGTGATGTGATCTGCAGGTGCTCTTAATGTTCTTCTACCCTGAGTGGGGGTCAGTCCGTGGGAGCAGACTGGGCAGGTCTCCTCACATGGTGTAGGTGTAGCCATCAGGCTGCAGATTGGCTGCTGTTGTGCGGGCAGCTCTGTGTGTTGATGGACACATAGCATTAGAAGCTGCCTGTCAACAGGTTTGTGCTCACAGTAACCGTGGATAGGTTCATGGCGTAGGTTCTGAATGCACTTTGTTCATGGGTTGTGAAGTGGAGTCTTGTTCTAGGAGGAGCTGTGCTTCAAGGAGGAGCTGTCCTTGCAAGTAACACAACACAATTAGGGCAAATCGTGCTTACACCAAATTTTGTATGAATAGTTCTCGTGGATCTACAGGTTTTATTTGTGTTACAGTGTGATATTGCCCACCAAACCTGCCTGCTCAGAGTGATGCTTATCTAACACTCTGTCAGGATAATAAAAAATTCAAGAGTTAAAAACATCTGGTAAAATACTTAATTTGTATTTTTTTACTTTAAAATAGGTAAGCTTCTTTTTGATGATGCCCCTAGGTTGGTGTGTTAGTCATGTTGAGTGAAATGCGTGTTGTTCTATGCAGAGTGAGCAGCTGTAGCTTTTGCAGTGTATGAGTGGGGCACCAAAGCAAGCATTGTCTAACGAGATGTAACATCTCTGATTTACTTCTGTTTATCCACACCAGATATAGTATAGAGTGCACTGGAAGAAAAGGAACTAAATATATAAACATCTCTTCTCATTCCCTGATTTTTTCTTCTGTTTGTCCATATTACATTCTGATTTTTTAATCTTTGCATAACATCTTGATACCAAAGGTGCCACAAGGAAAAAGAATTCACTTGAATTACAAGAATTCCCCCAGAACTTAGCTCATAAAATGGAAAATATTCTGGTTTTTTCAGATGAAATGTGAATGCATTGGCTACCTCTTACACCTCCCTACAAAAAAAAAAAAAAAAAAAAAAAAAAGAAGGTAAGAACAGTGACAATCTCTGCATATAGAAAAAGAACATTTATTTGATAAAAGAGGCTCATAAATTTACACACTAGTTAATTTGAAATTCCTTTGAGGATCATTATATAGGAATGTTCCACTCATCTGAATCAAAGCGTTGTTCTCTCTGCTTTCAGAAATGACTCACATATGTGCATACTGCTAGACAGGAATTTTATGTATCAGAGGTCAAATTCACATGAAAACAAAATTGGAGCATGTGGGATGCATTGAGTCCTGGCAGAACCCTATTTTCTGTAGCATTAAAACAGAAGCACATAATGTCAGAATATAATAAAAATTTGATTTAAAAGCACTGTTGCCAACGAGGAGGTGAGTTACAGACATTCAAGAGCAAGAGCCCAGCACTAGAAATAAAGCAAGTAACTGGATAGCAGAAAGATTATTAAAATCCTTAGCACAGTCCCTAGTGCACGAACATTTGGGCTGGATCCAGTTGCAATATAAACAACTTTTGCAGCTTGGGCCTTGCCTATTTGAACTAAAATGTGGAAAGTAGAGATAAAATATATATTTTTTAAAATATGCTGTCCTTACAAATACTGTTATATCCATTAGCTCTCACAAAAGACAGTATTGCAGTGTCTGCTCTATGTTTCAGTGTCAAATACATATGCTTCACAGTAAATGACTTATATATATTGGGAAATCCAAGATTTACTTTTCAGTTGACCATTAGGTCATTTAATGGGTTTTTTTTTAATAAAAGGTTCAGAATCAACATTGGACTCCCACACTTTACAGTGTCTTGACTCAGCTCTTTATTTCTTTCTTCAGTGATGTTTTTCTAGTTCACTGTTTTGCTGATGGTGACAAGCTTGTCTAGCACAATACAAGAAATAAATTAGACCTCATCAAAGAACAGTATTAATCGGTTTTGAACGGAATTCCCTGAAGGACAGCTTAGTATGACACCTGAGAAAAAAGAACTGCTCCACTTCACAACTCATAAAGCAAAATAAAAGTCTTTTTCTTTAAGCCAAGAAATACAGAAACTGTGAGGATTACTATAAAGCTCTACAAAGGAGCTTTTCAATGAGACATCTGGTATTAACTAAGCATGTGAGGTTAAAATTCAATCCTTCACCTGCAACGACCCTGTGGAAGACTGTGTTACCCATGGGAGGAAGAGGCAGATGACTTCAGGTCACCCTTTATGCTCTTGTTGGTCAGGGCTGGTCTGAGAGCAGGTTGTAGGTATACTGGATACTGGGCCATAAGGAATCATTTAGGTTTGATAACCTCCCATTCACTTTCCATCCCAGCAGCTCACAGGCTGTTTCACAGGCCACAGCATCCCAGGATCTCCTACAAAATATATTTTAATGCAATATCTATATCTCTTAGCTCTGGCATCTCTGGCAGATTTCAGAGGGAGGCTTGGGCAGGGAAAGCTTTGGCTGCTCTGCACAACTTCTGCTCATGAAGAGTTGTCCTACAAACAGCTTAAGATTATATTGTGGTTGTGGGGACATTGAGGACAAATAAATATTCCTTTGATAACAGATGGTACTAGACAGGAAGATGGCCAATGTCTTGGCTCTTTGCATTGCAAGAAAGGTCTGATATAAAAGCTTTAGGTCATCTGAGGGAAAAATTTCCTCCCGACTGAGCATGGCACTTAGTTTAACCCAATCACCTTGACACAGCAATTTAAAGCTAAGAGCATCCAAGTACCATGCCTATGTCCTGATTCAAACTGGCCAGTCTCCAGTGTTTTGCATGAAACAGGAAATGAAATTCAAAAGCCAAATGTTATATCAGGAAGGAGAGCATTATAAGCTTAGTCTAAGCCTTAGCCTTGTAATCAGGTTCCCACCTCTCCAAATCCCTCAAACCTGAGCATAGTTTGGGGCCTAATATGTTTGCATAACTAGCACATATGTTGGGACTTAGCATGAGGGTATCATAGCCATAGATTAAAAAACACAGATTGGAGTGATGTCTTGCTAGAGACAGAACCTTGGGAATTTCAACTAAAAGCAGTCACTATGATGACTGCACACATTCCTCCCAGAATGTAAAGAAAATCCGTAGAATAGTCTGTTTGCTTTTTCCTTTTTAATCTGTTTGATAAGTTGTTCCATTTCACCTACCACAACTCAAGTGACATCTGTGATTTGTGATTTATACTTGCACCTCTCTCCTAGATCGAATGCTCCCTCTGCAGGCACAGCCCTTTCTACAGCTTTTCCAAGTGCAAAAATAAGTACAATTAAGAGTTTTTAAAATTATTTCTTTTTAATTTTGTCAAGAAATACAATTTCTTCTGCTCTGTTATTAATATATGGCATGATCAATAGCTTCTCAGTGCATTTTTTTATTTTGCACTTACCTGCACAGGAATAGGTTCAGGGATATCAAGCTAGACCAAATTCAGAATATTCTGCATCTCTAACTTATCGATTATAGACTTCTTTTTTCTTTTCAAGGAATGGATGGGAGTTTTCAAGTAATCATGCACTGAATGTGTGCCTATTCCCTCATTTGTACAATCACAGTCTGAGGGAAACAAAACTGTGCATTCCTCCTATCACTAATGTCCCCTGTCCCCCCATCTCCTTTGCTGGGTTTATCTGCAGCACCAGGGGCAGCACCAGGCTCTCTGTTACACTCATTTTCTCCTGACCAGACAGCTGCTCCCTTTTCTCTGCCTGGTGGTTAAGGGATGAGTCCGCTCTGGATTTTCTTTGTTCTTCAGTAACGTCATAAATTGAATGTCTCTCCATTACCTAACCTCCAACTATCACCAAAACTGTTGAAAATTGATGTGGTCAGGGCCCATACATTTCTGATGAATTTGGCTGAAATCAACTGATGAGTTCAAAATATACTGGAAGAAAAAAAGAGAATCAACACAGACAAGCAGAAGCACAGGCAGAGTATCACTTAAACCTCAGTTCCTTCAGAAATCAAGCTAAATGTATGTACATTAAGGCTTTTTAAAGAAACAGGGCTATTCTTTTTATTCTTCTATATTGATGCTATTGAAATTCATTTAGTTTTCATAAATGCCTAGATTTGGCAGTTCTGGAAATTAAATGTCTCTAGTGTCAGAACAAGCACAGTATCAGTAAAAGGTCATGATCACGGTGCCACTAGTAAGCTCCCTGTCCATCCTGGTAAGCCCCTCCAAAATATGATGGGAAAATGGTGGTGTTTCCAAATGGGTTTCCTTTTTTTTGTTTGTTTTTTTTTGGTAGCTGATAAGCCTGCAAAGTAGAGTCCTAACTCTGTTGGTGATTTCGATCACGTGGGCCTTTGCTTGGGAAATAATGTTCTTCACCTAGACCTTCAATGATGTGGGTGCCTGTATTTTGGGGGTTTTTTTTTATATATACCTATCTGTAAAGCAGCTGTTTATTTATGTAGCATTTGTTTGGCTTGTTTTTTAAACTCAGGTGTTTGACTGCTTCCTAAGTGGATGAAAGATGTAACATTTACTAGGTGATGACTGACATTTCTGTGACTATTTTCAGGGAGACCGTGGAATTAGAGGCCATCCTGGGCCCCGGGGACCACCAGGATTGGGAAGCATGGGTCCCAAGGTTGGTATGATGCCATGTTGAAGTTTTTGGGCTCTTTTGTGATGCTGTCTGCCAGACCCCGATCTCTCAGACACCAAATGATCTTCATCAGTTACTGATTTATGCTGGTGCAGCTTCAGGAGAAATCAAGCATATAGACGTGGTCACTAACCATACACTTCTACCAACTGGATTAGGGAGAATACTAATGGGATGAAAATTGCATTTCCAGCTAAACTTTATGAGATTACAGCTGGAGATTGAACAGAGCTATCAGGATGGTAAATTAGTTAAATGATGTATTTCTTCTGCTTGTATCTGTCCTGTTTCCAAGATACTCTTTTGTGCTGGAAAATACGTTAAATGTGAATTTTATGTTTGCAATTTTTGCTCAATCAAATTAAATCCAATTAATTTCGTTAGTAAAACCATTAGGAAAGAAATATGAAAACAAAAAGTTAATTCTATAAGCAACCAGCATGCAACATGTGGGCAATTTTTTCTCCCTGCACTAAAGTGATTTTTAATTTTGAAAAGACATTCAGTACTTGCCTGGATTTCGTTATTACAGGTTTATCATCAATTATTTTTACAAAGGCAATGGGGAAAAACATTGTATATTATTTCTCCACTTCTGTTTAATTTAAACATAGATGCACCTTTGTAACTTTTTGCATAATAGCAGAGAGCACAGAACCCGCCACTGCCATTTTATATAAACTAGTATCTGAATGAAGAAACATTGCTATTACCAGCTCCAGATATGCAATAAGCAACAAGAGTGTGAATACCTTTTCAGGATGTATCTGATTTTACCTTGCTTTCTGAAAGCTGCAGCAATTTCAGTACCTTGGTAAATCCTACTGATATAGCCTGTTTCAAGTTCGGACTGTCAAAATCCTACAAATGTGTGACACTATGTGCTCTTTCCACAAAGCCTTTGGGAATGAAAAATGTATTCTCTGTGGGGAAACAATATTATGTTTTCAAGGGTGAGGGCATGTCTGTAGTCTCTCTCCTATGAGGAAGGGCTGAGAGAACAGGGTTTGTTCAGCCTGGCAAAGAGAAGGCTTCGTGGCTGAGATGGCCTACCCTTTCTCACAGTGTGTAAATACCAGTAGTCCTTGGTTATTATCAACAATTCTTGTCTGTTATTACCACCAATCCTTGGCTGGCTCCACGGCCATCAGGGTTTGAGGCATACAATTATCTCCTTATCTTCTGGGAATTGAGAGCCTTGGATGGCTGTTTATAGGGCCGCAAGAGAATGGGCTTTAGTCGTAGTGATTTTCCGTCCTGGCCACAGTTTGAATCTGTAACTTTCTTTGACAGTTCAGTAACAAAAATATTCCACTTGGGTTGTTATTCAGGCAAGAAAGATAAGTTTCCAAGCCTGTTTGTTGAAAAACAGGAGATGGTTAGACACCTGTTAGTTCCTGGGAACAGACAGTGCTTCTGATAAGCTCAGGAGTGGCTTAGTCCAAGTGCAGTTCATCAAGGCTGAGGTCTAATGAGCATTTCTTACATCCCAGTGCAGCCTGGGGCAGGAGATGCACCACCACAATCCACCGTGCAGCTAAAGTTAACTTATTTGGGCCTCTACAGGGGTGACTTAATTGCAGCCTTCCACAGGGAGCCTGCAAGAAAGATGGAGATGGACTATTTACAAGGGCACATAGTGACAGGACAAGGGGGAATGGCTTCACACTGAAAGAGGGCAGGTTTAGATTCAATATTAGGAAGAAATTCTTTACTGTGAGGGTGGTGAGGCACTGGAACAGTTGCCCAGAGAAGCTGTGGATGCCCCATCCATGGAAGTGTTCAAGGCCAGGTTGGATGGGGCTCTGAGCATCCTGGTCTAGTGGAAGGCGTCCCTGCCCTTGGAAGGGGGGTTGGAACAAGATCCCTTCCAACCCAAGCAATTCTATGATATATGTCTTGAGATAAGCTGTCTGGCACAACATTTTGTGAGAATTCCTGCTTACGTGTATATATATATATATATGTATGTATGTATGTATGTATATAACCAGTATTTTTCACAAGAGATTTTGTGAAAGCTTGTGACAAATTTTTTGTCTGCACAGATGATAATGATGACTTTTCAAACATCACTGATATCTAGAAGTTAAGTATTTAGAACTATAAATTTCTATTTCATGATGACCAAGTTTTCTTGTACTTCTGCCTAATTCAACATATAAAAAATGTAGGTAGTATGCATACCACTGAATGATTTCCACTTCTGTATTGGAGCACAGTGATTGTTTATTATAGGACAGTAACCAAAAGTCCAGCCTGCACTTGACAGAAACTTTTATGAAGCTTGATCAAATTTTGAAAACTTTTTCAATTAAAAATAAAGAAGGAAAAAAGGCAAATCAGTCATTTAGTTTTGATGAAATCAAAAGGATATACCTCACTTTCTCACTTTGAAATGTTAGATTAGCCTGCCTGCAAAGCACAAGGGCTCTACCTGATTTTGGCTGTATTGATACAAAACAACATGTGTTGCTTTGGCTTTTCTCTCTTCCCTCCCACTTATGATTTTCTGAATGACTGGTTCTCCCAGAGACTGTGGCCTCACAGGGGCTTGGCATATGCCCATGGTGCCCAAGAACTAACATGCCTGTCAGATTTCCTTACACTAGGTTTTATTGCTCTGGTCCTTTGTGCCTCTACTGTCGTGCCTCCCTTTGGTGGAGTGATTGCACGAAGCTGTTCTGTAAACATGGTTTCTGTCATCTACTGTGTGGGGAAAAATGAGGAAAATATCACTCTGTGTTATGAGTCATTTTTATTCTTTAATTATTTCCAGATTAATTGTTCCTTTGCCAAGGATAATTACCACAGTGAGAAACCATAAACCAAAAAAGAATCAGACCTATAGTCTTTGACATGGTTTTACCTTTTTGCTTGCAGGGACTTTGGAATTATTTCCTTAGTGTTACTGAGAGTTTACCTCCTAATCCTTTTTTTGCCTCACTGACTGTTCTAGGGTATTATGGGACGTAATGGCTTGCCTGGCCCACCTGGCCCCTCTGGCATCAGCATACAAGGAGAAAAGGTAATCCAGGTTAATGTGATATCTGTTCAGTTTCCTCTGAAACTGTATCTTAAAGACATTCATTGTCTTCTTTCCGTCTTTGCCACCAAATCAGTGAGCTCCTGCAAATATTAATTTTACACTTAAGTTTCTTATTCATAAGCTATGCATATTTACTTTGTTTGCTGTTTTTCAGTATTGTTTGCACCCAATTGCTCTTCTGTTGTTCTTGTCATTAAAAATATATTTAACCTGGATAAAAAAGGCTTATCTCTGCCACATCTTATTGATTTACTTAGATCTGTGGTTTTCTCTGGGTTGCACTTGTAAAAGGCAGTAACGGAGATCTACTGTGGCAAAATTAGTTAAACAACATGTAGGAATATAAATGAAATTAGGCAGTCTCCCATATACTCTTAATTGGGTTTTTACTCACCCAGTTCCAGCCACAACTTCTCTCCTTAAAAGGAGAAACACAAACAAGACAACATAATCTGAGCATTCAGTTGTTAAATTGCCTTGTCACAAATATGTGGAAAAATTTATTAAAACTGGAGGGTCCACTGGAAAGGAACCCAAGTTTCTCTTTTTTTTTCCTTAAATCAGTGTGCTTAAAATTGAGCATATGATTGAATATTTCCCTGGATCAAGAGTATTGTGCTCAGGTCTCCAACTCTAAGTGGTCAACCAGTGATTCAGTAAAAGGAGCAATGTTCTAGTTTGCTTAGAAAAGGTGCCTCTCTATACTGTGATTGTTGGCTGTAGATACTAAAGCCGTCAGGGAATTCACTGGCAAACAGGTCTTCATTGGAAAACAGTGACATTCTGAAACAAACAAACAAACAAATTTGTGAAAATGTATCTTGTTTGCAAAGTTATTTGAAGGAGAATCTTTCTTTGGTTCATTGTGGAATTACTTCATACAAGCTTTTCCAGAAAAGCACAGATTCCTTCAGAATTTATTTTGTTCAGGACTTACTTTGATTACATCTTCAATGTCTTCAATTTTTATATTTGTGTTCCATCATTTCTGTTTTCATTCTGCAGAGGGCTCTTCCTTTTTTTTCACTGTGAGGTGTTTCATAGCTTAAGAACATACTTTATTTTGTTCTTTCTTTTTCCCTTATTGTATAACTCCCTTTCATGGGTTCTGATTTATCTTGTTTCCAGACTTTCTTAGACAGAGATGGTTAAGAGTCATGGCTGTCTAGACCTTTGTTTCTGATCTGTTTGCAATTTGGCTCTCTATTAATTGTTATCAGTAATCACAAGGTTAATACATATTTTAATGTGAGGACATAAAAAACTCCTTATTTCCTTTCCTCTTCTTCCTTTGTTTGCTGAATCTCTGCAGGCTTTTTGCTCTACTCTTGTGAAAACCAGAAAAATTCTTGCCACCTCTGTGTTGCTTTATGATATAGGAAAACTCTTTCTTGTCAGCCTTTAATAACAATTTCTGCTGTGTTTCCAGAATCTAGTATTTGGGATATATCTTTGTTAATTCTACAGGTGTGCAAGGTTAATTATAAAAGCACAATTGCCATTCTGGACAAAAATGTTTCAGGAATCAAATGCATTGGATGATATAGTAACAAATATACATATTACACAATATTTTTCTGTTCCCGTGAGAAGGCTTACCCAGAATATGATTTGTGTGCACAAAATACCTCTTTCTCTCTCTCTCTCTTTCTCTCTCTCTCTCTCCCTGTCTCTCTCTCTATATATATATTTAGATACACACAGATGTATGTCTGGATGTTACATTGGCAATAAATTATTTGTTTATTTATGCTGTGAATAAATATCTAAAGCATGTGTTACAAGTGTAGAGAACTCAGTTTCATTATGGAAGCTGTGTGGAAGAACACAGTTCACTGACACACTGTCAAACAAAGGCATGTTTCTAATGCAAGGATGTGGAATTTAGGGATGTTGGAAAGTAATGTGGCCTGGCTATGAAATGTCTTTGGGCTTGAAAAAAAACTGTAATGATATGGTGGGTCAAAGTCAGCTTCTATTGTTTCTGTAGCATTCCATGAGCTGTGTAGGTACCATTGGTCTTGCCATTTCTATTTTCTTCCCTCAACAATTTCTTTTTAAAATTATGATTATTTTTATATAATTCTTAGGAACAGCTTATTTCTGAGCCACTTTTGCAACTGTCTTGCTCTAGTAGCACCAGTTTCCTCCACACACTAATGCTCGTAGAGCTTCTGTCTGTCTATTTTGTCCTTTTATGTCTTCACAAGTCAAACTTCATTCTTTTTGGCCACTCTTCATCAGATTAAAGCTACTCTACTCCTGCATTTGAGCTATTTGAGTATTTTTTTCTAGAGAGAGAGAGATCTTGGTCTGCATATGGTAAGAATGGAATGCCAAAAATGAGTTGGTTTTCAAGTTATTTTATGCTGATAGCTATATTCACAATCTTCTTTTTTTATGTTTGGTTCCCTTTCAAAACCACCGTCTAGACATTCTCAGATCTGCACTCAGTTCATTTTGGTAATACTGGTGCTCAAGTTTGAATTTAATTATGTACATGGATTGAACTGTCAAAGCCATAAATATTTTTAAATTAATACAGCACACTTCTTGGGTTTTACTAAATGTACTGTTATGGAATCTATGATAAACCCTTCTAATGTTGATTGATACTTGTTGCACAAGTAGAGGAAGCAGGATTTGGTTCCGCAGTTGATGTTTTAAAGGATGAAACTCACATGTGTGCTTGTGAGAAATGTCAGCTGTATGGGTATGAATTTACTTAGAACAGTAGGTCTCATTCAGTTTTCTTTGCCTGAACACCGTCCTAACAATGTCAAATGGGCAGTAACAAATGGCAGCAATAAATCTAGTTTTGTTTGGTCTGACATTTATTACTAGTGAATGACCACTGGAATACACAGCATATCCTGATTTTGGTTCATATGCATGTGCTCTGCAGACCTGCAGAGGTGCTAACCAGGAAACTGTGTGATGACCCAGGAGAGAGAGATAGTCCGTCCCAGTGCTGAACAGCAAGCCTTGAAACAAACTGGCATACTATTTCTGTTTAAATTTACTGTTTAAAAGCCATTTGCATTTATACCTCAATGAGGGCCCCAAGAAGCACAATCCTGCTAGAAAGCAACTTAAAGGAAATTAGATTAAATAGTCACTGTGAGTTCCTATGACAGAAATAAATAAATTGCCTTGTGCATCCCATCACCTTAGGAGTATTTCCTACTTACAGGAAATCCCCCTAGTGGATCAGCTATGTAATTTGATACATCCACTGTTTTCCAGTCTCCAGCATCTACATAGTAGTGTCTGAATTGCTGCTGCTCTAAGAAATGGGGGGAGAGGGGAAGTTCTGCTTACAGAGGCAAGAGGCTCCTGGTTAGCAGGTCAGGGATAGGTAGCCCTGGTGGCAAGCAGAGCATTTAATTCCCCATGCTGGGGCTAGTAGACCAAGAGGCACCCACAGGGCAAGGCTATAAAAGCAGTGCTCCAGTGGAGATGTGAATGGTGGAGTGCCTTGGATACCTTTCCCTAGCACAGGGCAAGACCACAATGCACCCATGTGCAAGGAGAAGCCTTCATCTCAGCAGGATCTCAGTCAGATCTGGAATTTGGACAGGGAAAACCATCCATGGGCATGACTTGTAGTACACTCTGTCTTCAAGGAGCTGCTTCTCATTGCCTGACTCCTGGTGAATTCCCAACTCATGGGAGCCAGGAGCCTTCAGTACAAGGAAGAGAAGGTTGGCTTAGCTGTGCACTGTGAAGCTGTTTCTCTGCCTGCAGAGGTCCATCCAGCACAGCAGGAATAGTCAGTGATCAGTCCTGCTGCACTGGTGAACTTAGGTGAAGGCTGGATAAACTTGGAAACATTTTTGCGTTTCTCTGTCCATTAAGAGCAATATGACCCCTTTAGACCCACTTGTGAGCAGCAATACAAGTATTACTAAAAGATGCTTTAGAGGGACAGTGGGAGCTCTTGGCTGAAAAATAGAACTGACTAACCTTGTATTTAGTTAGGTTTGATACAGGTGGTAACTGCTCCTGGTCTCATTGACATTCTCTGGAGCTGGTTTTGGTATCTGCGCTGGGCACTGCTGTTATGTGAATTATGCATGTAATGTGAATTACGGTGAAGCATTTCTGTACCAGGAAATATAATCACTTCTAGCTGTGTTTAAAATGCATACAGCAGTTGATCTGTAAAAAATATTTGTGTTACCCTATTAAATAAAGCAAGAAAGTTTCTGGAATCCAGAAGCTAAGAAGAATTTTCTGTGTGTATGTAACAGCTGTGTTTTATAACATTGTGTGCCCACACTGCTAGCATGGACATGCTTTTTAAGTCAAAGTACATGCAGCAGGGCATGTGTAGCAATCCTTATAAACAATTTTGAGCTTTGTGGCTAGACTGATACTCTCTTTTGAAGTATCAGCAGAAAGGTGTTCTGCCATCCATGCTGTGAACAGTAGAGATGTCTTCTTATTTACTTAAGATCAGAAAAACTTAAGTTTACCCTGAAGAGACCATGAATGTGTATTTTTAGAGAAATTTTGGTTTGGACCTCATTTTACTGCTTGTAGACAGGAGGAATAAGTATCTGAGCCTCTGAGAGGTTACTTTTGTCTTTCATCTCTTTCAGTAGAATGATACATTTTCATTTAATTAATCAGGAATAAATTCTTCATTATATAATTTATAAGGTTCTCATGTATGTTCAGAATCATAGCCAATTGCTTATTTCTCCAGCCTTAGACCACTTTTGTCTTGAAAATTGTGTGCTTCATCCCATAGTACAAATATCTGGCTTTCTCTATGATGCAGAGTGTTCTAAAGTGAATAGAAAACAGCATAGATTTTACATTTATTTTCAGTTAAACTTAAGTTTCGTATTCTGTTCAGGGAGAAAAAGGAAATAAAGGTTTTCCTGGACCAAAGGGATCAATAGGACCTGGCCTTCCTGGACAAAAGGTAAATCCTAAGCTTGCAGTAAGGAAAAAAAAGGGGTTTTGTTCCTTTATTGGATGTTTGGTGTGACAGGTCTTTGAAGACAAACAGAAGGCAAAGACATTACCTTGTTTGAATAGCAAGGTAGGTACCTACTACTCATTGTCAGCTTTGAAGTCTGTGAAAATCCTAATGGTCCTTAAGGATCAGCTTACAAAGTAGGCTCTAGAATAAGGTCATACCTGTTAGCAGGAAAATAATTGTAAGTTATTAAAATTGTGTATTCAGTTATTTTTTTATATTTTTTGGGTATTACAAAATGTCTTTTTATTTGCCAGTCATTGACGAAAAAAGGAATTGCTTTATGATTGATATCATTTAAGGGCTTTGTTTTATCTGACTTGTTTTTTTCTGCAACGATTGAGGCCCAAGCTTGAATCTTTCCTTACTGAATAACTTCCTGGTTGTTCTAAAAATTGTGAGAATTTCCTACACTTAGCTATTCACATCTAACAGCTTGAGAGCTTTTATGTGAATATCAAGCTCTTTCACACAGATTCAAATTTCTGCCTCCTAGTTCTGTTTTCACTCACATTCCAAATGCCACATACTGTAATAATAACTGCAATATTTTCACTGATCTTCATATTCATCTTGTATATTGACTAATCTTTGTGACCCAGTGTAAATCTCTCCACGTGACTTTTCTCCAAGCAAACTTTTCTGTTTGCTATTAATACAGCAGACTTTTCACACATGGAGAGGAATGGTTTAGTTCAGCAGGAATTTTGTATATGTACCAAAAAGATCAGGTTTTAGTATATTTAAGTGTAAGAAAGTAGCACCACCACTACAGTCAGCATACCATATTTGCTTTCCCATTATTATTAATGTTGACATTAACTTTGATGATATTAGATTCAATTCATTGACAGGTAATGGAACGTAATATCCTTTGCTGGATATTATGATTTTGTGAAATGGAATAAGAACTGTCTTCCAAGACCTTACTTAGTTGAAACTGGTTTTCTTAATGCTGTGGAGGAGCTATGTACAATTTTCAGATTTATACCTGTTTGAGTAAGATCAGAATCAGACTGCGAGAGTCAAAAGGGTTCTTTAAAACTGGTAACAATCACCACAGTGAAGGCTATGACACAGGAGTTACCTGTGTGATTCCATTGGCTGGGTAATAATGAGGAATAATATCAAAATGGCCGGTAATCTAGACAAATTCATAAGCTTTAGAATTTCAAATGTGAAAATGTATTTCAAAAATGTATTTCAAAAATTTCAAAGTGAAATGTAAGCTGGTTAGGAATTTCCAGAGAGAAGTAAAAACCTGTCCTGCGCAATCTTCTTCTTGAAAAAAATGTCTAATTTAGAACCTGAATCCTATTTACAATATGTTTTATACCTGCATTATATGAAAACTGTCTCATAATGGTGAACCCTCTCACTTCTTGGAAGTCAAAAGGTCTAGTCAGTTGAGGGAAAGAGTGTAGAATTGCTTCTAGATGTGAAACATTGTATTTTCCAATGGATGTAGCAGTCCAAGCATGCCTCTTCATTTGTCCTTTGAAAGCTCACAGGTTTTCATTTGGCTTTAATGCAGAGCTGGTGTGAGTTTCAGCACAGTGGCTGATCCAAGGCAGTTATTTCTCTCTGTAAGTCTAAATTAGCATAGGTCCAGTATAAACATGGTTTTAGAGTTCAAGAAAATCAAAGAACGGTAAATATTATATATTCTTGACATTTGCATATAGATGTCTTTACACCCCCTCCGGAACTAAGGTAAGTTTTCACAGAAATTTCTCAAAGGTGCTTTTACTGCCTGTTTTGCTTTCTCTGAGAGCCTGCTTTCAGATATTCTCCTTATAATACATACAAGATAATAAAAAAAACCAAAAAAAGCCAGAAAATTTATCTTTAAAGCTCATTGAAGCTTACTTCCAGCTCTGACAACCAACAAAACTGGAGCTATGACTGTATTTAATACAGTTGTTTTAAATTAGGGAGACTATGGAGATAAAGGTGATCCAGGGAGCAAAGGTGCCAAAGGAGAGATTGGAGACCCAGGACCGCCAGGGCCAAAGGTAAAACACATTTTCGTGTTACTTAAATTTACACAATAGGAACTAAGCAAATTGCTAATTATATCACTCTACATGTTCTCAGGGAATTGGGGGAAGAAAAGGTGAACCTGGTCTTTCGGTAAGTACGTAAATAAATTATTTGAAGCAATAGTAGTTTATCTGGGGAAAATATTTAAAGGTAATGTGATCTTACACAAGGCTCTTTATAAGATATTGCATTGTCTGCATTTTTGTAAATAAATAAATATTTCAGCGTTCTTAACACTAGAACACACAACAAATTAATACTCTTTTTCAGAGAGAAGATGTTATCAGACTTATCAATGAAATATGTGGTAAGCATTCCCGTATGGAAAAAAAGTAGTTCTGATAAAACACAGGGAATTCATATTGACTGAATGGATTTTTCCTCTGCATGTTTGTGTGTCAGGATACCACTGATATGAAAACGATGCTCACTATGTTGCCAGAGCTATACCTGAAGTAATTTGGTCCAGCTCTGTTTCTGTGATCAGTACCAGTAACTAGAAATTAATCCATTAACTGAGTTTGAATTGATTGTAAATCTGATGTATGAGTTAAATTCATTTTTTGAAGGTGGTCTCTCATAAAATGTCTGAAATGGGTATTTTCTAGGTTGTGGTATGAAATGTAGAGTAATGCCACTGGAACTAGTATTCGTCATAGACAGTTCAGAAAGTGTTGGACCAGATAACTTCAATGTTATCAAAACCTTCATGAAAACATTCATTGACAAGGTTTCAGCCAACCACGCTACAACCCGCATTGGCGTTGTCAACTTCAGCCACAAAGTGGACCTGGTGTCGTCTCTGAAGCAATACACAAGCAAAGAGTACCTGAAATCAGCTGTTGACAAGATGCCCTACTTAGGAGAAGGCACCTACACAGCTTCTGCTATCCAAGAAGCCGTTCAGTTATTCCAGGCAGCGCGCCCGGCAGTGCGGAAGGTGGCTCTTGTAATAACGGATGGACAAGCGGACAGTCGTGACAAAGTACCACTGGATACTGTAGTAAGAGAGGCCCATGCTACAGATATTGAGATATTTGTCATTGGGATCGTTCAAAGGACTGACCCTCATTATGAGGATTTCCTGAAAGAAATGCAGCTCATCGCAACAGACCCTGATGAAGAACACGTTTACCAGATAGACGACTTCGTAACACTTTCAGGTAAAAGAAACTATTTCGTTAAGGGGAAATTTGAAATAAGCATGTAAGGGAGCTTGGCCTCTCCCACGGCCAGGCAAGGCAGCCTGCTGAGTGGCAGCTTTTATTTCTCTGTTGGATAAAGCTCGCTCTTGTTTTGCATCATCTTTGGCCAAATGAAACCTTTGCCAAATTTTTGCCTCTTGCAGAAACAATAAATCGGAAAGAACGTTGGTTTTCTAAGCCCAGGTCTTCTTTGGGATACTCCTTTTTTGTGAGAGATTGCATCAGCCTTCCTTCACAGTCCTTTTGTGCTTGGCCATAGTTTCATCCTAGAGAGACGTAGATTTCCTTCCACCCTGACGTAACATCTCGGACTCTCTCTCTCTCTTTCTTTTGGGTCTTATCAGTCTTGGAATCCCTCCACTCTCTCTTACAAGCACTCTTTCATTTTTTGGGGTTTTTTCTAAAAGCCATAGGGAAACCTATGCTTTCACCCCGATTCCAGGGAAAAAATGGTGGATCCACACAAAAGGGAATGGGATATGATAGACATTATATATTTCAATGTATGTGGCTTGAAAAAATTCTGTGGCTACAGGTGAAATCAGGAGTAAATCCAGAGGAAAACTATAATGACCCATGAAAAAAAAGTACATTGATCCAGACTAACTGGACCAGCCTATACTTTTCCTGAGCATAAACTTATTTTGCTATTCTGAAACTGTGAATGAAGTTAAGTCTGGATTTAAAGCATTAAGAGAAATCCAAGCAAAGGTTCTGCTTCCAGTGGGATTAAGCTTACGGCTCTGACTCAGACTCCAGCATTCAATGTAAAAATATTCCCATTCACTGGTGGTTTTTGGTTTTGCAAATAAGTAGAAAACTGTTGCCCAGATTTTCTTTTTCTTTCTTGCACATAAACACTTTCTTTCCTTCACTCTCATTTTCCATCTATTTCTTCTTAAAATAACAACATGGCATTAAAATAAAATAATTCAGAGACTGTGTTACTTTATTACTTGTCATTTGCATTTTGACATCACTACAAAGTATGGTGTTTCACAAGTCAATGTGATTAAAAGTTTAGGGTTAATACTGCGCTAAGAGCTTGTGCTGAATCAGTGACTTCTTTTGATTACTATTTAAAAAAATGTCATAAATTCATTAATCTTTTCAGCTCTTGAAAATAAACTGATCACAAAAATCTGTGAGAATGAGTCTGCAGTCTACACCAGAAATTACAATGTTTTATCTCCATCTCCAAGTCTGGAATCTGAAATTCCCAGGGAAGATGCTAATAGCCCGTTACCTAAAATGACCACTTCTGAAACTGATATGCTTCCTGCAGAAGGAATTGGTTACCCAGTGAGTAAAGAAGTAATGGTTATCAAATGTTTTTAAAATATGTGTGTCTTTATTTGAATCCAAATATTTTACCATCTTTATTTCACCATTCGCCTTGTAATATGCAAATAACATGTCATTTGACTAGACCAAAGTGTTTGGAAAAAACTTTTAAAATTAGAGTAAACTTATTTGTTGAGAACAAAGGTTTACAAAATAAATAGGGTAATACTGCCTCTTGATTGCAATAAATGCTAACAGTCCTCTTACTCATCTCAGAAGTGAGTTAAAACTCTTACATTTCTATTGAGGCAGGTGCACAGTGGATAAGGCATTTATTTATGTGCAAGCTGATTGTTAGTACAATGCTTCTTGTCGTGGCCACGCACTTTCCAGGTTGTTCCCAGCCACATTTCCAAGTTATTAGGCCTTTGGTGTTGTTTCACTTTCACGATGGGCTTTACTTCTAGGACTCCTTATTTGTTACTCTTCGTTCTCCAGCTTTAAATTTCTCCTGACCTGCATTGAGGTTCTGCCCTCCAGAGCAGTGCTGCTGCACAGAGACAGGACAGGGAGAGCTTTAATGCAATAGATAATATTTTCTGCAGGTGTGTATTGCCTTAGTTCCCTTACTAGGTCTCTGGTATTTTTCAGCCACTCTCAAAGTATTGGGTTAGGATATTTGCCACCTTTGCAGTAAATCAGCACTAACTCTTTCGGGTGTTTTAATTGCTTTGCCTAAAGTAGTCGATGATAAAAATTGAGCTTTGCTTGCCCTTATAACCAGATGGATAAACTGGTTGAAATATTTGATGTGTAAACCTCTGTAGCTGCATGGAATGGATATAGCAGACCATGATACTGGTATTAAAATATTAATTGAATGCAGATTAGAGATAATTGAATATTACTGCCTTACTGTGGAGAAGTCAAAGGATTATCCACTGTTAATCCTTGTGTTATTGTTTATACAATATCATTCATAATTAAATAATTCACTTTCAAAATCCAGGTTAATTTCTAATAGTAAGACCTCCTTTGGTAGGTGTGATTGATTTAGGTTTTGGGCTTGTAATACCTCTAGACAGATCTGTGAGACACTGAGAGTCAGTTTTGACATTCTGTATTATTAAGAAAAATAAAAGTAAACCTAGATAGATACTGATTTTATGAAGCATGTGATAAGAATCAGAAAGAATTCTTTGGTAGGTTCTTAGATATATCAGATAGGATTAGATGCTCACACATTTGATTCTGGCTGACTGTGGTTATAGTTAAATCTTCGAACTGTTGAATTACTATCATATATAAACACAGCCTTTTTGTAAACCTGGAGAAGAAATGCAAAATTTAAGGATTGGATGAATTGTCTGCACCTTTATATTTCACCTAGACTGAGTTCCAATGACTCTGAAGAGTTTTCTCAAACTGACTTTGTCAGTAGTGGCCTGTAAATTGGAAGATATTGAATAGTATCAAATTCCTTTCTGTTCTCAGTAGGTAATCAGTATCTGATTAAGGCAGTAATTTGTACTATGCTAAGAACCTCGCAAATCTTCTTGAATATACTAAAATATTAGAGAGGCATATTTTTATATAGTAGTTGCAATTTGAAGAGCAGGGCTGACTGCTTAACACTTCTATCAAGGTAAATTCTAAAATTCTAATGATTAGCAACTGGCTGTTAGCCAGAAATATGACAGATTGAAGATGTCAGATCATGCCCAATGAGTGTACTAGGTGTTAAGCAGCACTGATTTATCCAAAAATTCCTTCCATTTTTGTTTTATTAATACTACATTAATTAAACAGTGACTGGAATGTTGCTTAAGTTGAATTAATTCAGCTTAGTGACTAAATTGAAGGCATTGCTTTGCCTTTTCATTATGCTCTCGTTGTCAGAAAATTATGGTTCCATACTGAGTAATCACTAGAAGAAGGTCCAAACCGACCTGCTCATCACAGTGTTTTTTCACACATTGTTAAGCAAAAGTTTCCTGCATAATTCCATCATTTTTTTTCTCATAGCATCTGAGCCCAGACAGAATTTTAAGATTTTGACTCCTTTTGCAGCAGAGTCCATCGCAATCCAGATACACTGAGCCTCTGCCATCTGCTCAGGGCCACGCTGTGACCACCTCTGCCCACAGAGAATCGATACTTTCCCCAGTTTATAACATGTCTGAAATCAGACCCCTGAGTCCAGCTGTCAATCCTTTGTTTGGTGGAACTTCTGCTGAAGATCACCAGCCAGCTGTGTTGCAAACACAGGTGGCAACAACCCAAAAAAGTGAGTAAGAAATACTGCCTGCAGACACTGTGTAGCAAGTCTGTACCAAAAAACCAATGAGCAAACCCCACTTCCTCTTCCTATATAATTTAGATTTTATTCCTTTTTGTATTTCTGGGTGCTCTGTCTACAGACACTACACACAGTCAGAGCCAGATTTTCAGCCTCAGATGATACCCTTGTGTACCAACTTCATGCTTAGGTATCTAAATACCAGCTTGATTCTTGCATCAGGATTTAGGCAGCCTTATTTCCAACTGATCCTGTATTTTTTTAGGCCTGTTCAGGTAAATCATTAATGGATATGGAATTTGGCCAGGCACTACAAGAAAGAAAAAGAAAGGGATGCTTTTCTTACTGAAGGAGGCACTTCTAAGATAAAATAACTTATCCCCAGAATCCAAGCTAACTTTCACTGATGCGCTTTCAGATCCAAGGTGCTTGGAACCTATGAAACCAGGGGATTGTTGGGACTACGTGATGAAATGGTATTATGACAAGAATGGCAATTCTTGTGGCCAGTTCTGGTATGGAGGTTGTAATGGTAACAACAATAGATTTGAAACAGAAAAAGAATGTCGAGAAACCTGTGCTGACTGATGAATAAGTAAGTTATCTCTTTCAAGTCCTCCCTCAATCACCTCTTTGCCCCCTTATGTTTTATTTTACATTAATCAAAATTCAGTTTTCCTTTTAAACTCACAGCTTATGCAGTCAATATCACAAGGTCCTTCTGCAATTTCTTGCAGTCACTCCTTTTCTTTACAACTTTACTACTGCATTTAAACTATTTAGAGCAACACAATACTGTCACCAGCTCCAACTTTGTCACCTCTCTATTTACTCCCTTCTCTAGATCACTTATTATTATCTTGACTAGAACAGACCATGGCATCCATCCTTCAGTGACATCTCTCCACTGACCATTTATCCCCTTTTTTTGTTTTATTCTTTTCACAACTTACAAGTTACAAGACTGTCCCTCTCAAATCAGTACAATTTTCCTTTGGGGAGGGACCTTACATTTTGGAAATCCAGTCAGACTATACTATCTTAGATCCATATGCTTAGTGAGTGGGGAATTGCCTTCACAGAGGTGACTTATTGGTAGTGCATAACTGCCTTTACAAAAGCTGTATAACTCACCCCCAATAACTTGCGTTAAATACTCTATTTCGACTTTCAGTACAGGAAAATTTTATTGAACTGCAGAGTGTGGTTTTCAAAACTTTTCAAGAAAATTAAACAAGTTCTTATTTATTCTAGAAATTACTTCTGTTGGGAACTTTTGAAGCTGGAAGTTCATGTGTGCTGAGGAAGAACTGACTGAGAAGAATCCAAAATGATGTGTTAGCATGAAATTATTCCTGCTGCGCTTTATTGCTTTCCCCACTATGGTCTGCACATTAACCAGATTCCTGTATAATGTATGTTACCCGCAACTCCATAGCAATAACCTGCAATCACACATACAGACACACAGGGAGATACCTTTTCCCCCCAAATTTACAGTAACTTGATACTACTGCACATGGCAATAATGAGATTCTATTTTTGGGATTAAAATGTCAAAACTGTTTACATTTAGTTTTTAATGACAGAGGTCTCTTCGTCTCATGGAAGAATAAAATATGCTCTATTTTTAAACAATAGTAAGTGGTTCCTGAAATTAGCACTCTTAATGCAGCATTTAGAGATATAAATAAAGATTTCCATTAATTAGAGTTGCTCTTTGAAATGTAAGTAACACAGCTATAGGTAACTTGAGGGGGGTTTTGTCCATTAGTAAAGCACACTTGGATTAACATCTGAAACATACATTAAAAACAGGATTCTTCATGTCCTTTAGGCTAGTCAGTACATTTCAATTTCTCAGGGCCTCTGGGTTAAAAAAAAAAAGGGGGAGGAGTTATTTCACTCTAATATATGCTACTAAACTAAAAAAGGGAAAAGCACTGAAAGATGTATATTAATGTTTACTTGTATCCTTTCTACTTTTAGCCATAATCCTATATGAGCACATTGTTAAAACTGAAAATGACAAACATGTGATTAAAACAGGAAGTAATACCTGATAAAGAGTCAAGCATCATTATTACTTTGTAAACAAAAGACTAGAATCTACACAGGCAGTATGGACAACTCTTGATATGTTTAAACAATTCGTTGCACAATTTGTAAACAAATGACAGGATGTACCTTGCAAAATGAACTTGTTTGCAGCAAATAGGATGCAAACCTAATTCTATGGAAAGCTGTGCTTGAAATAGAGTTTAAAAGTTTTAAATTTTTTTCCCCAAAAATCTGGCCTTTTTTAATAAGTTTCAAGTTAGAAATGAAAAAAACTGAGAGCAGCCCCAGAAAACATCCTGTTTGTATACTCAGATCTAAAATCATGGTAATATACTCATACTAGTATGATGATCACTCAAAAAACCTCCGAGGGCACAATTAATTTCTGTGTGACATGGAACAGTAAAACTGACACATATTACCTTGTACTATGCATGCTATGAAGATCTCCTTCATCCTACCAGGAACATTTTACCTTTAGCTGCGCCTAGAAACTCACAGCAGCAAAGCCCACTGGAATTGCAAGAGAGCCTAGGAATCTGCAAGATCTTTCAAATCTGTTCTAATCTTGTGTGCTTGGGCAGTTGCTTCAGGCATGGGATTAGCTGTGTGTTCAGCTCCAGATCTCCAGACAATGAGATACATCTGTCTAAGAAATACTGGGGATAATGAGTTTGGGAGTAAATGTGAAGATGTAGGTTATGGGTTTGCAATATCTTCTATAATGTTTAGTGAAAATCTTTCTGGTAAAGCTGACAAGCTTTAGTAAGTACAAAGAGTGACATCATTTGTTACTTAACAAGGTTATAAAACAAGCAGTTACTCTCTAACATGCATACAAGGACTTGTTTTAATGCAGTTAAACCAGTGTTATACAAACGACCACTGCTTTATTTTCCACTTTCATGTAGAGTTGGCTAAACCTTTTGTAGCAAAGAGGGAAAAGTGAAGGCTATAAGGTTATTTTAAAAGTTGTATGCTGTTCAAATCAGATTATCCTGAAATGTTCATCCTTTTCTGTTCAGGTCTTTCTGTGTATCTCCAGACTGCAAACTCTGAATGTATGCTTTGATATTTAGTAAACCATGGAAAAGCACATAAGTCCCTCCTGGAAGGACTCTTCCCTAAATCTGCATCAGCAGTGACTGGCAGCGTTGGCTCCTGTGTCTTCCCACCCAGCTCTGCCTTCTCAAGGATGTCATGGGGCAATAAACCAGGAGAGGGCCCTTCTTGCCAAACATCCACTGTTTTATTCCCAACTGCTGTAAAATCAGACAAGATCATTGCTGAGAGCATTAAAGTTTTCACTGGTAAACCCTTTATTTTTGTCATGGGCAAATTTTAAAAGCAAGAATAGTTTAATCACTAAATCCTTACATCTTCTGCTAGACCAGGCCAAATGCTGTAAACCATAGAAGTTAAGACTAGTGGATAACAGGCTTGTCTATAGAACTGATCATTACTAGATAAATTCTTTTTTTGACATCCTTGATTTTTAAGAGTTCAGATAAAGACTCAGAAAATTAACAGGAAAGTAGTGCTCCATTTGCTCAACGTAGAACAGCAGCAGCTTTTTACTTTGAGAAGCTTTACCAGTCTCTTGTTAACAACTATCAAGTGGAATTAATCTTTTGCCTTAACCCTTCGTTCAGTCATTCTCTGTCCCTAGGACTCATTCAGACATTAATAACACTGCCTCTGCATTGACCATCCTGCTGTCGGCACTCCTCTATTTCTTTCACATCTTCAGATTTCCTCTCTTACCCTAAATTGACTGAAGATATGCAACATTTCCTGCACTGCAGTTTTGAACATCCTTGGAAAACTGATTAACAAGTTTCCTCATTTGGAAGTTGCCATCAAAGATATTCCTTGGAGGGAAAAATTGAAATTAAAAGAAAAAGAAGAAGAAAAAGACTAAGAAAAAAAAGTTTTAAAAAGATGCTATTGATAGCATGGCTGAGACCAACATCCACATTTGTAAGGAAACATTTTATGGACAGTATAGATTTAGTGCCACGTTCCCCCACTTCCTTGGTTGCTTCCTGAACTCTTTTGATACCATCTGTACATACAGCACACCCTTCTCAAAGCTTGCAAGGGCATCACAGCACGCAGTTACAAGCACGTTCCCACAGATAACCTGATGATTCTCTTTTTATTAAGAAAACAACTCTTCCTCCACCCCCCTTCTGGAAAAGGGCCAAAGCAGTCATGAGCAGGTGTGTGGGCTGGGACACCCCAGCTCTACCAGGAAGTAGAGCAATTTTTCTGCTGACACATGAGAAACTGTAGGTTCAGCACTGAGATCTTAGACATTACTCTTATTCCTCCTGCAGCTTCTTAGCAGTCATTCTTTATAATGATTTCTGTCTCCCTAGGCTGACCTTTTACCTTCCCAGTTGTAGGACTCTTCCAGGTGCTGCTGAAGCCAAGCTGCAGCAGATCAAGGTTTTGAAATTCCGCAGTCAAACATAAGCAGACATCTCAGCTACCATACTTTGTAGGTAGACAAAGAAATGTGAATTATAAATTATATTTAGTTACTAAATTTTTTACTTGAGACTGCCTTAAATATAAGGGTCTTTACTTCCAGGGGTATTATTATGTCTTTTCGTGGGACTGAATCAGTTCTAAGCTTCAGGGATAAGTGAAACTCAAATTTTGAGCCAAATGCTACTGAAATGTGACTTTTTTTTTCCTAACCAGGAATATGTAGAAATTCAGCCAAATGGGTAAGGCTCAAGAATGTAATCCATAAAGAGTTTCTATTTTGGCTTTCTAATGTATGTAAGAGCAATTTTTAAGACAAAAGAAGGAGAGCCCATTGTCCCACAAAGCCTGCTTTTAGCAGCTGTAACCTCCCTACGTGTGGACAGGGAGGGAGAAGGGAGATTTTTTGCATTTTATTGGTTTGGCAGAAGGGATCACCAACATCTGGCATGGTTAACCCCGGGACGCAAAGAAAACCATTTCTTATTATAAAAATAGTGGTCAATAAGTGCTTTGACAAGAATAAATCTGGCAAGCACAAGCTCAACATGTGAATAAAACCCCCAAAGAGTTTTGGATCAGCTTTAAAATAACTCAGCTAATCCCAAATGCTGCTGGAATTGTTTCGACTGGTGTTCCTGTCTCAGCAGCTTAAAGCTTTCAGGACAGTTAAAAAAACCTGCCAGAGCAGAAAATAAATTATCAACAAATCAAAAAAGCCCCCAGGATGTGCCTTCAGTAGCAGGGGTTGGGAAGAGGGGCTGCAGGGGAGAGAGATGCTCAGCACTGGAAAGCATGAATTCAGAGAAGGATTTCAGGGATTTTGTGGCCTGGTTGCTGCCTGCTGGCCCTGGGTGCCTTGGGCTGGCTGAGCACACAGGCATGGGTGTGGAGATTGAGGCTGGGGACAGATTTTTCCATGGAAAGCAAATAATTCTTTTGAATTACATTCATGACATAATTGGCAATTTCAGCTACTTCTTACTTCATTCAGGGCAACTCCCTAGTGCATCATGTTTTCTCAAAGGATAGTTTCTATCAGTCTTAACTACCTTGTAAATTAATAGGTAAGATATATTTCTGCTGACCAGAGAGGCAGTATTTTCCAATTAATTAACATATAATGAGATTCACATATAAAATCTGGGTTTTCAAATTAATATTTTCATTTCAAGCTCCCTCAGAGAACTACGATTGGGATGTCTTTAGTCTGCACGTAACTGAACAGATCATAAGTGACTAGAGGCAAAGGCTGCCAAAATACACAGTATCTGTAATAACTGGAAAGTATACAGATGAGGGCAGTGCTGGGGGCAGCACCGTGTTCTGCCTGAAGGGAATAATCATGTTTGCAAGTAGAAATCTTCTGTTCTTTTTCCATATGAACTGAACAATATAGTCAATCAAAAGTCACAGTACCTGCTGGACATTCTAGAGTGAATGTGTCTGAGTGAGAACCATCCTTTGAGCAGAGTCGTTGGGATTTAGCAGTCTTAAGTGTAGCAGTTTTGTTCGCATCCTTTTCAAACCACCACAATATGTCAGGCTTTTTTTGAGATTTTTTTTATGCTCTCAGTGATGTCTGATCTGTTTACAGTTCATAAGCTGGTTGAAGCTTTCCTTTTTAAGAGGAGAAAATCATCCAACAAAAGGTCCTCTAAATAAGTTAAAGTACACATCAGTAATTTAGGTTATCATGGAGTAAGGATGTTGTACTGGTCCTCAAGTCAAGCATAGCAGAACTTGTGTCAGCAAGAAGATATCCCAGCATCTGAAATGATGCAGCTGCAGTGCAGGGTCCCAAGGACCACAGTGTTATCCTGCAGTGCCACCAGGAGGAAAACAACAAAATGCCTCTGCAAAACAAACAGCAAGACATCAACAGGTTTTTTAGAAGGAATATCGAAGTAACAACTTCCAAAACTCAGCTCAGCAGCAGAACCTGCTTAAATTACCTCCTAATTCATCTCACAACTTACATTTTCTACTGGCCACTGCAGCTTCTCCTTGGTTTCTTTGTCAAATTCATAAGTTATCTTACAACTGGCTTAACCTGAACGTTGTGTAAACAGGATGTTCCACAAACCAGATTCTGAGCATTGCAGGGTCAAGGTATTTACAGCAAGCAGGAGCACAGCTGTAAAAAGGGTCTGTATGCACTGTACCATAGAAAGCCAAAGAGCAACATAGCCCATAATCACATGGTGAATCCCCTTGCAGAACCCCACTTCATCTATTACGGTTGCAATACTGCTGAATCTAACAAATCAAGAAAAAAATCTAACAATCAGTCAATAAATAAATAAAAAGCGAAGGGCTCCAGAGCCCATGAGCTGGTGTCCAAGGTGGTGCAGGAGGTCTGAGAAAGGAGTAAAGATTTCAGTCTGTGCTTCTGGATTGTGCCTCGATACACCCAGCATGACCCCTCCTGGATACAACCTGGGGCACAGGCTGACCCTGCCCCTCCAGTCAGCTCAAACTCGCAATGTCCCAACGCACACATTCTCTGCAAAGCCCTCAGAACAAGGCTTCATTAGGTACATCATTTCACTAAACTCCTGGGTTTTTTTCTTTTTGACTGGCATATTTTGCACAGGGAAATACTTTTACTTTCATTTATCTTAGACTTTTTTCTGTAGCATCTTGTTCTGTAATGGGAGCCCCCTCCAGCACTGCCTATTCATCACACAGCTACAATGGGAAAGGGCAGCATTAATATCAGATCTAGAAGTTATTTATGATATTTATAAAATTAATTCAAACAGTCGCATCAGGATCATTCTCATCCTCAGGTGTATATTGACTTTTCACACTGGTGACATGCTAGCAGCACTCCTTGGTCTCCAACTTCCTCATAAGGGGAAAAGAAGGGGCAGACACTGATCTTCTCTGTGGTGACCAGCAACAGGACCTGAGGGTGTGGCCTGAAGTTGTGTCAGGGAGGTTTAGGTTGGATATTAGGAAAAGGTTCTTCACGAGGGTGGCTGGGCACTGGAACAGGCTCCCCAGGGAAAGTGGTCACAGCACCAAGCCTGGCAGAGCTCAAGAAGTGTTCGGACAATGCTCTCAGACTCTTGGGGCTGGTTCTGTGCAGGACCAGGAGCTGGACTTTGATCCTTGTGGATCCCTGCCTAATCAGGATATTCTATGAATCCACGATCTCCACCTCCTCTCAGGCAGTCTACTTGCTAGCTGGTTACCATAGGGTAGCAAGTAGGACATTCCCTCCTGTGGGTCTCAATGTACAGTTTTTGGATACTGGCTGTGTTTCTTTAACTGTGCATTCTTTAACCAGCTTGCTTCCTGCTCTAATACTGAGCAGATGTATTTGTGAAACAGCAGTGAAATGCTAAATATCAGCATAATGCTGAACTGAACATCAAGAGAAAGTGTTTCCTGCCTTGTTGCATTTGTTTCCTGTTCTTTATGCATGTGCTTTTTAAGAATTACAAGTAATTTGTGAGCACTGGGCTTAAGCTATGCACAGGTGCTACAAGCAGCACAGACCCCACTTTATTACTTCCAAGTAGGAAAAAACATTTTGGATCCTGTTCTCACATTGCCCATAATCACTTTTTATGCCATTTTAGCAGCAGATACCTGCTGGCTGTCAGAGATGAAAAGTTTTTGTAACAGATAAAGGAACTGTGCCCATACCAGGTTTAGCCTTCTAGCTCTGCCCGCCAAGGAAATGCGAGCTCATTATTCAGCAAGCAATAGGCACAGTGATTGTACAGGGACAGAGAGAGAAGGGGATCTTTGAACCCACAAACCACAGTGTGCATTAACCAGGACACAACACTGGAAGGAGGGCAAATGCAATCTAGCAGAACAATTCCTTTCCCACGTGATGGAAATGGCACAGACACAAAAGATAGTTTAACCACCCTTCTATAAAATGGGACTGTAAAGAGATGTTTTGTGTAGTGCTACTCAGAATGATAAGCAGAACTTTCACAATACCACTGTTCCTCTGGAAGGAAAGGGAGAACATGAAGAGTCATAAAGGACAGGATGGGCAGGATCCAGCACTGCTGATGGTCAGGCAGGGGCACTCTGGGCTGCAGAAGGGAGCTGAACACAAAGCAGCAGCAGGGACCAACAAGACATGGGGGAGCCGAAGGTAAAACACGCAGGTGCAAAACACATGCAAAGCTTACATTTTCAGGATTGTAGGATAATTCAGATTGGAAAAGACCACAGAAACCATCCAGTCCATTCAGGATTCCCTCTCAAAGGAGAGTCAACTACAAGGTCAGATTGCATTACTCAAGCTTCTATACTCCTGCATACAGGCAAATATCCTAGGAAAGTGAGTCTCATCCTCAAAACTGATCCTCTTGAACAGTCCAGAGCTCCCGAAGGCGGCCAGGGGGAGAGGTCAGGCACATATTAAATACAGAATGTGCTGACTGGCAGCAGGAAGTAAGAAGCACCACAGCTGTACGCAGAAAACCCACTGTGAAGGTGTTCCCTTGATGAGGTGCTCCTGCCGAAACATTCTGGAGTTCAGCCATCCAGGCACGTTACAAAAGTGTAAAATCAAAAGGGATTGTCCTCTCTTCAGTCATGTTAGAACCTCTCCTCTACTGACTGATAACCTCATGCCAGCGGTTTCTTACCTTATGCTCATCTTAGAGACGATACTCCTACATACACAATCATATTTAAAAGTCAGCTGAACATGTGTCATTAACCTTTGTTTAACTGCAAAAGCCATAGGAAACCTGCTAAAGTTTTTGGTTCATTTATATCCTGCAATACCTTTCTCAGTCTCTCCTGGGCCCAGACATGTAGACCACAAATATGTTTGGCTAATAGGACACAGCAAATTTTTTCCAACCATGCTTTTGGTTTTTTTTCATGCTGTTAAACATTTATAATAGTTTCCTCATTTTGTCCTGATGTCAGGAATAAAATTCCTAGATGCTACATGTAAGAGAGACTCATGCTTCCTCCACTTCTTTGGGGATCACAAGGACCGAGAGTTCAGGGTGGCAGCTCGCCACCAGTACCTATGGAGCTTTTAGAAAGCTTTTGCTTTTATAATATGCATAAAACCTACAACTCTGACTCACAAAACAAAACATACAAAAAATAATTCAGCAACACTGAAACTCTTTGCTGCAGGACTGACCAGTGTGGCAAAGACCAGATGAAACCAGAGAGCCGCCACACATCTGTGAGGCTCTGGTTCTCAGTTGGTATTGCTGGTGCTCCTTGAACCAGAAGTGCTGGCCAGCACATGGACTGGCACAACTGGGAATTTTCTGCAATTACAATAGGTTTATATGAAATAATCAAGGCTCTGTGAATTTAACTTAATCTCCTGGGGAAAGTACTAGTAGTAGTACAATTACTAATGAGATTCCAATGCTACTTTTGTATAGTCTTAAAGCAAGAAGATAGAGCTGATGCGTGAGACCTCTCCCACTGGGAACAATATGAATTTGTGAATATTCAGATCTACATTTGATAGGACAACTTCTACGTTTGATAAGACAATTTCTGCATTTAGACATCATGAAGCTTACCCAAAGAGATGGCACATGTCCAGTGCCTTTTTGGGAAGTATTTCCTTGAATGAATCTGAACAAGACATATGAAATGCAGCTTTGGAAGCTGGCAAAGATAAAGCACATAGAGCCCAAGCTGGCTGACAGGGAAATAGTTTAAAAGCAGGATGCTGTTGATTAGACTGACAAATGATGTCTTAATCTGGGTAAACAGACACCGCCTATTCTCTGAAAAAAAACCCTGAGTAACGTTGAACAGGAATAGGAACAAAGGCTTCATTGTCCCCAGGGAAGCACTGCCAGCTTCTGAACAGCAGAGTTTGTTTTTCTAAATGGTGTTCAAAAATTTGCTTTAGACAGGATTACCTGTCCTTGAAACACTAACCATATTTCAGCTATGATTTCAACAGAGCCTACACTGGAATATGTGAAACCTGCTGTTTTCAATGGTAAATGTTCAAATGCTAGTGAAGCACTCTCCTGTGCTGGGAAAAATTTCAGATCCTCAGGTGTGATTTTCATTTGATTTAGGATTAATCCCCGCAGAGTGCTCATCTGGATTACAAATCTAGGAAGGATATAAGCTCCAGTTTACAGCCACATCCTCCACTTGGGAAATAGTCAGAGAACAGATATTTAACAGTACTCCCACATTTAGAGTAACTAGATTGAATAAAACAGTAATTAAAAAAATTAATTAGAGAAATATCTATTTGTTTTGATTTCTGCCAAGTACTCACTTAGCCTTGAGTTAACATTTGTGTTAAATCTTATGCTTTCCATCTCCAGGGGCAGGAAGCAGGAAGACAGCACTTGATAGCACAACATTTGGGTGATTCCCAGTTAAGAACTCATGTGGGACAGTGAAAGAAAAAACCTAACAAAAATCATAGTCCAAGGTTTTAAAGCTTCATGGTACTAATGCACATTAATGCCTAAGTCTTTTTTATCAGTTCTCAGACAGAGGAGGAAGAGTCAAAACCTTGACTCCCTGAGACCATGCAGGATCCAGATCTGTTGAGGACCACTGAAAGCACAGGGTGGAACTGGGAAGTAGCAGCACCAGAAGGCTGATTTGGTTCTTTAGGTGATTGAAGCTATTGACAAAGCTCCTTTCCTTGCAGTCAGTTAGAATTTTATCCTAGAAGGGGAAAGGAATGAGAAGGTGGCAAGGAGTTGCTGGAAGCCAGGTTAGAAATTCAAAGAAGCAAACCAGCCTTTTCGACTTCAAGATGCCGAAGTGGTGGGTTCACAGACGTCAGAGTGGTTTTGTACAACTGAAGAACAGTACTGCAAATTTATGTACCTGCTCCAGTAAAACGGAGTTTAAGTGAAAGGAAATAAGCAAGCTGCTCACATCAACTTTTTGTTTAATAAACATTCCTGTGAAACTCCCATCTCCATTCGGATACAAATTTGAAACTACTTGCCATGTAGTCATCTTTGCAAGACTGTTCACCTCTGTGCAAAAGTGAAAAATAAGATAGTGACTTCAGCAACACTCAGAAGACAGTTGGAAAGCTCATGTTCCTTTTCAGACAAGATTGCTACAAATAATTCTCTCTTCTCCAAGGAAAAGAATTTTCATGCTTCTTTAGCATAGCTGGCTGCTGGAGTCTCAAGCCAGTCCACCTGTCCATCCTACCAAACTGAGAAGTATTTCAGCACTAAATGATAAAACCTGGTTCCAACTCCTGCTCTGGAAGGGATTGGCTTTAGGCTGACTTTAAAACCTGTTGTAAGCCAGTAAGTTTACTGCAGACAGGTCTGTCTGTGGGATCATACATGGTCTTCAGCTCCAGCTGGGACCACGTACTCCTCAAACAGCACTTTGCAGATAAGGTGGTGGAACTGTTGACAGAAAAAGGAAACTAAAAAGAAGGGGGAAAGATGGGAAGATTTAAAAGACAAATCACACCTCCAAAGAAGGGAACACCTTAGCTATGGCAAGAGAATTGACACTTTCTTATCCCCACAAGTGTGTAACACAGAACTGGATGACACTTTGGTCAGTACAGTGCAGGCTCCAGCACTCGAGGCTTCAGCCTCCCTAAATAAAACAAAGCTTACAGAAGAGCATTTCTGGGAGAGGAAGGAAAAAAGTCTTGTAGTTTTGCAACAAAGGAGGAATGTTATACACAACAGAACAGGGGGCTGAAGAAGTCTGAAGAGTTAAAAGGAGAGAGTGTGGGTCACAGCTCAAAACCACATCAGGTACAAATTCCAGTGTTAACAAAAATATATACAGAATTAGCCTCCCTGCAACGTTCTTTTTACTAACCAGTGACAAGAGCACCGTTACAGTTTTATTGGTATTTTAAGAAGTCTTGTAGCGCTATATATTAGAAAGCCAAAAAAATGAAGATATCAGGCTACATTTCTGAATTAAATAACCACTTTTCCTTTAAAAATGCCAAACATCATCCTAACCTAGAAGTGAGATCCCACGATCCATCTGTTTTCTCAAGTCTGTGTTAAATTTCTTTACATGTGGAACAATGAAAATGTTCACCACAGAGCTCTGATTTTCTCACTTACTCCTCATATTGTCAGAAAAAGCTCCTCACCACCAAATTTCAGGAACGTATGGATGGGCTTAATTAAGGTGAAACATTGTCAGAAAGGAGGGAAGGCTGCTAAACATTCAGGAGCAAGAGCTGGAATGAGCAATACACAGGCTTATCTTCCCTGCAGCTTAGAACAAACTTAGCAGTTCCTGGGTGTAAAATGTTTACATACTTTTTAGTTGGCACTAGTGCACAGGGAAGAGCTCTAGGAAAATTCCCTTGAGCCAGTGAAGTTTTCTGTGAGCTGGCTACAAGAGCTTACAGTCATTTATGGACATTTCACTGTGCCTACAACTTCTGGTATTCAAACGGGTGAGTCTGTTATGTATTAACACAAAAAAACCCAAAAAAGCAAGCAAAGCAAACCCACACATATGAAACAGTTTTTCTCCAGAGTAGCAGCTGTAGCTTTTGCTTTGCTCCAGCACTGACATTGCCCTGCAATGTGCTGAATGGAGTCTGATCCTGACAGTTTGAAAGTTACAGCAGCACCCTGTAAAAGCATAACCTGTGCCTGAAACTTGAGAGGAGCTTTTATGGTCTGTTCAATTGGCTCTTGTTCCCTTAAATATGCCAGCTTTTGAGCTCAGCTAAACTGGTTGTCACCCGTTTCCTGCACTTTGAAATGAAACAGTTAATTAATCCAGGTTAATGGTATTAGCAGGGTCTATTACAGTACTTAAGGTAATGACACACAGCTGTACTGAGCTTGTGCCAACACCTTGTCCAACACCCAGCGTTCCAGATGTAAAGACACCTCCCAGCTGCCTAAGTGCCAGCATTTTTACTGCTGATTGCTGTTCTGCACAAACATCTAGGTTAGAAAGCACAACTTTTAAATCTTAACAGGACCTTTTTTCAGAAATAAGAGGTTCACTGAAAGAATAAATCCCTTTTTTTAAAAAAAAAGGTGGTTATTTGGGATAGTCTTGCTTTATTTTTGAGGTATCGGTTGTAGTCAGTTCACTCAGGAATCTGTAATAACATGGAGACACTGAAGAATCAGGACAATGCAGAAACAACTGCCTGCTTATGTGAATCTGAATCTGGTACTAGCACTTACTCATTTTCCACTTTAAAAATCTACTGTCTTGGTCTTTTGGGTAGCTTGCTATTTGTTAATGGCATAAATATAGACTCATAGAATCATAGCAAGTGAGAGAAGCTTTTTTAATTTCCTGTACCCACCCAAGAGAAAAAGTAAGAACATTTTTATTAGACTAAACTGTGCTACTATGCAACACCACTAGGACACAGGAGGGGTAAATGAAGACAAACATGAACTGTGTATGAGATAATTTATTTTATTTATTCAATTCTCAACTTAATTTTGATGCTAAAAATTGGTCAAAGGCACTTCAAAGAAGGTATTTAAGAAACAAATCCTTATGGTGACCATTCCAGACAAATCACCAACTTTTATCTGCCATTAGGAACACAACTACCTATAATTGCAAAGTGAAACATTCACAGGTTTTAAGTGGAGCACACTGTCCAGCAGCAATATTCAATTTTTTTAGACTATTAATAACATTTGTGGAGTCTTTTAAATACAATATGGTAAAACAAAGCAAATTACACTTTCGGAGTTCCACAGAAGATTTCTTGACAGAAAAAGGACAAAACTGCCTTTCCCAGTGGTCCTGTATTGAGGGGTCTATTTTTATCTGTGCGTGCACTATCGGCATCAGTAGCAGGTACAGCAGAGAAATAACCCACACTTTTCTGTCATACAAAGACAAAACACCCTGCTCAGAAAACAAAGTGTTTATAAGGTCTATCAGATACTCACTGAAATTTATACTTCTGGAAGCATAACAGAACAAATGGCAACAGGTGAAAAAAAAGTGACTTTTAATATACACCTCCATCAAAGCTAAACAAAGAAAGTGTCCTTAAAGGCAAAAAATACTGTGAAAAGAGCTTCCACAAAATGAGAGATGGTGCAACCTTTTAAATAACACAAAAACAGACTGCAAAAATTAATTGGCAGTGAAAGAAGATTAAAATTGGTCTTCTTCTGCAAACAGAGATCAATACTCTCTTCTGCAAACAAAGAATAATACTCTCCTCTGATTAAGACCAGTGATCAGAAAGTAACTTTTTGCCATTCTCAATCCTTCTGAAATGAAACCACTTAATACAAGGTTGAAATGTTACTCTGTCACAGTAGGGGACATTACCACATTCACTGCCTAGTGATTTCAAGAAAATAGTTCAAAATTTTTAGATGGGTCATTTAAATCACTACAGTGCCAATGGACGCTTTTAGGTTTTATAAAATTAAGAAATGTCTTTTAGAAACCAAACCAAACCACAGAGCAGTAATCTGCACGGCCTAAATAAGCCCATGTTGCTGTGCTTCAGAAAGTCTCTCCATCTGAAATACAGTCTCCTTGGGCTGCAAAAGTTCTCAAACTCAATAAATGCTTTCTCAAAGCACAGAGACCTGAGAGTGAAATAGCAGACTACTAATAGTAGTGTAATATTGTACATGAAAATTATACTAACTGTTCACATTCCAACCTTGTCCACTGAGGCTTCTGAAGGCAGTGGGATAGAAACCAATTATTCCAGAGATATCAGCTCATGGTTAGGGCACCACAATTCAACAGAGAACAACAGGTCTCTGTTATAATCACAGAATGTAAAACCCGATACTTTTCTAGCTTGTCTGGAAAGAAAAAAAAAATCTTTGCAGTGCTGTTATAAAGGCAAAAGAAATAGATTCAGAGACCTATGCACAAGGACACTTTAAAACAAAGAATGGACGTTTGAAGAAAAGGCTACTCCGTTCTCCAGACAGGCCACCCATTTATCACAAGCTAGTGTGTCCTTAGCCTTATTCCCTTCAGAAATGGAACTTGCTCCTTTACTTTTCCGGTCTCTCTAAGGTCTTGCACATTTTGTGGAAAGGGATATTTCTGCCTGCTCTGCTAAACCCACAAGCCCCAGCTGGGCAGCAGATAAGAACTAGAACTGCTGCTGAGAAAAGGCTTCACCCTGAGCTCAGCAGTGGTTGGTTTACCTTGTTACCCCAGCAAACAACCTGTGTGAAGCTCAAACATCCTGCTTCCTCCTGTCCACCTGAGACTTATGCTGGATGAAACTGGGCAGCCAGAGACAGGATAGTCAGGATAGTAAGGAACATGAAGAGGAAATGATTTTGCTTCACAGGACAGCACAGGGCAAACATATGACACGAATCTGCAGAAAATATGCAGGATTGGTTCTGCCTGTTGTGGTAGAAAATCTTTAAATCCCCATGGATGAACTGAAGAAGAAAGCAGAAATAAAGGAACTGTACAGTAGTTCAGCAGATCTTCTACATGGGCTAAATTTACAGAGATTAGGTTGGGATCTCAACTTTATTTTATAACTTCCTTAATAATTCCTGAATATTTTAACTGCTTGTTTGAACAATGCCGCTGGAGTTATCAATTCCATATGGATTTCACAATATGATTGGTTTGTGCTGCGTGTGGGATAAACAGTTAGCTCACAGAAGGAAGCACCTTTCAGCATGTCAACACCCACTGGCCTCTGGACAAGCATCCCTCTGACTACAGCAAACTGGAGACTTTTTCCTTTCTTAAACCAATGCAGTTATAATGTTCTACTTAAGTCAATTAACATAAAATAAAGTTCGTGTCCCTATCAGTACTTCAGAAGCAGTGCTGCTCATAAAGACCAACAGATTTAACCCTGCAGGAACTATTTAACCAATACTTGATAGATGAACTCGGCCTACATTCAGGCAGAGAAGGTGCGTGCAGCATTTCAACACCATGAGCTGGTTCAGTAATTACCATTGTGCTGCAGAGCAATGGTCAGAAAGAAAGTAATGACTTTTCTGTTGGACAACAGAAAGAACTCCAATCTGTACCACAACTATCTTTGGAAAAAAAAATTCCAGTACTTTATGGTAACATCATCTCCTTGGAACATCATGAAGGACCAGCAGCAGTAAATAAGGCTGTCTGCTACCACTATGTGCCCTTTTCAAAATAATGACTGGAGGTAATTAGGTTATGTCCAAATTCATCAATATGATGAAGGTGAAAAGTACCAAAAAGATGAAGAAACTTCTGTTCAAGTGTGGAACAAAAACACACTACATGTCATGCTTAATCCCATTCCCCATACTGCTATTCACTCAATTTGAAAAGGAGAAAACCAGAAAGTTTTATATTAACTCTATAAAACATATATTTGGCCTCTGAAAAAAAAAATCAGTAATTAAAACACCTATTTTGTCCCACACCAAGAAAATGTTTCCAGTTAAAAGGCAGAGATACTTATGAAGTAGTGAAGAAAGTTAATGCACTTTGAAAGATTCCTGCATTCAGGCTTGCTTACCTGAATAACTACGTACTTCAGCTTCAAAAACAGTGAAAAAAAGGATCATCTAACAATTTGTACTGAAAAAGGTAACAAGAAGCAGATACAGAAAAAAAATTTTAAAGTGGAAGAAAAAACTGTTCAGAAAAGTGAAATTGAGTACTTCAATCAAATAAACTGGCTTTGATGCAGTTTTAAAATCGGACATTTCTGTATCTGAAAATTTTAACCTCTAGTGAAAATTAAAATGGAAACAAACTAATTATAATAGTGGCTGAAACCAAGTTGTCACAATGCAGCTTCACTAAGATACTGTTCTTCCTGGTTTATGCGGTAGGTGGGACGGAACACGGACTTCTATTTTCAAAAGCTTACGCTGAGAAATGCTAAGATGAATTTTTATATCTCTTCAACCAAAAGGATAAGTTAATAAAAGGGGGAAAAAAAGCCACAGGCAAATATGTAAGCAGCTTGCATCACCTCAGCACTTTAAACAACAGTAACTGTTTCTGGGCTTTTCTCCAAAAGAGTATTTGTCCCCAAAAACTTCATATTGTTTTGCACAACAGAATTTAAAATTTTATAAGTAATTCATAGCAGTGAATTCCATTTCTGAAACAATTCAGATTAATCTTGTGGGTGAAATTCTGCCACTCTGTTGTTAAGGCAAAGCTGGAGACTCTAATTCTGTGTCTCTGCCTTACTTTTAGGGCAAGGTACACAAAGTAACTTCAAGATGTTGACAATACTTAAGAAAGTCATCATGAAGTGTTTGACTGGGCAGCATCCAATTCCTAATATGAGAACTGACTTAATGGAAAGGAAAGAGAGGAGAACAGAAAAAGGAACAGAAATAGGGTATGATCATCTGTGAACCTGTCCGCTATGGTTTTTATACAAATTCTTCCAGATATTATTGTACCAGAGCAACCTCCAATTTCACAGCTTTAGGGCCCCAAATCTTCAAGAGCAGGGCTGCGAGGTCACACTATCCCAAACAGTCAGAGCCAGCACAAGACTCTGTTGTATACAGGGTGACAAGAAGTGCTGCCAACTTGATTTTTGAAATAAGAATCACCAGGAGTAACTTCAGCCCACAAGCTTCATGCACAAGTTTGAGGAGCCTCTTACTCATTATACTGGTTTCTTTTTGGTTTTTTCAAAGTCCAATTAGCTCTCAGAAATTTTTTGCTTTAGCTTTTGAGTATCCTTCAGTGCTTCATTTTTGCTCTGCTCTTCTGGATTCTTTGACAAATCAGGATTGTACCTATACAAATACCCATATGGACGAAGATGATAAATCAAATATTCCAAATGATACATAGTCACAGAGTCAACATAGTGGAATGAAACTGCTAGATCAGAGCAGCATCCAGGACCCTGAAACACAAAACAAAGCAAAACATCAGCAAGAATTGCAAAGCATGCCCTGGATTAAAGATGCAGGGAGAATTCAAAGAAATACTTGATTTAATGGTAAGAAATTCACTACCATCAGTCATACATATACTTCAAAAGTTAAAGTTAGGCAAGCAAAATGTACCAGACATATCTGCCAAGGCATCTTTCCAAAATAAAGCTGACAAAGTCTTTTGCTTCTGTGATCAAGCCAGTGAAAAAACTAGCTGCCCTCATTAACGTCACAGGTTTTCTGCTTTTCCATGCTTAATTTTTGATGCTGGTGTTTAAACAGCACCAAGAAGCAGCAAGCAGGCCTAAACGAGTTACATTTATATATGAAACAATACATACCTGTTACTTACGTCAGCATCCAGACAGCATGTATAAGCAAAATGTGTGTGTACCTGCATCTGTGTGTGTTGACACATTATACAGTTCAGCAGCACTGTCAGTATCTAACTTCCTACTTACAGAAAGTTGTAACAAGCAACTGCAAAATTCTGTTTTAAATGTATCGATTTCACTGACATTATTAAGAGCTATAGGATCATTGTTAGCACATTTGTCACAACTTATATTTTATAGCTCAAATTCAGCTTTGAGAACACTTTTCTGGAGCACAGTTTTGGGATTTCTTTGTTCAGCAGCTTTGATTGCAGAGCTGCTAATATTTCTACTCCAACTGGAACTAGGATTAAATATTAAAAGACACCAAAAAGAACAATTGTTATGTAACTGTCATTCTTTCAATACCTACTACATTTGATCAATACAGCTGGATTTTGATACCAGATGAAGTAGTCTCCATCCAAGCACAGCTACGACAGGACAGGATCAAATAGGCAATTTCCATTACGAATCAGTTCCAGATGGAACTGTCCACAGCTCAGCCACCCATGCACTGCAGCCATAGCTAAAGCTGCTGCCTCCTGACACACTAAATACTGTATCATACAGCTGGTTTAAGCTACAGAAATGCTTCAGCTGCTGAATACAAGTATAAAAATAGATTGCTGCTTTACAATGAAAAAAATCTACTGAAGACCCAGATTCTTTTTTTTTTCAGCTTTAATACGTAAAAAATTCCAAATCCTGTTCCTGAATTCTTCCACCTAATGCTAATTCACACATCACACGCTCACACACATCACAAGATGCACTTGACAAAATGGATACCAGGTTCCTAAGGACTTACCTCTACAGCAGGGTAGTAATTGTAATTCCAGTACCAGAATGTTTTTGGTAGGTACCCTCTGATTAAGTGATGTTCTGGGACAAAGGGATGAAAGGTTTCTCTACCACTTGTATCCCTAGAATCTCCTGCTTCCACATTGATGATCTCCATGCATTTTCCTAGTGCCAGATCTTCAATAGAGGAACTGTGAGAGCATTTCTTTGTTTTAAATGCAGCAACAAATCTCTTCAGAGCTTCTTTGCTCAGAACATACCCTGCTCCTCCACTCATGTAGCCCTGCTTCACATAAGGCTTAAACCTTCTTCCAAAGTATATTGGTTGTTCAGGACTGTATTTTGAAAGAAGCCATCTCAAATTGTCCAATATAACATATGTATCATCGTCTGCTTTCATAAACCAATCAGCATCATCAAAATAATGATCATATACATATTGAAAAGCTTTAATAGTCTTCCAGTACAGTTGGTCCCTGCCTTCTTTGGTTTCTAGGCCCACAGTTGGGAAGTCTTTATTTTCCTCAGAGCTCATAAAAAGTACTTTATTACAGCGTTGGGCCCAAGTGGCCTTAACATGCTTGGCTTTCTTTTCTAGATTTTGAGGTCCAGTCATGACCCAACACAGTATTTTCACCTTGTGATACAGTCCTTCTGCAATGTTTTTATCCTCATCTAAATAAAGAGGAAAGTTGTAAAACCATATTAGACATGATTGCCAAACAAACTAAGAGCAACCTCCCCCCTCCTCAGATACTCTGTTTCTAGATCAGAAAAAACATGCAGACAGAAAAGAGGCTTTTGCTTCCAAATGTACCAGTTAATGAACTCCATGCTAAATTCCGGAAGGAAACCAACAAGACTCTCAAAGACTAAAATTCTTAAACCTATTTCAATTCCACAAGATAAAGGAGGGTGTAAAAGTAATATCAAAATGAGTGTCTGTTCAGGCAAGTGTGGCTTCAGCAAACCTTGATTTGTACATAAAAACTGCTCAAAGGCAACCTCTTTATGATCTTAGAAGACTAATGAAAACTTAAAAACAGAATATTTTTGCCATTCACAATGAATACAACTTAATGATTGCAACACAGAAAGGCCAAAAAGCTAATAAGCTCCTTTATACATATTCATGTTAACTAACAAAACCTAATGAATATTTCTAAAACAGGAACATATGTTTTAAGAATAAAGCCAATGGTAAGTCAGAAATAATGTAACAGATGAAATAACTTAGGATACTATGAAACTACTATTATTGTTGAACTAACATGTTTTTATCTGCCAGCAATCCAGCAGAATAAACACAGTTATTTGAGGTGTGTAACAATGTTTTTCAAGCTACCAAAGCATTCATTGGTCTCAAAGAAGCATTTTCACTTGATGCATACAGAAAGATTTTAACTCATGTAAAAGAATATTTCATGGAGAGTGAAATCTGCATAACTGGTACTAAAATACTCCTGCTTACACTTTATGCAACTATATATCAGATTTCTTTGTGACAATGTTTTACAATTACATGTGAAACACTCACAAATTCATCTTACAAAGTTTGGAGTTTATTTAAATACATCTAAGTAACAAATTACTTACTAACATCTTCAGCAAATGCATTGCACTGCAATTTTTCTCATCCAAGCTGTCCCTACTCAAACACTCTCTGTATTTGGGATTTAGAACAAGCTCATTTAATGAAATATATCAAGCATAAAAGTATTCCTGAAGTATCTGAAGGGTCTACCTTCTCTGGAAAAATAAAAATAATCAGAGTGCAAGAAAGTTTCTCTGGCTTTGACTGCAAACAGCAATCTGTGCCTGGACTGCTGCATAATCAGCTTGGCAAATCATGCCCACAGTGACTCCCTTTGCCCCCCTGCTCCAATTCTGTGTTTTACTAATCATACCAAAAAATGGGGTTTTTTTTAAATTTTATTTTAGCTTTATCTTAGAGGCTAGATCAAAAGTTAGAAGTGGTCCAAAAATAGCTTCTTAAGGCTAAAAAGCAATCCAGCCACATCTACAATGCCAGCAAAGATATCTGCTTAGCAAAACTGCCACTTGCTGTCAATAGTTCATTTGAGAAATATGTGTTCCAAACAAGTCTGGATACAGAAGCTGGACAAACAGTTGGACTCTAAGGAAAAAAAATTACTACTGTAATAAAACTGTAAACAAAGAAAACCACCATTCAGTAGACCTCAGGAGAAAAAAAAAATTACTTAGATGTAACCTGAACATGGGGAAACTGAAAGAAAATGATTTATAAATTCTTGGCAGTAAAGAAGCAATGTTTTGCAATGCATTAAAAGGGAAGACATTTTCTAATCAGCCAGGAGTAACAAAATACCTTCATGCTGTCCAGCGTCTGCATTGAAATTCATTTGTCCTTGCAGCTGATTGTTGTCAGTATCTGCCGAGTGCTGACCATGTGGATCATTGTGAAGAACATGAGGCTGGGTCTTAACTTGTTCTTCTAGTATGATGCTGAACAGAAGATAGCAGACGAAAAATCCTATTGCTGAGCCAAAAGTGAAGGTTAGAAGGTTCATCAAAGACTTAGAAGAGGCCATCTCCTGAAGGTGAGACACTGTCAAAACCAAACGAAAAATACATTAGACATAACATAGAAATCAAATCTAAAACTATAGGAAGAAATCAAGGACTAAATCTCTGAAAGCAGAGAATTCAGTTCTAGCTCAGATTCAACTCCCCTGGGCTTGCACAGAAATTTAGGAACAAGAGCAATGCAAATATCAATATAAAATTGTACATCTATTGATAGTGGCTGTACATGAAGAAACCTATTAATTACATTTATACAATATTTAAACAAGAATGTATACTCTGAAGTGCAGTAGCTTTATAGAATTGTAATATATGTACACTCTTTTATTCTCTTCAGTGTATAAAACTGCACTTTAAAATGTAGTACCTAAGTCTTTTAAGAAGGTAAAAGATGGTGATCAAGGGCAATCTATAGGTCAAGATACAACATGGGCAAAAGATGTTCTTAAATCTCCAGCCAAATGTATATTACAGGAATTCTTAACACATGTCAATCACAAGCAGATTTTGAAGAGTTATAAAAGCAAATCTACTCCCAAAGTAGGGCAGTTGTCCTTACACTTCTAGGAATTACTGAGGATTAACTTTCAGAAGAAAGAGTAAGATGACATTTGAATTTTCATACAGAAACACTCATTTTTAAAAGGAAGAGAAGAAGGTACATCAGCCTTAAAGCCTCTTCTACACTTCAAACTTTGTATTCCAGTAATAAAAACACACCTTCGTATCAGCCACACCCTTGTTCCTCAAAAACTAAAGGATTTGGCTGACCATTTTTATTAAACCAAATCAGCAGCTATGCCTGCATAAAGGGAGTTTTATACATCAAAAATGAGTGTGAATTTTAATATATTAAACACGTGAAAACCAACTTCCAAGTTGTTGAGGGTTTTTCATCTTTGGAAAGAGTTGAGCTATCTTCTTATAACTCATGACGAAACTACAAAAACATTGACTGTTAAATACATATTGAATTCAAGCCAGGGCCCTACAAACAAGTCAATGATGTTCCCTTCATTAAGATCATTATTAATGACAGTAGGCAGAACCCAATTTAGTTCATTAGGAGCCCAAAATAGAAAACGATGGACTGCACAGAACATCGATGAAAATCATCGATCAGAGAAGAGCTGCAGCCACCAAAACAACTCATTCAGCCTGCACCCCCTCCTCTCACTGGCTGTGCAGTCTATTGGAAGCAGGCTGTCCTCAAGCAACTGCATGAATCACTGGGCAGCAACACACACTCCAAATTCCAGCTGTCTGTCTGTCCTTCTGCTCTCCCGAAGGGAAAGCAAAGGACGGAATGCATGTGCGCATGTTGTTAGGTTGGCACTGTCAGAAAGCCATCAGATTTACTGTACACATGCAGATCAAGATCATTTGAGAGTGAAGCAGCTCTCACATGTGGTAATGCTTTTCTTTCCACACTGCTAGAAAAAGGAAAGAAAATTGAAAGCACAACTTGAAGCACAAAATAAAAATCAAGAAACGTACAGGGTGTATAAAACGTACATGATTATAACTGTGGTTGATAAGGAGCTGTCATTCTTTAATACGAACAAGCACATTATATAATTTTTTAATTGCACATTGTCTTCCCTCAATTCAGTACTACATCTTGCTGGAGACAAATGACTGCTGTTAGACATCACATCACAAAGTAAAAAATTGACTATGTAATCATTTGTGACCCAGGCCTTGAAAAAATTACTTGGTTTCCAGCTTTATTTCTATTGTCTTTTATGCCACTAAATTGAGAAGGAAACATCAGTATTTTGATCCAGTTCCTTAAAAAAAAAAAAAAAAAAAAAAAAAAGGCAAAAACCCCAAAACCTTTGCCAGAAAGCCCATGCATACAAGCAGCCTATGACAATGCAAAGGATCTGCTGTACTAAGATTACCTTTTTGTTTTTGCTTACCCCATCTATCTTCACAATGTCCCCTCAAAAACTGTGATACACATAGGGGAGATGGCCACAATAAAACAACGCCTTCCTTTGGTATATTCGAAGCGGGGAAATATACAATACCATGCATGCCCACAGTGTAGCTACAACACCTTCTAGAAGAAAAGGTCTCCACTGTTCTACTTTTCAATATTAGGTGTCTCTCTGCAATACAATTTCAGTTATCTGCTCCAACAGCTGTTAAAATTATTCTTGCTTGGAGAGAAAAAATTGAAAATAACTTGAAAATAATTGCTGCTCAATAAACTATGAAATTATATACAACTGAATTCTATAGAAAAAAAATTAAATGTGCTGGAAATGCTGAAAAGTTTAAAAAGTGCATTCATCACACTGGAAATCAGAAACTGATTTGGCAGTACTTCACACACAAAGAGGATTTCTCAGGGCAAATAGGTAGCTGTACTTCATATTTGATACAAAATGCCTCTAGTCACAGTTTTCAATCTAAAATAATCTGCTTACCATTCTATCAATTTTATACCAACACACTAGGTCACTATAAACATGTGTGGGTGTATATCCATATGTTTGCAAACTCCAACAGTAACCAGGACAGAAATCTTCATTTTTTTTATTATAACTTGATATTTCACATAAATTGAGTCTTTTAACTTGACAGCAAAAATAACTGAACACTAAAGCATTACACTAGAACCAGAAAATGCCTAAAAGGAAGGTCAGTTGTCAGATGATAAACATCTTTTTTTTTTCTACATGATATTCTTTTCTACACATAGATTTATTCAGGGTGAAGACACGCAAAACATTTAAGGCCAGGTAGGACGAGGCTTTGAGCAACCTGATTTAATGAAAGGTGTCCCTGCTCATGGCAGCGGGTTGGACTTGAAAAGGGGTTGGATGATCTTTAAAGGTCCCTTCCAACTCACACCATTTTGTGATGCTACAAGTCTATGGTATTCAGAGAAGGAAAAGGTAAGTGCAAAACCTACCAAGTCATTAAAACATCCGCATTTTTATTCGCATTTCTATTTTTACTTTTGGAGTTAAAAAACTGTCCTGGGTTGCAGCATATTCTATTACCATCTCCACGAGCTGTTGAAACCAGGTGGGATGGTGTTCCTTGCCTCCTCTCTCCGGACTATCTTCTGTTAATGGGCCATCTAGTCTCACTGCCTGACTGACAAAATTACATCATCCCATTGTGAGATGCTCCGCCAAGAGGGGGAAAAAACCAAGCGTTCCATCCTGGATATAAGTTGAGATTTTGAACACCACAGGCAGCCTTTTCCACTGGATTTTCAGAGGACCAGAGCTACATAGCCACCACTGGACCTTCGGAGGAAGACCAGACCCTTTCTACAGGATCACTGCTTCAACAGAACCATCATTCCAGGAGGACTGCAGCCATTTAACTGGACTGCTGCCGACACTCTGACTGACAGGGTGTCAGGTTGTATCCTGACTCTGTCAATTTAAACCAGTGTTTTCTGCCTTTATTTTTAATTTTCCTATTAAATTGTTATTCTGACTTGGTGTCTCCCACTGGTTTGTTTTCAAACCAGCACAAAAACACACTATTTTAAAAAAATCATCTACAATAAAAGTCTAGGTTTGAATTTATTTTATGGTCCATTGCTCTATCATGGAAGCTTAAACAAATACAGATATTTATATATTCATGTAGGTAGCCCTATTCACATCAATCAAACCAATGAATGTTTTCAAATTCTATTGCAACGTAACAGTCACTGAAGATTTGGTTCTAAAGTTAAGTTTCACGAGTCAACAATTTCTACATCTTCAAGCTTACAGAAAAACTAATTTTTCTGTGTTGGAGGCTGCTGAACCTGGCAGCCCACTGATGACAAGGCTGCTGCAACTCCATGTGCCCAGATCCAGCCAGGCTGAGGATGTATTGCCATAGCTATGCATGCAAAGATGCATATACACATGGCTGACCATAGAGATCAGCACAGATAAAATCAAGTGTCCATGCAGACACAAACACGGCCTGGCCTTACGCTGCTCCTCCCCATAGCTGACCAGGACAAAGGTCTGCTAGTGGGGAATATACACATACACACAACGTGGATCCCTCTGTAACAGGTCTCAGACCCTCAACCTATTCAGGAACCAACCCCAAATCCTCAGACTCCCCAGAGCCTCACTCTGTTGTTACACCGATGACTCTCTGATCTCACCAGTACCTGTCCCACACTTACAGCTGCCTCAAAACCTGGCTCCCAAGCCTCTTAATCCTACTCACTAGCAACCACACACTGGCATCCTTGCCGAGACCATACTCACGCACTCCAGTCCCCCCAGCTATGGGCACTGCAGACACACAAGCCCCTGTGGCTTACAGTCCCCACTCCAGCTGCTGGGCACTTAGGCCCTCACTCACTCCAGTCCCTCCAGCTGCTGGCACACCAGACACAGAGGTCCCTACAACTTACTGTGTGTCTCCAGTTGGTGGCACTTAGAGCTCAGTACGCACACGAGAATACAGCACAGAGTCCTCTCGCACAGCAAAACAGTTGGAAAGGCACCTTCATGAGAAAAGAGGACAGGCTGTGGCAATCTGGCCCAGGACACAGTCAAACATACTGACCAGCCACTTGTTTCCAACTGACCAGGCCCTTCATCTTATCCTTTTATTTTCCCATACTTGTTCCTCCTCAAACCACCTTCCTTTAGTCCCCCCTCCAAGGAGCACCCCATAAATTTTGTACATCACAAGACACTTTTCTCCTGCATCCCACATGCCCCATATTTTCTAGGCAGTTAGCCCCCTCAATCTTGTGAGCTGTCCCAGACAGCCCTCCTGCTGACTTCTCTTGCTGCATGTCACACCCGGGCAATGGGGCTGGTGGCTCCTCAGTGACAGAACCAGGGGCTGCTTCCTCTGACGAGACTGGGGGAGTCCCACCTGCCCCCACTGTGCCTCTGTGCATCCCGCTGGTGAGCCTTTGAACATGTTAATCTAAATTACTGCTCTCGCTCTGCTAGCTGTTCCAATAAGGGCTTTAAGGTCTCTTCCACAAGCCAACGGAAATTTAGGGAAAAATCACGCAATATGAATATATGGTAAGAGTTTGGCCCCACTGCCAAAAGAAAACAATCCAACCACCTTTAAAATTAATACTTTTACACAAATTCGGACAAACTTGGACCATGTAGGGAAACATATTAAACAAAATACCAAACAAACAAACAGAAATACCCTAATCCCAAAACAACGTAAGGCAAAAAAAAAAAAAGCCAATCAAATCTGGGATTTCGAAATTCACAGAATGCAGAGCATAACTCTAATTTTAAACATGCTTATCCCAGTATCATTCCATGATCACTTTAAGATTTGATTAAGTTAAACCCACATACAGAGCTGATTCTTTCTTGTATCCCTTACTTACAAAGCAAGAGGGAAGCTCCGAGGCCCCATGATGAAACAATGTAAATGTCCTTTGAGAGCAGCATAATAAGCAATGAAATCGATCTCTACCGCCATGTCCTTAACAGTCAAGCAACGCATCAGAATAATTCGATCAAAATGTAGAAAAAACGTAGTTAGCTGCGCAAACAGGCCTTCTGCTCCTTAAGACATATTTATTGCTAGATGCTTTATATATTCACATGCTTCTGAAATGCAGCTATATGCACAAGTTGTGCATTTGCTAATGTTGTCTGCATCTAGGATTTCTGTGAGCTGCTGCAGTTTCCTATCGATTAAGCACAGATCATATCTTTCCTCTTTAAATATCTAATGTTGTAAGCATTTCTTTGGAGAGCAACTCTTCCCATCAAAAAAAAATTCCTGCTTGTTCTACCAAAAAATACAAACCATCAATGCCAGGCACTTCGATACAGGAGGCAAACAACTGCACTGAAACGAGACGTGTAACAATCCACAGCACCGGTGAGCCGGAAGGAAGATTTGGCAACCTCCTTCCTCATTCCAAAAGCTGACACCGTCCTTCGGCAACAAGTGCCCACGCCCGAAGCACGGCTTCCCAGACCTCTCGCAACCCAGCCCCTGCTACGGCCGCCCGCCCAGGAAGTCCCCGCTGCGGGGGCAGGAGCAGCGATTCCCGGCTCCCCGGGCACCTTGCTGCCTCCGCTGGGCTCCGAGAGACTCGCGCTTTTCCAAGGAGACCCCTCCTCTGGCGCCTCTCCTTCCCAGGCGTGCAGCCGGGCACCTGCGGTCCCTGCAGCCGCGGGCACCCTTCTCGCCGCCGGGGTGACACGCAGCGCCCCGGCCGCCTCCTCCCGCCCCGTCTCCGCAGAGAGGAGGCACTTTCCGCGCCTTCTTCCGCGTCGCCGCCGCGGGCGGCACGCTGCCCCCCGAGGCCCGACCCCCCTGCGCCCCTGGCTCGGCCCGGCCCGGCCCTGCCCCCCCGCCGCAAGCCC